>CM036774.1:23211963-23606963 GCA_020796225.1 Arion vulgaris
ATAAATGAAAAGTCCTAACCTAAACAAATATGCGGCGACTGGACTAGCCATGCGGCTGTTAATCTCCTCTTGCTCTGGTAATTTTGATGATGGTAAAGATATTTTCTTGTAGGTGTAGGAATTTTATTTTAATCTTTTCTGATGAATTTTGTCCAAGAAGCTCTTTTATCCTGCTCTTCCGATCTTAATTGTCAGTGGTAATTTACGTGCTCAAATTATAACGAGATCCTCGTTTTACGTCCATCTCCTTAGACTCATAAGCTCGATCACATCCCTACCTGAGATCAGGATCTCTGGAAAATATCTAGATGGTCTTAATCTCTACGTCACAAGATTCCTAATCTCTACGTCACAAAGATCCCTTAACTCTACGTCACAGAGATCCCTTAATCTCTACGTCACAGAGATCCCTTAATCTCTACGTCACAAAGATCTCTTAATCTCTACGTCACAAAGCTCTCTCAATCTACTACGTCACAAAGATCCCTTAATCTCTACGTCACAGAGATCTCCTAATCTCTACGTCACAAGATCCTTAATCTCTACGTCACAGAGATCCCTTAACTCTACGTCACAGAGATCCTAACCTCTACGTCACAAAGATCCTTAACCTCTACGTCACAAAGATCTCCTAATCTCTACGTCACAAGATCCCTAATCTCTACGTCACAGGCCCCATGTTCCTTAACCTTACAGAACTTAATAATTATCATTTTCAGCTGTTACTAAATTGGTTCTGTGACTAAATATGCATTTTACCATTCCCATTTTTTCATGCCTTTTCAGATAACATATTACTTCTTTTTCTTCTTTGCTGTATGAGTATGAAGCCCCACTGGCCCTTAATGACGAGCCGTCCCTGTTTTTATCCATGCATGTTTTCTCAGTGACTCAATGAGTATGCTCAGGAAGATTGAAACAGGATGGGCTAGGAGACATTGGATGGAGTCGCTGGGGAGGTCTAAGCTGACAAAGATAAGTTTTATTTTTGTGCCAGGGCATGCAGGTGTAAGGGGAATGAACGTGCGGATAGGTTAGGTAGCTGCTGTCCAAAGCGGACGAGCAATGGACCAGGCTGATATTATAAATTCCTTAAGGGAGAGAGGACGTGTACATGATTCACGTAATAGCGGTGAATCCACAACACTAACCAGACTGCAAGAACTCAAAGTTAAGTGTGGTGTAGCTCGACAAGAACGCTATGCTGGCAGACAAAAAAGAATTGTAAACCAACAAAGAACCGGTGTCGTTAGTCGCCACACATGAGGGACATACTGAGGAGAGATCGGAGCACTTATGGACTAATTTGTTCGACGTGCAGTGATGGTGATCCGACGACTAAACTAAATTTAACTAAACTTTCTTCTTTGCTTGCTCCATATCGACCACTTGTTAACCACTCTTTGTGATTTGTATGTGACTCAAGCCTAAGAGCGATTGTACGTTGTGCTAGTTATGCTTCTACTTGCAGGCCAGCACATCCGATTTCTGCGACGTTTTTTTTACTAGAGTATCTCGCAACACACGGGCGGAGAAAATATTTAGAAATGATCAAATTGTATATCATTCGCCTGAGTGTTGCGGGGCTCACAGAGGGAGCAAATAATAGTAACACTGCAACCTACAAGGCATGTCGTAAGAGGTGACTGATGTAGTAGCCTAGTAAATAAAAAGCATCACAGAAATCGGACGTGCTGCCCTATTTGTCGGCGCATAACCGGCACAACGTACAATCGCTCTTAGACTCAGTTCACATACAAATCACACAGAGTAATTAACAAGTGGTCGATATGTAGCGTTCTAAGAAGAAGAAGCACTCTGGACATGTCCATAGGTGCTTCGATCTCCTCTGCCGTATCTTCAACAGCGTCCTTCGACTAACCGTACCCGTTCAATGTAAATTGATAAATCTACTCATATCCTTGTTTTTTTCTAGCAAATCTAATCTTTAATTCAATCTCCTGCTCTATACCAATTAACTTAGCTATTGGTTTAGATCATCGTTTCCCAAAGTGGGCGGTACCGCCCCCCAGTGGGCGCTGAAGCGTTCCAGGGGAGGTGGCGTAATGGGATCAGGGGAGGTGGCGGTAATGGGATCAGAAGCATTTTGGGTAGTTCAGGCGATTAGGGGCTCCTTAAAGAAGAAATTAATAATAATTATTTTAAAATAAATTATTTTCGTGATTTTGCGATTGAATAATCATTTAAAATTTGAATTCTGCATTTTAATTCATCTTGTGTCCATCTTACACAATCCATTTTTGCATCAATTTTCCATTTCATACACATAATCATTTGAAAATTGACCATGTATGACATAATTATATATAAATTGTCAATATCAAAGAGAAAATAGAGCATGTACGTATATGGGAGGTGGGCGTTGGCAAACTGTTATAATGTCGAGGGGGGCGTTACAAAGTTTATGTTGTGCAAAGTGGGCGGTGTGGGGCGTTACAAAGTTATGTTTGCAAGTGGCGGTGGTTACAAAGTTTGGAATCTATGGTTTAGATCATGGTCTTGTCTGCGATCACACTCTATGAAGGCATTCAGAACGGCAGCTATTGTCTGACCCCCTGGTATGGTGTAGAGTCCAGTCTTTTCATTGTCCTCGACACCCATATGCTCCTTTCAGAGTTTGAAAATTCTGCACTCTTGCGGTATCGCGTTGAAGTATAGGACAGGGGAGAGAACGCCCGTGTGCGATATCATTGGTTATCGAACCTGGATCAGACCATTCGAAGCAAAATCACATCTATACGATCAAGATCCAATGACAGACCTTCTGGTCATGTAAAGCGGTTCACGTGTAAGAATACCATGGCTTGGTCAACTTTGACAGCATCCTTATTGCCGCAAGACATCGGCTGTCCGAAATCAAAGTTCATCTTATCCTAGTAGAGTTATCTACCACGGTTAACGGGCATCATCTGCCTAAACGTTTCTTGTTATCTTTGCGTCAGTTACCCCTATTTCGCCAACCTTGTTGAAAATACTGGGACACCGCTAAAAAGGCCTGGAGCGGGTCTTGTGAAGTGACCCTGATGACTTTTCCACCGAAGGGATATATGGCATATGGAGTAGTCAGAATACAAATTACCTTTCCCTGTTGCAAAGTTGTGTCAAAAATGATTGAAGATTGAATCAGAGGTCACTCGGATACTGATTGACAGATTGCTTCAGGCTCATGTATCATCAATCAAGTTCCATACCTGCCTGCTTAGGCGATAATGTCTCTCCACAACTAACTCTCTCTCTCTCACTTGTTGCTGCAGTTAATCAGTTCTGAGGTCGATTTAATAAGACGTCGATCTTTTGTTGAACCTCGATGTCGAACAATAGAACATCTTCTCCCTCTGTCTTCCACGATCTCTCCTTCCCTGAATTTTACCTGTGATCACCAAATGTTCTAAACATTCTCTTCGCATTGTTTGCCCGAAGAACCGTGATCGCATGATTCTTATTCTTTTGAGAAGGTTTCTTTATATGCAGGCCTGATTTAAAACCTCGTCCTTTGTTTCGTCGATCAGCCCGTGTTTTGTCGGGGCATTCAAGGAGAGCAAAGAATAGCATCACTGCGCCCTACAGGACATGCTGTAAGAGGCGACTGAGGTATGGGACTAAGAACTACCTATAAATAAAAAGGCTCGCGTGCCCAGCGTTTCTGTAGCGCTTGGACTGTGGTACTAGCCCTCGTGTGTCACAGGTTCAATTCCGTGGGCAGGCAAAAGGTCAGATTCCCCAGATTCACGGTGTTCGTGGCACCGAACCGAAGGGTTACGTCGAAGTCGAAAGCTGAAAAGATCAAGTGCTTCTGGATCGGAAAAAAAAAAAAAAAGCATCGCTGAAATCGGATGTGCTGGCCTACCTACTTGTAGGCACATAACTGGCACAACGTACAATCGCTTCAAGCCTGGATCACATACAAATCACAAAGAGTGGTTAACAAGTGGTCGATATCGAGCATCCGAAGAAGATAGAAGATACGAAACGTGTTCAAGCCATGAAACAGGAGATTAACAATACGTTTCGAAGACAAGATTAGAAAATGCGTGTATGAGTCATACGCTATTTAATGTATATTAGCGCTCTCGCGTGAAATGTCTCTGTGAGTGGTAGCCACGGTTTCCAAGGTGCGAGAGAAAACAGAAACCTAGCTTCAGGTGTGAGATCAGTGGTTCTCACAATGGTGTTTAGTGATCCAGTGGGTTCGAATCCGGAACGTGCCGTTCGGTTAACAAATACATTTGTTTTCTTCTTCTTATTCCTTTACACTATTTAATTCTTTATTCCTCATCTTCTTCTTCTTTTGTCGTCCAAATGCTACCGGGTTGTTGTCCGGTGTCGTGATTTTCTGTTTTTGTCTTGCGCTGTTCTGGTGGCTTGGTTGATTTTTTTTTTTAGCCTTCATAGGATTCTACTATACCATCTAACCATCTTTTTCGTGGTCTACCTCTCTGTAGAGGTTAGGTGACAACCTCTCGGCGAGAAGGTACTCGGTTCGATCCACTGTAAAGTCATTTGGATATTTTTTAGAGATCTCTGATCTCAGTGTAGGTGAGATCATATTTCTAGTCGTATTAGAGAAGGACAATAAAACGTAGGTCCCGTGTTCCAAAACCTTTGTCAGTTGAAAATCGATAAAAGCAGGATGGAACGCCGCTACCTGGGTAAAATTCATTAGAAAGATTATCAAATAAAAATTCCAACAGAACAATTTCATGATTTTCTAAATTACATAAGCTTTCACTTGTGCTGCGGAGTTCCTGCACTGTCGCTGAGATCTTCCTGTGTAAGAAACAGGTCGGAACACACAAATGGACTGTGTAGAAGTTCGATTTTGAGTTGCATACGGTACTTTTACGTGCTCAACGAACACCGTCGGTTTTCTATGATATGGCTAGGCATTTGATCTCACCTACTTAGAGAACAGGGATTTTTGGCAAAATATCCTGATGGCTACACGAGGGAAACCGCAGGGAAAAGAAGTAGGGAAGACCTAGACATACCTGAAGAAGTGAGTTGGATATTAAAAGGAAAGGTAAAACATGGAAAGAATTGGAAGGGATGACAGGATAAAGGAAGAGCTGGAAAAAGTTTGTTAAAAATTTTGCTCAGTTGGGAGGTGAAATGTGAAGAAGAAGAAGCAGAAGAAGACTCTAGGGAGCGAACCCAGTACTTTTGGAACGAGAGACGAGCCTCTAACCACTACGCCACAGAAACACCTAAATAATATATAGATTGCTTTACATACACCACTTTTAGGCCGAAAACTTCGGATTCGGATGCGCCCGTCCTACACTAGTAGGAGCCTAACGGGGGTTAAATGTTCTAACCGTTCCTGGCAAGGACTGTTTATATATCACAATTAGAATGATCAAAATGATCGAGAAGAACGCACGAAACAAACAATCATACACCGCTTTGAAAACTGTTCTTGTGGTCTGTCTCCTTACCTGTCTGTACGCTCCTGGCGACCTAACTGTCTCTGCTACCGTCTTACCTATATTAACCAGTCATGTCATGTCTCCGTGTATTGAATTTCTCCTTCAAATTGTTTCCCGTGTAAACATTATCCTTAATCCTTAAACCATTCATTACATCTTTCAAGTTTCCACACGATAGAGTCCGCCTACTCTTCAGCTTCTCTTTTCAATGTAAACACGAAATTCATTATGATTTGTTCCGTATTCTTCCTTTGACTTTTTAGATCATTCCGTTACAGTAAGATAAAAAACAGAATCGTTTTAAGACATAACGAAACAATGTATCGTAAAGATCCGGTCTATTTTACAATGTTAAGAAACTTTTTCAGCTTTCTATAAATTTGGTTGTTAATCCTCGGTTGAACTGTTGGAGAGTTCTGGCGCCTATGCTGCCTTAATGTAGTTGAGCTTCTGTAAATAGTAGACAGGTTTGGTGTGCTCTCGGCTCATCTTCTTTGGGGAAGGAAAAGAGGATTTGATTGAAGGGAGGTTTAGCTTTTAGTGACCTGTTGTAGAGATTAAGATGTGTGGATGTGTGTTTTCTTTGGCTGAAATCTATTTAGAAAGAAGGAGGGGGGGGAGAAGAGGGTCAAGTGAGGATGTGTCTTCTTCTTCTTCTCGTCCGCTGATGTTGAATGTTTATACAATGAGTTCGGTTGTCTGGATGTATTTTATTGTGTTTGTTAGTTCATCAAGGCTTCCAAACAGCTTTGTGTATGTTGGCCAGTGTTCTTTCTGCAGTTGATTCTTCAGTATCGTCTAACACAGAGAGCCACACAGAAAAAGTATAATGAGTACAAGGCAAGAGGAAGACCACGCAAAAGATGGAGCGACGGCATCAAGAACAGACTTACGAACATGAATATCAGCTTACAAAGTGCCTTAAAAAGCACACACAAGATCACTACGTTTCACCCTAAACACTTCCATAAAGAAGTAAATGGTGGAAGAGAAGAAGAAGAAGATTCATCAGGTGACAATCATGCAGAATGTGTTCGGCTGTCTGTGCTGTCTGTCCACATGCACATGTGGGTGATAGAACTAGTTTTAGTCTGTGTGGGTGTCTGTTCAGTCTGTTGTGTCCACAAGTCTCCACAAGTGCAAGTATACCTTGCCCACACTGTACAAGAACATTTCAAGACCGCATCGGGCTCACTAGTCATCTACGCACACACACATATAAACATAGGCATTTGGGGCCTCTGTGGCTAAGTGGTTAAGCCCTTAGCCTTGTGAGTAGAAGGTCGTGGGTTTGAATCCGGACTGCGCCGTTCTGTTCAAGAGTGCAGTTTTTTCAAGAGGCCCTAGAATTGTTGCTGGAGCTACGGAGTTCGTGCTTTGTGCAATAATCTCGGCAGGTGGTGTTCCATTTCTGCGGAGAGGGATCGAGCCATATGGGGTAAAATCCGGTGCAATGAAGTCAATCCTTCGGCTTTTAAACCATTTTTAAACATAACGCAACTACATTTCCTTGGATGAAAATTTGTGTGGTCAACATCACCCGTGATGGACGAGCATCATTGTGTCCAGTTCTGAGTCGAAACATTATCACCTGTCTTGCTCTATCTAGATCATTAGATCATTGATTCCCAAACAATTTCGACCTACCGCCCACTTTGCACAACATACGCTTTGTAACGCCCCCCTCCACATTATAACAGTTTGCCAACGCCCCTTGCACATACATATATGCTCTGTTTTCTCTTTGACATAGAAAATTGATATATATTTCTGTCATAAATGGTCAATTTTCAAATGATTATATGCATGAAATAGAAAATTGATGAACAAATGATCGTGTAAGAGGGCATAAGATGAGTTAAAATGCAGAATTCAAATTTGAAATGATTATTCAATCGCAAAATCACGAAAATAATTTATTTTAAAATATTTATTATTAATTTCTTCTTTAAGAGCCACCCTTAATCGCCTGAACACCCACAACATTCTTCTCAACCAACAATCGCCCCCAGAACGCTTCAGCGCCCACTGGGGGCGTACTGCCCACTTTGGGAAACACTGGTCTAGATAGTGGTAATTGTCTTTTTGCTGGTCTTCTATTCTAATGGCCTTTATGAGTGATAATATGTGTGTATGTGTTTGTGTGTTTAAGAAATGTGGGTATATGTGTGTAAGGTGGCCCGAGGAATGGTATGTTTGCAAGTAAGACGGATAAATCGCCCGTGATTTGCTGGGACTCCAAGGAGAAAGAATAGTAACACTGTGACCTACATGGCATGTCGTAAGAGACGACTACGGTAGAGGATTAAGAAAGCAGCTATCCTAGTAAATAAAAAGTGTTGCAGAAATTGGAAGTGCTGGTCTACTTGTAGATGCAGTTGCGGTTCGTCATTAAGGGCCAATGTGGCCGGGCCCCACCAAAGATAAGGTGTAACGTGTATTTATTATTTTATACATTAAAATATATCCTAACCGAAACCATGAGTCTTCTGAAAATGTATGTCTGGTCCCACCAACAAATATGATCCGCCACTGTGTAGATGCATAACTGGCACAACGTACAATCGCTATTAGACTCAGATCACATATAAATCACAAATAGTGGTTTAACATGTGGTCGATATGGAGAGTTTGAAGAAGAAGAAGAAGAACAGATAGACGGAATTACACTCATCCATTCTCCTTATTACGGCTCCTACATATGCATAGATGGTAACTCTAGTAAGGAGATCAAGTCAAGAGTTGAGATGGTAACTCTAGTAAGTAGATCAAGTCAAGAGTTGAGATAGTAACTCTAGTAAGGAGATCAAGTCAAGATTTGAGATGGTAACTCTGGTAAGGAGATCAAGTCAAGAGTTGAGATGGTAACTCTGGTAAGGAGATCAAGTCAAGAGTTGAGATGGTAACTCTGGTAAGGAGATCAAGTCAAGAGTTGAGATGGTAACTCTAGTAAGTAGATCAAGTCAAGAGTTGAGATGGTAACTCTAGTAAGGAGATCAAGTCAAGAGTTGAGATGGTAACTCTAGTAAGGAGATCGAGTCAAGAGTTGAGATGGTAACTCTAGTAAGGAGATCGAGTCAAGAGTTGAGATGGTAACTCTAGTAAGGAGATCAAGTCAAGAGTTGAGATGGTAACTCTGGTAAGGAGATCAAGTCAAGAGTTGAGATGGTAACTCTGGTAAGGAGATCAAGTCAAGAGTTGAGATGGTAACTCTGGTAAGGAGATCAAGTCAAGAGTTGAGATGGTAACTGTGGTAAGGAGATCAAGTCAAGAGTTGAGTTGGTAACTCTAGTAAGGAGATCAAGTCAAGAGTTGAGATGGTAACTCTAGTAAGGAGATCAAGTCAAGAGTTGAGATGGTAACTCTGTAAGAGATCAAGTCAAGAGTTGAGATGGTAACTCTGGTAGAGATCAAGTCAAGAGTTGAGATGGTAAATCTGTAAGGAGATCAAGTCAAGAGTTGAGATGGTAACTCTAGTAAGGAGATCAAGTCAAGAGTTGAGATGGTAACTCTAGTAAGGAGATCAAGTCAAGAGTTGAGATGGTAACTCTGGTAAGGAGATCAAGTCAAGAGTTGAGATGGTAACTCTGGTAAGGAGATCAAGTCAAGAGTTGAGATGGTAACTCTGGTAAGGAGATCAAGTCAAGAGTTGAGATGGTAACTCTAGTAAGTAGATCAAGTCAAGAGTTGAGATGGTAACTCTAGTAAGGAGATCAAGTCAAGAGTTGAGATGGTAACTCTAGTAAGGAGATCGAGTCAAGAGTTGAGATGGTAACTCTAGTAAGGAGATCGAGTCAAGAGTTGAGATGGTAACTCTGGTAAGGAGATCAAGTCAAGAGTTGAGATGGTAACTCTGGTAAGGAGATCAAGTCAAGAGTTGAGATGGTAACTCTAGTAAGGAGATCAAGTCAAGAGTTGAGATGGTAACTCTGGTAAGGAGATCAAGTCAAGAGTTGAGATGGTAACTCTAGTAAGTAGATCAAGTCAAGAGTTGAGATGGTAACTCTAGTAAGGAGATCAAGTCAAGAGTTGAGATGGTAACTCTAGTAAGGAGATCAAGTCAAGAGTTGAGATGGTAACTCTAGTAAGGAGATCAAGTCAAGAGTTGAGATGGTAACTCTAGTAAGGAGATCAAGTCAAGAGTTGAGATGGTAACTCTAGTAAGGAGATCAAGTCAAGAGTTGAGATGGTAACTCTGGTAAGGAGATCAAGTCAAGAGTTGAGATGGTAACTCTGGTAAGGAGATCAAGTCAAGAGTTGAGATGGTAACTCTGGTAAGGAGATCAAGTCAAGAGTTGAGATGGTAACTGTGGTAAGGAGATCAAGTCAAGAGTTGAGTTGGTAACTCTAGTAGGAGATCAAGTCAAGAGTTGAGATGGTAACTCTAGTAAGGAGATCAAGTCAAGAGTTGAGATGGTAACTCTGGTAAGGAGATCAAGTCAAGAGTTGAGATGGTAACTCTGGTAAGGAGATCAAGTCAAGAGTTGAGATGGTAACTCTGGTAAGGAGATCAAGTCAAGAGTTGAGATGGTAACTCTAGTAAGGAGATCAAGTCAAGAGTTGAGATGGTAACTCTAGTAAGGAGATCAAGTCAAGAGTTGAGATGGTAACTCTGGTAAGGAGATCAAGTCAAGAGTTGAGATGGTAACTCTGGTAAGGAGATCAAGTCAAGAGTTGAGATGGTAACTCTGGTAAGGAGATCAAGTCAAGAGTTGAGATGGTAACTCTGGTAAGGAGATCAAGTCAAGAGTTGAGATGGTAACTCTGGTAAGGAGATCAAGTCAAGAGTTGAGATGGTAACTCTGGTAAGGAGATCAAGTCAAGAGTTGAGATGGTAACTCTAGTAAGGAGATCAAGTCAAGAGTTGAGATGGTAACTCTGTAAGGAGATCAGTCAAGAGTTGAGATGGTAACTCTGGTAAGGAGATCAAGTCAAGAGTTGAGATGGTAACTCTGGTAAGGAGATCAAGTCAAGAGTTGAGATGGTAACTCTGGTAAGGAGATCAAGTCAAGAGTTGAGATGGTAACTCTGGTAAGGAGATCAAGTCAAGACTTGAGATGGATTCAGCCGCTATGTCTCGGCTAAACGTGAATGGAAAGAAAAATCAGTACTATGGCAAAAATCAGTATATACAGATCGCTGGTGCTATCCATTCTTTTATACGATTGTGAGAGCTGGACGCTCAATGCAGAACTGGAACGAACAATACAGGCTTTCGAATATAAGTTTAACAGACGGGTACTATGTATTAGTTACATAGAACATAAGACGAATATTTATGTAAGAGACCAAATAAACAACCTTGCAGGTCGACAAGTACCACTCTTGACAATTGTGAAACGGCGTAAACTTGCGTGGTTCAGGCATGTAATGAGACATAGCTCACTCTCTAAGACTATCCTACAGGGAACAGTTGAGGTGGAAGAAAGAAAGGAGGACAGAGAAAATCCTGGTTTGACAACATCAAGAGCTGGTTTCTCCACACTCGCTCGAGGAGTTGAAGACAGAGACTCATGGCGTGCTTTTGTGCTGATGTCTCCACAGTGACACCCCTACGACCCTAACGGGTTATGGGCTTTATTATTATTATTATATTCTCCCTATCGTTATCTTATTTCAGACCCAATACACAAATAAGACAAGAGACCAAGCAAGAAAATGTATCAAATTTTATAAGAAAGCGCCGCTGGAACTACATCGGCCACACACTTAGAATGGATGAGAGAAGACTCCTTACCAATCCCTCATATGGACACCAGAGGGAAAAAGAAAACGAGGAAGACCAAGAGAGACTCTGCGTAGAACCATCACCAGAGAAGGCTCAACGATGGGCCTAGCAAACATTAAAGACCTAAAACAGATAGCAACGAAAGACCTAAAACAGATAGCAACGAACCGCGAGACATGGAGAACTATGACCTCTGCCCTATGCGCCGTCCACAGGCCCAAGAGGAAAGACTAACTATCGTTATCTTGAAATAGTGTCTGTGTCTTCTATATATTAGTAATGCAGGGGAAGATAAGCAATATCAGACTGCAAGTATCAATTCACCCGTATGCTGTTGGGGTTCGAAAGGGGAGGAAAGAATATGTAGCAATGTCTACCTGCCAGGCATGTCGTAAGAGACGATTAATGAGGGTAGATCCTGGTGGGGCTGGCTACCTCACCCCGTAGAAAAATTAAGCCAACATCTCCAACAAACATGGACAGTACAAATATAAGAAAGAACCTAAAACCATCAGAAACAGGGGAAAGTCCTACAACAGGGGGACAAATGACGTATAGCCGGGAAAGTGGTGTAGGGGAAGGCCTAGACATACCTCGAGAAGAGAGCTGGAGACTGATATTAAAAGGATAGGTAAAACATGGAAAGAATTGGAAAGGATGGCAGTACTACTAGAGAGCAGGGTCACAGGACGCAGAGGCAGAGGTAGACCAAGAAGAAGATGGCTACAAGATATTAAAGAAACCATGAACATGACCATCGACGAAGTAGGTGAAATGGTCAAGAGAACACGGCAAGAGACAGAGTGAATTTCAGATGCGCTGCAAAGAGAGCAACGTCCTATAAAGGATACGCACCTTGATGACAGCAAGAGAAAATGAAGAGCTGGAAGAAGTTTTTGAAGACCTGTGCTCCGCTGAGAGTTAAAAAGTGAAGAAGAAGAAGAAGAAGTACCAATTGATTGATAGGACCATCATCACTGCACTTCGGTGTGTAACCATGTGTTATCCTATCTCTTTCTTACACAGGAAGATTTTAGCATCAGTGCACGAATTCTATAGCACCGGTGAGGATCCCCGATGTAATTTTGAAGATGGTGCAAATATTTTATAGTAATTTTATTTTTAAGCCTGCCAGTCTTTCCAGCTTGTTCTTAATGATTTTAAACCGTCATGAGTTCTTTTAGGTGTTCAACTTGAGTACGGGATCAATTTTTTTTATCGCCGATCTCCGATATGACTAGGAACTCGATCGCACTTACACTGAGGAAAAAACAAAAGTAAAGGAACCCTTTCATACCTCGTGGTATCCCGAGTGGTTACCGGGGCCCAAATTTGGGGCGTAAAGAATAGAACCACTGTTACCTGCCACGCATGTCGTAAGAGGCGACTTAGGGGTTTGACTGAGATCGGATGCATGTGTCCTAAACGCGTAGAAGTCAATGCGTTTAGGGGCCTACCAAACCAATGTGCAACGTATACACGTTCTTGACAAAGATCAAACATATCACAAAGAGTGATTGAAATTGGTCGTAAAGAACGAACGCAAAGAAGAAGATACCTCGTAGTATATAGGTCAATACAGTGTTAGGTCTGTATTTTTCATTGACCGTCGGCACACGATGAGTGATGTGGTCAGCATCACGCCGGCCGCCTTTACTTTCCCAGAGCATGTCTGGTACCCAGTTGAGGCTTGGTCGACCTGAGAGCCGTCGGGATCGGGAAAATTTCCAACCACACTGCGGGAGTTGAACCCAGACCACCAGCCTTGAGAAGCGAGTTCACTAACAACTACGCTAGCGCGGCTCTCCACTTACACAGAGATCAGGTAAAAATACCGATATACGGAAGCAAACCCCAATACTTTTGAAACGAGAGGCAAGAAGAGTGTTTCTATGCGCGGATGTTAACACATATTTTATCTTGTGTGGTTATCAGTTTACTTGATAACTTCTCTCCTGAAGTCCATTGCTTCTTGTTTTGATATTGTCTTATGCCCCCATACATGTCTGTATAAATATAGACTCTTATCAGGATAATCCAAAGCCAGCACTGACAGATGGATGCCAGTCACGGACAATAAATAAAAAGATAGAAACATTTCTGCAGACCACACATAAATGTGGTTTCACAGAAGAATGCTGAGAATCTCATAGATCAGCAGTTCCCAAACTTTGCATTAAAAGGAATATAACGCGAAGAGGAGGTTTAGAACATTTGGTGACAACAGGTAAAATTCAGGAAGGAAAGATCGTTGAAGACAGAAGGAGAAAATGTTCAATGGTCTGATATCGGTGTTCAATAAAATATCGAAGTCAGAACTGATTAGCTGCACCAATCTTCTTCTTCTTTGCGTTCGTTCTTTACAACCAATTTTAATTACTCTTTGTGATATGTTTGATCTTTGCCAAGAACGTGTATTCGTTGCACATTGGTTTTGGTAGGTCCTTAAACGCATAGATTTCTACACGTTTAGAACACGTGCATCCGATTTCAGCCAAGAACTGCACCAATGAGAGAGCGGTGGAGAGATGATACCAGCGACGACAGACATGACACTTGATTGAATGATTGATTGATTGATTCATCAAGAAAGACAAGTTTAGAGCACATTGTGACAACCATCAAATTCTATGGAAGACGAAGCAGAAGGCGACAGAGAGAGAACAGTATCGACAGTCTTTATGACAAGAAAATGTGTCATTATTGGAACTGACAACGGACTTCTGAAGTCGGATGAGCACACCAGTTTGGCGGTGGACACTTACAATGAGAAAAGCAGGCTTTACCCAAAAATCGGTCTGAAACACCATACCAAGTTGATAACACGCTTCCACATGCTATGGAAGTTTCGTAGTTCGAGTCTAGCTTGGTCCCGAAATTGTCGGTGTATGCACTCGGTACACAGCTGGACCACAGAGTCGCTGATCTTTTACTTTAGGATCTCGCCTATGTGGTGCAGAGTGGTGCAGTGTGGTGCTGTGTGGTGCTGTGTGGTGCAAAGTGTTGCTGTGTATTGCTGTGTGGTACTGTGTGGTGCTGTGTGGTGCAAAGTGTTGCTGTGTATTGCTGTGTGGTACTGTGTGGTGCTGTGTGGTGCAAAGTGTTGCTGTGTATTGCTGTGTGGTGCTGTGTGGTGCTGTGTGGTGCAAAGTGTTGCTGTGTATTGCTGTGTGGTGCTGTGTGGTGCAAAGTGTTGCTGTGTATTGCTGTGTGGTACTGTGTGGTGCAAAGTGTTGCTGTGTATTGCTGTGTGGTGCTGTGTGGTGCTGTGTGGTGCAAAGTGGTGCTGTGTATTGCTGTGTGGTGCTGTGTGGTACAGAGTGGTTAACAAGTGGTCGACATGGAGCTTTCGAAGAAAAAAAATACTTCAGGAACTAAATTACAAGTTAGATACACTTGAAGTCAAAGTAAAACTCGACTGAACGGCAAAGGACACCAGTAACAAGGAAAGCATTCATTCACGCGAAAATCAAATATGGTGTGCTATATTAGGATCTCTGACAACGCCTGAATCCATTTTTTCTCGATAAAATAAAATACTGAAAATAATAGAAATATAATCTTTTGATTACTTTATTCTGAAAGTGTCCTTAGTGAGGAGCCTCGTGCTTAAGGATTATGCATCCTGCCGCTTGACTACTCTAAGCATCTGCATGCCATATTCATTACGAGAACGTTATAATGATCGGCTTTACAGCTCTTTGTAAAGCAGATTAATCATACATTGTTTGAGAATGTTCGGATGATCTCAACTGATTCTCTTGGTTCGTAATTTATTCTTCATTATTATTATTTTTTTTTGTTTTGTTTAATGACGACAAACATATACCAGCTTCTTCTTCTTCTTCAAACGCTCCATATCGACCACTTGTCAAACCACTCTGTGTGATTTGTATGTGATCTGAGCCTAAGAGTGATTTACATCGTGCCAGTTATACGCCTACAAGTACTCCAGCATATCCGATTTCTCCACTGCTTTTTATTTACTAGGGTAGCATCCCTAGGGCCTACACCAGTCGCCTCTTAAGACATGCATTGTAAGTTGCAGTGGTACTATTCTTGGCTCCCTGGGGCCCGGCCCACACGTGTGTTCTTTTTCTAATCATGTATTACTTCACGGCGCCAGGTTAAAAAGAGATTTTTAGAACGGGTATTTGTGGGCGCTTCATAAACAGTGGTTTTTTTCCCCGCCTCTGTTATTTATGAGGTAAACTTTTGTGTGGACGACCTTTTGTTTTGTATCCACTGTATCGGAGTAACATTGATCTTTGATGCGGACTGTATCGGAGTAACATTGATCTTTGATGCGGACTGTATCGGAGTAACATTGATCTTTGATGCGGACTGTCTGTTAGTAATCTGCTTATGTGTCTGAGCCATTTCATTTGTTGTTTCTTGATGAAGTCTAGTTTTGATGTACACACGCTTTTCCTGATGTCTTCATTTATAAACCGGTGTCCTCTTGATACTTTCAGCAATCTGCGTAGACACTTTCTCTCTGTCATGACTAGTTTTCTTCTATCAACATTATATAATAATAATTCTTCTCTTACTATGTACGTTACATAGGGCCTGCAAGCAATTTCTCCATACAGCTCCATCCTGGGCAACTCGCTCAATCTCCTCCATGGAACTGAGAACCATATTTCTTGCCTCTCTCAGCAGCGTTCGTTTCAGGGTCTCCCTAGGTCGTCCTCTCGTTCTTGAACCCTTTGCATCCCACTTCAATACCTGCTTTGATATTCGTTGATCATTTCTCCTCAAGGTGTGCCCAACATATCTCCATCTTCTCTTTCTTATAACAGTTGTCACTAGTGGTTGACCACCAGACATGTCTCTATTTCATCACTTCTCTTGAATTCGTTCCATTTTATATTCATTATTTTTCCCGGACATCTATTTTCAAATGCATTCAACTTACTTTCTGTATCTTTAGTCATTTTCCAACTCTCGCTGGCATATGTTAGGATTGATACAACATTTGAAATGAAAATTCGTAATTTAGTTTTAATACTATATAACTTGCAGTTCTATATTTTTTGTCATTCGTATCATCAACATCAGTGGCGGCTCGTGACCATTTTTGCTGGTGGGAAGAGACAAATATTTTTTTTTAAATCATGCATTTGGGTAGTTATTTTTATAATTTATAAAATAATAAATATGGACATTGAGCAAAGCGCAGTCACAAAAATAACTACATGTGAAATACGTTGCCTGCGAAAAGTTACCAATAACACAAGAAAAGACAGAATCACCAACATCAGCATAAGAAAGAAAGTTGGCACAAAACGGTGCTTGAATTACATAGATAAACAAAGAATGAAGTGGTTTGGCCACTTAATAAGAATGCATCAAAACTCCACAGTATACAGAGTCTTCTACAACAGAACATCGGAAAAGAAGACAAGAGGAAGACCACGGAAAAGATGGTTAGATGACGTAGCAGAATCATATGAAAGAGCAAAGATAACAATTACACAAGCCACCAGAACAGCGCAAGACAAAAACAGAAAACCACAACACTGGGCAACAACCCGGTAGCAGTGTGACGACAAAAGAAGAAGAAGATAAAATAATAAAAACTCGCTACACATTATTTTTGGTGGGGCCCGGTCCCACTGGCCTTTAATGACGAGCTGCCTCTGATCAACATTATACTATCAAATCTTATTTTGTAATTCATAAATTTATATGAAATTACAATTTTTATTACGGAAAGACGAGATAAAAATTGGAGATTAATTTTTCTTCTTCAAACGCTCCAAATCGAATTGGTAACCACTCTTTGTGATGTGTATGTAATCCGAGCCTAAGAGCGATTGTGCGTTGTGCCGGTTATGAACCTACAAGTAAGCCAGCACATCCGATTTCTTGGATGCTTTTATTTATTAGGGTATAACGGGTTTTAAAGCCGAAGGATTGACTTCATTGCACCGGGTTTTACCCCATATGGCTCGGTCCCTCTCCGCAGAAATGGCACGCCACCTGCCGAGAGTATTGCACAAAGCACGAACTCCGTAGCTCCAGCAACAATCGAAGGGGTCTCTCGAAAAAACTGCACTCGTGAACAGAAGGCCGAGGTCCGGATTCGAGCCCACGACCTTCGACTCGCAAGGCAAAGGGCTTAACCACTCAGCCACAGAGACCCCGATTTATTAGGTAGCTTCCTAGGCCCCTACCTCAGTCGTCACTTACGACATGCTTTGTAGGTCACAGTGGTTTTACTCTTTGCTCACCTTGAGAGTCACGGCAACAAACAGGTTCAAAAATCTGAATCCATAGCGGACGAAACCAGAAGACGAAAAAGAACCAGAAGAAGAAGAAGACATCAGAATAAGTAGAAAAAGAAGAGTTAGTTCTGTGGCTGTCTTACATAGAAAAACGGATAATTATTTGAACAAATTAATTATGTATAAGCGAGTTGTGGAGATTTGGAAGCTTAAGTATAATTGAAAACGCTGGAATGAAACGTGAACATTGAAAGCCCAGATGCGACTCTATATAGATTACTCAGCTTTACGTCAGTCTAATTTTGTTATGCTGGTTTTGTTCGTCGAGTCATCGATAAAGATTATTTGATCGAAACATGGAGTCTTTACTATCATGCTCTGTTAAAACGTCTTTCTAACGTGCTACATGTTTATTTTGTAGTTATGTTTATATACAATAAGTGGGACGGATTAGCGTAATGTATAGGCGTTTGCCTGTCGACTCGGATACAAGAGGGTTGTGGATTCAATTTCTAACTCGACGTTCCACACATGTGGGAAGGAATTAACCCTCCTACCTCATACACAATAGGGCCAGAAATGTGAGGTCACTTCATACAGCTCTGAAACAGTAGCATAGAATTGTATTTTTTTTTTAAATAATGCAAATTTGGAAACAGTTTATAATCGACGGCATTACATTAAGTGTGCCCCTATATTTGTTCAGTCTCTTCCAGGGTGTTGCCAGTTCTAATCACAGAGTTCTTCAAGAGAATATGGGTCTATGTGTCGTATAGGAATGGGCTCATCTCTCGTGCCACTGGTACCAGGTTCGCTGCCTCGTGGAGTCATCTGGATATTTTCCCAGAGATCCCTGATATCAATGTAGGTGAGATCAAGTTCTAAGTCCTATCGGAGACTGACGATAACACGTAAGTCTCGTGTTCAATTTGAGCACGTAAAAGAACCATTGGCTGTTTAAAATCGAGAAGAGCAGGCTGGAAAGCCGATGCCCGGTCAAAATTTATTAGAGAAGATTGAAAATAAAATTCCACAAAAATATCTTCATCATCTTCAAAACTACATTGTGGACCCACGCCGCTTCTACGGAGTTCGTGCACTGCAGCTGAGATCTTTCTGTGTAAGAAAGAGAAAGGAGCACACATGGTTACTAACCGAAGTGCAATGATGATGGTCATATCAATCGATCAATCAATCAATCAATCAACATTCAGTGTGCTCCTATATTTGATGAGCCTCTTACAGTGTGTTGCCGGTGCTAATTGAAGAATCTATGATAGGAATAATGAACAGAGAGGTTGCAGGACGGCATCAATAGAAGTCTTTTGCTGAAGAAAGTCTTCTGTGTCAAATGGAACACGAAATAATACATCTATAGATATATGTAGATGCCCGCCTGCATAGCATGCTCGTAGCGAGTTAGACGACGGATGACAAGATCCCTGAGTCGGTTCCGCGGGCTGGCAGAAAAGCCACAGGTTCTCCAGATTTACGGTGTTCGAAACACCGAACGAGGTTACGATGTCCATGGCACCGAGCCGAAGAGCTGAAAGCTCAAATGCTTCTGGATCAGGGGGAATATATATATATATATATATATATATATATATATATATATATATGACTTTTTTCGTGTCTATTGATGTTCAATGGGCAAGTGTTTTACTCTGACAACTTCTGAGTTTACGCTTGTCTCTCTTGTCTTTCAGCTCATCCATAAGTCTCTCTTCAAAAGATTCTGCACCTTTGTGTAATTTTATTTTACACATCACTCGATCATCAGCTAATATGTGTAGGCCGATACGCGGAAACACAACGGATGCGCTTGTCCTACGCTAGTGGGGGCTTAACGGAGCGGAACGTTCCAACCCTTCTTCATAAAGGCTGTTGATATATCACAATAAGATTGATCAAAATGGCCGAGACGAACGATCGAAATGAAGAAGAGGAAGAAGCTAATATGTATACTATTATCTTATCTTATCTTAACCACATTTGAAGCGTCGTTATTTTTCTATCTCGTGCCAGGTGTGTCGAGCCTGACGCTGTCAGTCCATGCTTTTGCAGGGACTCTGCGATGTTATCTATCCATCGTGCTCTTTGCCTACCTCGTGCTCAGAGTGTCGATTATTTTAGGCACGTGATGGTAGTAAATGTGGTTCCATTCTCATTATATCTCGGTTCCATCTCGTATACTATTATTGCTATTATATTTCTCTCTTACCGTTATATCTTATATCGCCCGAGTGGTTACCAGGGCCCAAATTTGGGGTGTAAAGAATAAAACCACTGTTACCTGCCACGCATGTCGTAGGAGGCGACTAAGGAGGTTTGGCTGAAATCGGATGCACATGTCCTAAACGTGTAGAAGTCATGCGTTTAGGGGCCTACCAAACCAATGTGCAACATTTACACATTCTTGGCAAAGATCAAGCATGTCACAAAGAGTGATTAAAATTGGTCGTAAATAACGAACGCAAAGAAGAAGAAGATATCTTATATAAGATATGCAAACAATTTTTCCATACCGCTCTGTCACATAACTCAATCATCAGCTAGTTTCTTCCAATATTTTGGACAAATAGAAAAGTTCTTTATTGATTCCTTGTAGACATCCTTATATCGGAGCAGTGGTCTGGCTTAAATACATCTCTCTTCTGAAAGTTCACTGAACAACACTTGTTGTGGTATCCGGTTTGTCTTCTTCTTCTTCTTTGCGTTCGTTCTTTACGACCAATTATAATCACTCTTTGTGATATGTTTGATCTTTGCCAAAACGTGTATACGTTACACATTGGTTTGGTAGGCCACTAAACGCATAGACTTTAGTTTTAGATTTACTAATATGAAATAATAAAATAAAAATTGTCCTTAGCTTTTTCAGACTTTAGGGCAGAGGCGGCTCGTCATTAAGGGCCAGTGGAGCCGGGCCCTGCCAAAAATAATGTATAACGTGTATTTATTATTTTATAAATAAAAAATAACAACCCAAATCTATGATTTTTCCAAAAATAAGTGTCTGGCCCCACCAGCAAAAGTGGTCAGGAGCCACCTCTGCTTTAGGGTATACCGTGCCGGTTACATGTCTAGAATCTAGTGTGTAAGAGGCAAGAGGGCTAATTACTTGCTTTTGGAAGATCGAGTGTGAGATTGAACCCACACCCTTCTTCGACAGTGAGTCGACAGACAAACGTTTATGCATTCCGCTAATCTGTCCCACATATTATCTTTACATATATATCGTGCCATCATCCTCTAATGTAGATAAACATGGAGACTAAACAAGCAACTGGAAGACACACTTCTAAAAAGACAACTTATTTGTTATTGGATTGGGAATAAAGAAAGAGAGACCATTTAGGAATAACCAACAACAACTAACCCTAACCTAACCTAACCTAACCTAAGCCTTAACCTATGCCTAACCTACCTCCTACCCTAACCTTAACCTAACCTACCTGCCTACCTTAGCCTAGCCTAACCTGGCCTGACCTGGCCCTAGCCTGGCCTGGCCTAGCCTGACCTGCCTACCTAGCCTAGCCTTGGCCTGGCCTGCCTCCTTGCCTGGCCTGGCCTGGCCTAGCCTTGCCTAGCCTAAGCCCTAACCTTAACCTAACCTTAACCTAACCTAACCCTAACCTTAACCCTAACCCTAACCTTAACCTAACCTTAACCCTACAACCCTAAGTACTGAATTTCATCAAGAAACCCGTCTGCCCAGCGTGTTCGTAGGGCGTTAGACTACGGGTGACAAGCCCCTTGTGAGTGCGGTTCAATTCCGCAGGCTGACAGAAAAAGTCACAGGTTCTCCAGATTTACGGTGTTCGTGGCACCGAACCTAAGGGTTACGATGTCCATAGCACCGAGCCGAAGAGCTGAAAGCTCAAGTTCTGGATCGAAAAAAAAACCCCAAATAAAGAAGATCCAACACATTAAATGGTTCGGCCATATAAGCAGATTACTTACAAACAGTGCACCTCAAAAGGGCAATGCTTCTCTGATACAATGGATACAAAGCAAATGGCCGGCCACGAAAAAGATGGACCTCAGAGATAACAGAGCCAACGAAAGACACTATTTATGAAGCGCACACAAGGGTCCGTTCTAGAAATCTCTTCTTATCTTCATGCTGTGAGGCAAAACAGGACTGGAGAAAGGATAGAAAGAAGAAGGTGATAAAAGAATATTGTTGATACAAAAACAAATTGATAAATTCTTAACGATTCTTTCAGAAACACGAGTTTAGAACATTTGGGAACAACAGGTAAAATTCAGGAAAGGAGAGATGGTGGAAGACAGAGGGAGAAGATCTTGGATGGTCTGATACCTTGGTTAGACAAAAGATCGGCGCCAGAACTGATTACCTACACGAAGGAGTTGTGGAGAGTCATGATCGCCAACGCCGGCAGACATGGCACTTGATTGATTGAACTGTAATCTTGTGTCTATTTGTTTCATGTTTATTGCTTTTAGTTTAAGTAGTTTTTATCTTTTACTTTTGTCTTTTTCTCTATCTCGCGATCACCGCACAGACCGATGTACCAGATTTCCTCATAAATCCCTATTCATGTGAACATATGATTCATGCAGCCTTAGCATGGGTGTGTTTCGTCACATCTTCAACCCCATTTGGAGCTCTGGTACTTATCCTTCGGTGATGTATCCGGTTTTAGCCAGCATTTACTGGGTTCGCTCCCCGTCAGCTTTGGGCTGCCTCCAGCCGACCTGCAAGGCAACGGGTTGCTATTTTCTTTTAAGGTAGCTACCTTTAGACAACCCTCCCTTCTGGGTTGTTGAGCGTCATCAGCCCAGGTTACCAGTCTCTTTATGGTCTACTTGGTTTGCCTGTCGTTCAATTTTGTGTACGGTTTGTTCCGCTTGATTTTGATTGTGCCCAATCGAACGACAAGGCAGTAGTAACAGCATTTCCTAGCTAGTTTTATCTCTTGCTGATTGTTTCACATTTATAGTATACATTTTTAGCTAGTTCTATTTTGTGTTTGGTTGGTTTTACGTTTATCATTATCATCAAGTAGCTTCTCCTGAGCAGATCTTTGCCATCTTAAAAATCATTTGAAATTTCTTTCTCCCTTTCATAGACCAGATGTTCCGCCTCTGCAGCCGTCATGCCCAAATCAGTGGTTACCGGGACCCAAATTTGGGGTGTAAAGAATAGAACCACTGCTACCTGCCACGCAGATAATAAAACAGACAGTGAAAATTATCACGTACGAACAGCCCATATGCACCCGTTCTAGAAATCCCTTCTTAGTCTAGTCCTGTGAGGCAAAACATGATTAGAGATAAGAGAATGAAGAAGAAAATAAATGTGTTCAGCTCCCGAGTGGTTACCGGGTGGTTACCGAGTGGTTACTGAGTGGTTACTGGGTAGTTACAGAGTGGTTACCTGGGTGGTTACCGAATGGTTACCTGGTGGTTACCGAGTGGTTACCGAGTGGTTACCTGGGCCCAAATTTGGGGTATAAAGAATAGAACCACTTTTACCTGCCACGCATGTCGTAAGAGGTGACTAAGGAGATTTGGCTGAAATCGGATGCACATGTCCTAAACGTGTAGAAGTCTATGCGTTTAGGGGCCTACAAACCAATGTGCAACGTATACACGTTCTTGGCAAAGATCAAACATATCACAAAGAGTGATTAAAATTGGTCGTAAAGAACGAACGCAAAGAAGAAGAAGATGTTGAAATCATCAGTTAAATCATGAATCCATCTTCTCCATGGTCTTCCTCTTCTCCTCTTTGCCGGAATGTCTTCTTCGATATTTGTAGCATTAGCCAGTTTTCTTTGATTCTGAGTTTTTCTGGATAGATCTATTTGTTCATTTCTATCTTTTCATGATATATTTTCTCTATAAATTTCTTTATCTTCACACTTCCATATCGACCACTTGTTAACCCCTCTTTATGATTTGTATATGATCAGAGCGTTAGAGCGATTGCACGTTGTGCCAGTTATGTGCCCACAAGTATACCAGTATATCCGATTTCTGCGACGTTTTTTATTTACTTGGGTAGCTTTCCTACGTCCCTATCTCAGTCTATTTTTACGAAATACCTTGTAGGTAGCAGTGTTACTATTCTTTGCTCCTCTTGCGCGCCCCTAATTATACGGGCGATGGTTCAAATGAAATCTAAGCACTAGTTACTTTGAGCACTAGTTACTTTGAACACTAGTTACTTTGAGCACTAGTTACTTTGAACACTAGTTACTTTGAGCACTAGTTACTTTGAGCACTAGTTACTTTGAGCACTAGTTACTTTGAACACTAGTTACTTTAAGCACTAGTTACTTTGAACACTAGTTACTTTGAACACTAGTTACTTTGAGCACTAGTTACTTTGAACACTAGTTACTTTGAACACTAGTTACTTTGAACACTAGTTACTTTGAACACTAGTTACTTTGAGCACTAGTTACTTTGAGCTTGTATTAGATTCTTTTATATTTATGGAATTAATGTTAAAAACAAGTTAATTGCATATCCTTTACAGGACTTTGCGAATCAACCCCAGCTTGTTAACGCTGTTTGTGATTTTTCTATGCATTAGTACATTCAGTAGTTTGCCATTGCTTTCTGAACAGGTGGCGCCATCGTCCTTTTGTAAAAATCCACGCTAAACAACTGTCCGCAGCGTGAGTCGAACTCAGAACGTCGGGGTTAATAGACCGAGTCACTACCCCCTAAGCCACAGTCGCCAGAAATTAATATGTGGTTACGTGCTCAAATTGAACACGCCAGAGTTAATGTTACATCTTAAAATTTCTTTAAGTTGGATATATATGTTTGCTTGCTATGAATTGCGCGTAGTATTGTACACAGAGACTAAAGAAATTGATATATTTAGTTAGCAACAGCTACAGCAACACATTAGCAGATTCCAGTTAACAAGCAATGGATAATGGATAATTCAATATGAAAATAAACACGAACAGAACTGAAATAATGACATTCGCTAGAGAGGAAAACATCACCAATATCTCCATCGATAAAAATCAGTTAAATGAAGTTAAGGACTTTACATACCTAGGGAGCGTTTGTTCAGGGAATGGAAGAATAACTAACCAAATCCAGCACAGATGGAATAAAACAAATTAAAACATGTGACAAATTACAACAAATTTGAAATGCAAACATGTCACCATGAATACTAAACCAGCATTGTTCAACATAATCTTTCTCCACACATTATGCTATCAGTTCTTCTTCTTCTTTGCGTTCCTTCTTTACCAGCAATTTTAATCAATCTTTGTGATATGTTTGATCTTTGCCAAGAACGTGTATACGTTGCATATTGGTTCAGTAGGCCCCTAAACGCATAAGACTTCTACACATTTAGGACACATGCATCCGATTTCAGCCAAACCTCCTTAGTCGCCTCTTACGACATGCGTGGCAGGCAACAGTGGTTCTATTCTTTACACCCCAAATTTGGGCCCAGGTAACCACTCGGACGGCTATCAGTGCCAAACCAGGACGCTGACATCAAACGATAGAAGAAAACTAGTCACGACAGAGATGAAATGTCTACGCAGAATGATGGGAGTATCAATAAGAGACCGATTTAGGAATGAAAGCAAGACAAAAGTGGGTACAACATCAGTACTGAATTTCATTTTAAAAAACCAAATTAAATGGTTCAGTCACATAATCAGATTACCAAACCTGACGTTTTTCCAGACGACTTTATTTCTAAATCGGTACCTGTCTTCCTCTGTCTCTTCTTCCCTCGATTTTACCGGTTGTCACAAAGTTCCAGTGATATACTTCTGTGTCTTTCCCTTCTTCAACAATTCCATCTTTAATCCAAACTAGTTCTCCACATAAAACAGGTTTGAATATCTAGTTCTCCACATAAAACAAGTTTGAATATCTAGTTCTCCACATAAAACAAATTAAATTAATAGACCCTTCGTTATACCTCGAGACATATATTGTGTAATACTGTGTTAGGTCCTTGTTTTTTATTGACTGTCGGCACACGATGGATGATGTGGTCAATATCACACCGACCGTCTCTTCTTCTTCTTCTCTGCGTTCGTTCTTTACGATCAATTTTAATCACTCTTTGTGATATGTTTGATCTTTGCCAAGAATGTGTATACGTTGCACATTGGTTTGGTAGGCCCCTAAACGCATAGACTTCTACACGTTTAGGACATGTGCATCCGATTTCATCCAAACCTCCTTAGTCGCCTCTTACGACATGCGTGGCAGGTAACAGTGGTTCTATTCTTGACACCCCACATTTGCGTCGCAGTAACCACTCGGCGACCGACAGTCTCTACTTCCCAGTGCTTTACCTGGTACCAAATTGAGGCTGGTTCGAACCTGAGAGCCGTTACCGTCTGAAAAATATTTCACTTCTACTTTGGATCTGAACCCATACCACTAGCCTAAGATTGAGTTCACTAACAACTGCGCTACTGCGGTTATCATGAAACAAGCAGATAGAAGATAAAAGATCAGACTAGCTAGAATTTAAGTTGTAAATATGAAAAAGCGTATACATGCGAGGGATTCACTTCATTTCACCGGTTTCCCAAATGTCTCCGCCGCTGTCTGCAGAGATGGCATGCCATCTGTCGAGAGCATTGCACAAAGCACGAACTCAGTAGCTCCGTCTACATTCCTAGAGATCACACAAAAAAATTGCATATGTGTCTCAGTCCGGATTCGAACCTCACAACCTTAAGTACTATAATCAACGATTTACCGAAACCTACAAATTTGGTCTGGTCAAAGCGGATCGGGCAGATCCAATGGAAAATGGTCCAAAGACCACCCACAAAACAACAGCAATGATGGGTACTATGGTCTGTCCCGTAGAGAACAGTCTGTGTGGTCATTCCGCCTCCGTACCGGCTATAATAGACTCTGAGCCAACATGTTTAAGAAATTCAGAATTGGCACAACTAACCTGTGCCACTGTGAAAAGGCGAACATGACAGCAGAGCACATACTGCAAGACTGCCAGCTGTTAGCAGCCCTGTGAAAAGAAACTTGGCCCGATAACAGAGAGCTTCGCGATAAACTGTACGGAAGGACGGAGTCTCTAAAAGCAACAGTAAAATTCATGATAAGATTTGGTTCATCAGTCTAAGCGGGGATCGCAAGAGAGAGAGAGAGATCCAGCGGAAACCGAGGGAGGCTGCGGTGATACGTAATAAATTGGCGGTTAAAGACAAAGACAGGTATGTATGGTGTCACATAAGCAAGCAAAAATGAATAACAAAATTAATCAGACGACTTATCCACTTCGCTAATGAGACCCACAAGATGAAAAAATAAAATATACCAATTAGTGTACAAATTTGCTAGTATAAATAGTTATAAGCAAAACAAATAAACAAAAGATAAAAATAACTAGAATATATAGCAATTTATATTGCGAAACAGGCTCTATTTTGGAACCGGTAGGGAAAGCGATGTAGGGAAAAGCCTAGAAATATATGAAAATGAGAGCTGGAGACTGATATTAAAAGGATAGGCATAACGTTATAAGAATTGGGAGGGTTGGCAAGAGAGAAGAAGGGCTGGAAGAAGTTTGTTGAAGACCTGTGCTCCGTTGGGAGTTGAAAGATAAAGACGAAAAAGAGAATATATAATTTTATCTATTTTCTAATCCTGATGTGCATTTCTGCGTCAGGTCCAAAAAGGAGAAACCTGGAGCGAGCCTTCTTATAGGCGTTGTCTTTCTTTCTTTCCTTCAGTCCTGATTTGCTTCACAGCTTCATGATAAGAAGAGATCTCTAGAACGGGCCTTTGTGTGCGCTTCATAAACAGTTTTTCTCGTCGCCTCTGTTATCTCTGTAGTCCACCTTTTACATGGTCGGATTTTTTTACTTTGTATCCACTGTATAAGATTAACATTGTTCTTTGAGTCTGTTGGCAGTGCGCTTAAGTGGCCGAAACATTTAATTTGTTTCTTGATAAAGTTCAGTATTGATGTTATACCCATTTTTTTCTGGATGTTTTCATTTCTAAATTGGTCTCTTCTTGTTACTTCCAGCATTCTGCGTAGAATCTTCATCTCTGTCGTGACTAGTTTTCTTCTATCATTTGTTGTCAGTGTCCAGGTTTGGTACTGTTAGCATAATATGGAGAAAAAAGATTGTATTGAAGAACTCACTTTTACTGTTATATATATATATGGTGAGACATGGACAATTGACAAAGTGGCGGAGGAGAACATTAACGTCTTTGAATTCAAATGCTACAGAAGAGTATTTAGAATATCATGGACAGAAAAAAAAACAAATGCTTCTGTTCTGCAACAGCTTGATATTAAAGAGAGTTGGCTAGAGCATAAAATCAAGGAAAATTAAATATTTCGGACACATCAAACGACATGAGTGCCTAGTGAAGATAATTTAGGAGGGAATGGTGCCTGGAAGAAGAATTAGAGGAAGGCACCTAGACGACTGTGGGTGCAAGATGTCATTGACGATCTGAGAATGACTGCTGCTGACGCCGGTTAACTTGCACAGAACAGAGAGTTTTTCAGGACTGCTGTCATGGGAGTCAAGTTACGAAGGAGCAAGCTACTAGATGATGATGATGATGATGATATATATATAACACAATATATAGTTATAAACAGGGTCGTGAGGTACACATTCTCAGTATGATGCAAGTCTTGAAAATGCCGCCCCTTGAATGGTTTTTCTTTAACTCTTTCGACAAGCGCTCGTCAACGATGCACCTGCACCAGAAACCTAATTCAAAGAGTACCGAAAGCGCTTAGGCAGATGTGCGCGGTATTTCATAAATTGTATACATCAGTATCACGTAGACAAAGAGGGTGGAACAGACAGATATGTTAAAATAAGAATACAGAAGGCAAGAGGAGCTTTCATTGCATTGAGAAACATTTGGAAGTCTAAAGAAATCAAATCTAGAACAAAATTCGGATATTTAACTCTAATGTTAAGCAGTTCTACTGTATGGGTCAGAAACATGGAGAACAACTAAAACAATAGCGAATAAATTGCAAACATTCATCAACTGGTGTCTGCGCAGAATAGAGGGAATAAATGGTATGATAGGGTCACAAATGAGGAACTTATGGAGAGAACAAGACAGATTCCAGTGAACGAACAGGTTAAAAAGACGCTGGCGCTGGATAGGACACACTTTGCGAAAACTGGAGGGGAATATAACAAGAAGGGTCCTTGCCTGGAACCCGCAGGGACAGCGAAAGCAGGGGAGGCCGAGAAATACATGGAGACGAGATTTGGAGGCGGAGATCAACAATATAAAGAATAGCTGGAGGGAGCTGCAGGAGATAGTTAGAGATAGGAAGACTTGGCATGAGTTGGTTGAGTGCCTATGCCCCAACCCGTGGTAAAAGGCACAAGAGAGAGAGAGAGAGAGGAGATACATCAATATCGGAATAACATAGAGAAATATAGAAAAGTATTGAGTAAAGATTTTTAATTATTAAATGGTTCAAATTGTATTGTTATTTCGCCGCTTATGCCGCCCCCTTACTGTGCCACCTGATGCGGCTGCATCTCTGTATCATAGCACGGCACGGCCCTGGTTATAAACATGAAACATACAAAATATAAAATTAGCTAGAATGTAAACTGTAAAAAATGAAAGATAAAAATGAGCACTCACCACCACAATCCAATAATTTCAGCCGGCAGTAGCATCAACATAAACAAACAGGCCACCAGGCGTTGTATGTGCATGTCGGCATTAAGAACAAAAAAATTGCAGGAATATTAAAATTAAAACTGGGAGGGAGAGAGAAAAAAATACACTCTCGACGTAGGCCTGTTTCTGCCCTTTGATCTTGCCGGCTTTTTCCTTGTCGACACCTGCTCTGTGTTTCTTTGAAGTCTCCGAGCGAATGTAAGGACGGTGTTTTTATTTCTTATCCGATCTTATTTTTAAATCTCTTAGGTTTATTTTGTTCCAAGTCTGGTTCTGCAAAGGGATGACTGGCGTCTCAGACACGGAACATGTTTAAGAAAATTTCCTTGAAATTTCGAAAATAGTCTCAAGAAATTGTCAACCAAATTTGTACACAATTTTGAAGAAACGTAAGGAATTAAAGGTATATTAATTTGTATAAGATGTTGATAAAACAACTAAAATTGTCATAGACGTTTTCGTGTTGTTTCGAGTAGTTATTTTCCTTGAATTTTGGTTTTAGAATTTGTAAACAGAATAATAGGTTCAGTTCTGATGCCTTTGTTGAAGTTTTGATGATGTTAAAATGTGTAAGATCTCCACCTACAACACTGCGGCAAAGTCAAGAGATGTTTGTGACTCGGAACTAAATTCCGTTTTTTGTTTTGTATACTAGCGACTGGGAACTAGCTTTAGTTCCTGTTTTGTAGACTAGCGTCCCAGAAACTATCTTTAGTTGTCTATTTTGTAGACTAGTAACTGAGAAACTAGCTTGTTTCGTAGACTAGTAACTGAGAAACTAGCTTCAGTTGCCTGTTTCGTAGACTAGTAACTGAGAAACTAGCTTGTTTCGTAGACTAGTAACTGAGAAACTAGCTTCATTTGCCTGTTTCGTAGACTAGTAACTGAGAAACTAGTTTTAGTTGTCTGTTTTGTATACTAGCGACTGAGAAACTAGCTTCATTTGCCTGTTTCGTAGACTAGTAACTGAGAAACTAGCTTTAGTTGTCTGTTCTAACTAGTAACTAGAAACTAGCTTCATTTGCCTGTTTCGTAGACTAGTAACTGAGAAACTAGTTTTAGTTGTCTGTTTTGTATACTAGCGACTGAGAAACTAGCTTCAGTTGCCTGTTTCGTAGACTAGTAACTGAGAAGCTAGCTTTAGTTGTCTGTTTCGTAGAATAGTAACTGAGAAACTAGCTTTAGTTGCCCGTTTTGTATACTGGCGACTGGAAACTAGCTTCAGTTGCCTGTTTTGTATACTAGCGTCCGAGAAACTAGCTTTAGTTGCCCGTTTTGTAGACTAGAGACTGGGAAATAGCTTTAGTTGTCTGTTTTGTAGACTAGCGACTGTGAAATAGCTTTAGTTGTCTGTTTTGTAGACTAGCGACTGTGAAATAGCTTTAGTTGTCTGTTTTGTAGACTAGTAACTGAGAAACTAGCTTCAGTTGCCTGTTTTGTAGACTAGTAACTGAGAAACTAGCTTCAGTTGTCTGTTTCGTATACTAGCGACTGGGAACTAATTCTAGTTGTCTGTTTTGCAGACTAAGAACTGAGAACTAATTTTAGTTGTCTGTGACGTAGACTAGTGACTTTAAACTAATTTTAGTTTCTGTTTCGTAGTCTATTCTCTCGTAACTGCGTGTACACCTTTTGAACGCTCTCTTCACTTCGTGTACATCTTTTGAACGCTCACTTCACTTCTTGTACACCATTTCTGTATCTATGTAGCTAAAATCGTATTGTTTAATTATCACACTCCGGAATCCTTGTTGAAGACGAACGATATGTAATCATATATTCTTTATCCTAAGGAATGTCTTTCAGAATCGCGACTTGTTTACCACGTCATATTGAAGAATGAATGAAAATCGTGGCATATCCTTTACAGAACGTAGTAATTAATCAAAGTAAACGAATCATTGATTTTGTAGACACCACTTATAGGTTCAGTAGTTTGCCATTGCTTTTTGAACGTTGAGGTATATTTTTACCTTTCGTAAAAATTCCACGGAAACGAATTTGATTCCAAACTGCCTACCGCGGTGTTTGAACCAGGTACGTTTGTGTTGAGATTGAGATCACTACCTCTTGAAACCACAAGGAAGATTTGTTGATAATTTGGAAACCACTAATCCCCGTAGGAATGAGTGTTGTTATGCTCAACACATCGAACTGGTTTATATTTCACGTGTAGTTCAAAACATATGTAATCCATTGATGATAAATTGGAATTCATAGTTTCTCACCTGGAAATATTCATAGTTTCTCACATGGAAATATTCACAATTTTCATAAATTAAATTTTTAAAGTCATGAAGTATTTGTAAATTCTTTATTTATTTTAGCTGAGGTGTGTACTAGCAGAAAAAAAACATTTTCTATCATTTTATTTTTATTTTCATAATTTTAATTTTTTATATATTAATATAGAGATCGTGTAGTAGAGTGGTTAGTATGACGTGCTCTTATTCAAGAGATCGTAGGTTCGAATCCTGATAAGATATCTAGGGAGTATTTTTCAGCAAATGAAAGAAAAATTTTCGAAGCCCAATATTGATGCAATAAAGGAAATCAATTCAGAGAACAAATTACCCCAGTTTTGAAACATGTCACCCTCCCGAGAGGTTACCGGGGCCCAAATTTAGGTGTAAAGAATAGAACCACTGTTACCTGCCATGCATGTCGTAAGAGGCGACTAAAGTTTGGCTGAAATCGGATGCATGTGTCCTAAACGTGTAGAAGTCTATGCGTTTAGGGGCCTACAAACCAATGTGTAACGTATACATGCTCTTGGCAAAGATCAAACATATCACAAAGAGTGATTAAAATTGGTCGTAAAGAACGAACGCAAAGAAGAAGAAGAAGAAGAAACATGTCACCATGAACACAAAAAGAACATTGCTCAACACAATCTTTCTTACAGAATTAAGCTATCAGTGCAAAGCCAGGACGCTGAAATTAAATGATAGAAGAAAACTAGTCACGACAGAGATGAATGTGTCTACGCAGAGTGGGTGGAATAGAACAGGACAACGACAAGTGAAACAAGAGATAATGAGCAGAAGGGGGGACAGTGGATAGGACTCACACTGAGGAAACCCATCTAACATCATCACAAGACAGGTACTCGTGAGGAACCACCAGGGCAATAGAGGTAGGGGAAGACCCAGGAACACATGGAGACCGGAGTTGGAGACGGAATACAAGAAAATGGGGAGAGAGTGGAGAGATCTGGAAAGGATGGCCTTGGATAGGCGGATTTGGAAGACCTTGGTTGCGGACCTATGCTTGCCTAGAGGTGGAGGATGAAGAAGATGAAGGAGACAATACTGGGTGTAACAAGAAGAGACCGGTTGAGAAATGAAGACATCAGGAAAAAAATTGGTACAACATCAATACTGAACTTCATCAAACAACAACTTAAATGGTTCGTCCGCCTGTCTGCCCAACGTGTTCGTAGCGCGTTGGACTACGGGTGAAACATTCATCAACTGGTGTCTGTGAATAGAAATAACGGATGATAGGTCACAATGAGAACTTGGAGAGACAGACAGATTCCCAGGAAGAACAGGTTAAAGCGGCTGGATGACAATTTTGGCAAACCGGGAGAATACAGAAGGGTCCTGCCTGAACTGCAGGGACAGGAACTAGGAGCCAAAGTACATGGAGACGAGTTGGTGCGAGATCAAAATAAAGAAGAGCTGAGGAGCGCAGAGAAGCTGAGACAGGAAGACAGAGTTGGTGAGGCCTATGCCAACAAAGACAAGAGAGAGAGGAGAATACAAAGTAAAAGGTGGGCCACAAAATAAAACAGACAGTGAAAATTATCACGTACGAACAGCCCATATGCACCCGTTCTAGAAATCCTTTCTTAGTCTGGTCCTGTGAGGCAAAACATGATTAGAGATAAGAGAATGAAGAAGAAAATAAATGTGTTCAGCTCCCGAGTGGTTACCGAGTGGTTACGGAGTGGTTACTGGGTAGTTACCGAGTGGTTACCTGGGTGGTTACCGAATGGTTACCTGGTGGTTACCAGTGGTTACGAGTGGTTACCTGGGCCCAAATTTGGGGTGTAAAGAATAGAACCACTTTACCTGCCACGCATGTCGTAAGAGGCGACTAAGGAGGTTTGACTGAAATCGGATGCATGTGACCTAAACTTGTATAAGTCTATACGTTTAGGGCCTACCAAACCAATGTGCAACGTATACACGTTCTTGGCAAAGATCAAACATATCACAAAGAGTTATTAAAATTAGTTGTAAAGAACGAACGCAAAGAAGAAGAAGAAGGATTGTGTTCAGAACTCAGTAATATTCATTGTATCGATAGATTTAATTCTTAGGTATTTTGTTATTATATGTTTAATAAAAGAGAACTTTAATTTCTTTAAATTAGCATCATTTCTGTGTGTTGTTTTTTGTATAGTGATTTTGTTGTTGCTTTACATCTGGTTTGTTTGCTTGATTGATTGATTGATTGATTGCTTGCTTGATTGATTGATTTGATTGATTGCTGATTGCTGATTGATTGTGATTGCTTGATTGATTGATTGATTGATTGATTGATTGATTGATTGATTGCTTGATTGATTGATTGATTTTTTTTGATGCTTGATTGATTGTTGGCCATTTCGGTGAGGAACCATGTATGCTTCGATTCTTTCTTGCACAGAAAGATCTCAGCGAAGTGCACGATCTCCGTAGCACCGTCGAAGGTCCCCAATGTAATTTATAAGATGGTTAAAATGTTTGTAGGAATTTTTTTTTGTTAACCTTTCCAATTTATTTTGCCCAGGCAGCGGCTTAACAGCCTGCTCTTCTCGACTTTGAACTGCCAAGAGTTTTTTAATGTGATCAAACTGAAGACGGCACATACGTTTTATCGTCTATCTCCGATGCGACTAGGAACTCGATCTCCCATAGACTGAGATCATGGATCTTTGAAAAAAATAATGCGGTGACTCCGCGAGGGAACGAACCGAATACCTTCAGAACGAAAGGCAAGTATCTAGCCTCTACGCCACCGAGACCACTTAACCGGTTTTTACTTTTGGTTTTAATCGCAACCTCCTATAACTATAAGGCCATCGGGCTCAGATAAAAATTATAGGAAATAGGACCACCTCGCATTCCAGTATTGTTGTACAAATCTGGATATAGGGGAGACTGCAAAAACACCCAAAACACCCAAAGATCAAGATGGAAGTGAAAAGACAGATGATAAAAAGTATTTTCCAACCAACACTTTGTTACCAGTGCCAAACTTGTCTCTTACAGCAACACATCACAGAAAGCTCACCACGTGTGAAATGAAATACTTGAGGAAGGCAGTGGAAGTCACCAGGAAAGACAGACTACGAAATGAGGACATCAGAAGCAGAGTGAGCATAACTTCATGCACCGAATATATCGAAAGACAACAAATGCAGTTGTTTGAACATTTAATGAGAATGAAATACAACCAACCACCAGTAACAGCATACAATAAAAAGATATCGGGTACTAGAGCTAAGGGAAGACCAGGAAAAAGATGGATAGACAATATCAAGACTACACTACATAAACACGGATATAACACAACAAGGGCGACTCATCTGGCCCTAGAACGCAAATTAAAGCTCCCATCTCTACGCTTAACGGCAAGAGTGGACAGCCAACTACATCTTTCACCTGGGAATAGACAATAGACTATAGACAATAGACAATAGACAATAGACAATAGACAATAGACAATAGACAATAGACAATAGACTGCAGTAAAACTATGATAAAAATGGCGAAACGCGTAATAACAAAGCACTGTAGTACTGCCAGTATTGTTGTATAAAGATGAATTCGTGTTAAAATATTAATATTAATATTAGAGTTGGTTGTAGTTTTAATTAACTTCAATTGGTTTCACCTGCCTAATTGCATACAGAACACAAAACACGCTTGAGTTAACTGAAACCTTGAACGGATTATAAGGAACACACAAATCACATTGGATTATAGTCACACACATATCACATGAAATTAAATTCTCCTGCAGATCAGAGACTCGCCGCCGCCTTTGATCTTCTAGTTGAGGGCTGGAGAGCAATTATTTGAATTTCCAATCGATGAAGAGTGAGAAAAAAAAATGTGATGAAACAGGAATTGCTTACTCCCCTTGCTCCGTCTCGTTTTCCTGCATTACTAGTCTTGGTTGCTGATGAAGGTTTTGATAAAGTTTCTGAGGATGAAGTAATTAGAATACGTTATACGATTATTAATTGTGTCAAATAAAATGTTGGTAAATAAGATATAGCAGATGTATAACAGAAATTAAAAAGAGAATAGGAATGACCAAGGATAATTTCAATAGTATGAGAAAGTTACTGACATCCAAACAAATTACAAACAGGTTTAAAATGAGAATGATCAAATGCTATATTTATCCTATGTTAATGTATGGCTCGGAAACATGGACAATGAACATTTAGTTAGATGACAGAATTGATGCATTTGAGATGTAGATATATAGAAGAATAGGCAGAGTTTCATGGACAGAAAAACAGACAAATAAACAGTTTTAGGAAAACTAGGCATGAAGAAACAATTATTAAGAGAAATAAAATTCAGACAAGTAAAGTATTTTGGGCACATAAAAACACATGACACCATGATAAAACATTTACTAGAGGGGAAAGTTGAGGGGAAGAGCAAGAGGAAGACCGAGAGATAAGTGGGAGGAAACTTTAAGAAATGGACAGGTTACAGTCTGGCAGTGTGCAACACAAGGAGAAAGACAGAGTATGCTGGAGATTCATTGCAGCCAACCTTCGATGTGGAGACGGCACCTGATGATGATGAAATAAAATATTCACTTATTTGTAGTTCAATGCTAACAACAGAGGGAAATGGAATGAAGGAAATTAAAAGAACAAACATGCCTTTACACAAAATTAAACAACTAAAAACAGTATGGAACAGAGCTGATAAGAAAACAAAGACCAGAATACTAAAAGCATGCATATTCCTAATGGCAACGTATGGGTGTGAAGCATGGACATTTAATAAAGCAGTGGAAAATATATATGTGGTTTTGAATATACGTGTTACAGAAGAGTCCTTCGTTTATCTTGGACAGAGAAGAGAACAAATAGATCTATCAAGAAAGAACTCAAAATCAACGAAAACTGGCTGATGCTACATATAGGAATAAGAAAATTGAAGTATTTTGGACATATAAAGAGACACGTAGGGCTGGAGAAGACCATCATGGAAAGAGGCATCCCGGCAAAGAGAAGAAGAGGAAAATCACGTTGAAGATGGAGTCAGGATGTAACTGATGGTTTGAACATGACGGCTGCAGAGGCAGGATATGAGAGAGAGGAATTCCGTAGGACTGTTTCAGGACAAGCTGTTTGATGATGATGATGAGGAAATCAGATATTGACTATTGATTATTGATCACGCCAGTGTGTTTCCGGGGCCCGCTAGAGGAGCAAAGAATAGTAACACTGCGACCTACAGGACATGTAGTAAGAGGCGACTGAGGTAGGGACCTATAGAAGGTATCCTAGTAAATAAAAAGCGTCGCAGAAATCGGATAGCTTGCCTACTTGTAGGCGCATAACTGGCACAAGGTACAATCGCTCTCAGGCTCAGATCACATAAAAATCACAAAGTGGTTTAACAAGCGATCGATATGGAGCGTTCAAAGAAGAAGAAGGTTATTGATTATTGGTTATTAGTTAGTGGTTATTAGTTAGTGTAGTTATTTGAGTTAGTGGTTATTAGTTAGTGGTTACTAAGCTGATGATATTGCACTCCGGGCAGACCCATAGGTTCTCAGCCTTCTCCAATAGATATCGAAGAGTATGCGTGATGGTTCCCATGTTTGGCACTGGTAACATGGCTTAGGGGATAGTGACTCGGTCTATTCACCGCGACGTTCTGAGCTCGAATCACACTGCGAACAGTTTGGATGCAAATTGTTTCGCGTGATTTTTACAAAAGAACAATGGCAGCACCAGTTCAGAAAGCTCTCTACACCCTCCCCCCCTGCTACCCAAACACTTCTATAAAGTAGTAAATGGTGGAAGAGAAGAAGAAGAAATTGTCATTATCATGCATGCTCTACTTTGCTGTGCACTTACAAATTAAAATTTTTCATTTTTATTTCAGGGCCTCTGACAGAATGGCGAAAGATGGAAAGATGGTGAACAGTTTCATCACAGAATTTAACAGATGGAAACAAAAACACAAAAATTCAAAGAAAAGAAAAGAAAATGCACATGGGATCATAGAACAGGCAGCAATTACCCACAAGAAACACAATAAAGTTAGATATCAACTAAGAAAGCACCATCTTAAGACTGTGGCTAAGTGGTTAAGCCCTTTGCCTTGTGAGCCGAATGTCGTGGGTTCGAGTCCGGACCACGCCATTCTGTTCACGAGTGCAGTTTTTCCAGAGACCCTAGGATTGTTGCTGGAGCTACGGAGTTCATGCTTTGTAAATACTCACAGCAGTGAAGGTTAATCCTTCGGTTTTAAACCCTTAAACCATCGTAACAGTTCGTACATGATATAGTATAAATACAATTATCTAATGAGAAAGGGAGGTTTCGGGCACATTGTAACAACCGGTAAAAATGCCTGAGAAATTTAATAGCCGCATGGCTAGGCCAGTCGCCGCGAAGCTGTTCAGGTTGGGATTTTTCATTTATGTATACATCAGAAAAAATCCTTGGCCCTATCGAAACAACGGTAAAATTGTGGGGAGACAAGACAGAGCAAGACAGAGAGAAAATTGTGGGTAGCCTGAATTTATGGCACGGAAGAGCGTCAACATCTGAGATGATAGTAAACACCAGAGAGAGAGAGAGAGAGATTTGTGGGGATCCATGATCGTCTACACCAATCGGCACGGCACCTGATGATGATAATCTCTACAACATGAAACTGCTCAAACTGACCAATGGATATGGCAGGAGAGATACCCCGGCTTCTGAATGCATTCTGCAAACCTATCCCCTGATCTTGAATGGCTGCAAGTCTCAAACACGCTACAGTGAGAATGATTTGAAAAAGAGTGTATGACACCTGTAAGATTCTCTTGGGGAGAATCACCTTCTCACCTTGTTATTTAGACATTTGAGCACAGGAAAGTGATCGCAGAAGAAGATTGTTTTTTTCCGATCCAGAAGCACTTGAGCTTTTCAGCTCTTCGGCTCGGTGCCATGGACATCGTAACCCTTCGGTTCGGTGCCACGAACACCGCAAATCTGGGGAATCTGTGACTTTTTCTGCCATCCCGCGGAATTGAACCCACACACACAGAGGGATAGCCACCCGTAGTCCAACGCGCTACGAACACGCTGGGCAGACGGGCACAGAAGAAGATTAAATGTAGTATACTGTGGAAACAGCAGCAATTTTGAAATGCACACATGTCTCCATGAACACTCACAGAATAATAATAATAATAATAATAGCAACAATGATGACAACAGTCTCAGACTTATGCTGCTACACCTCTCTGGTGTGTGCGGAGATGACTGTAGAGTCCAATCCTAGAACACAATCCCCTACCACAGGTGGGGCATACATGATCAAATAAAGAACATTATAAACACGATCTTTCTCCTAACATTATGCTATCAGTGTCAAACTTGGGAGCTGATGTGAAAACGATAAAAGAAAACTAGTCACGACAGAGATGAAGTGTCTACGCAGAGTTCTGTGAGTATCAAGAGGAGACCGGTTTAGAAATAAAGACATCAGCACAAAATGAGAAACAAAGAATGAAGTGGTGTGGCCACTTAATAAGAATGCATCCAAACTCCACAGTATACAGAGTCTTTACAACAGAACATCGGGAAAGAAGGCAAGAGGAAGACCACGGAAAAGATGGTTAGATGGCGTAGCAGAATCCTGTGAAAGAGCAAAGATAACAATCACACAAGCCACAGAACAGCGCAAGACAAAAACAGAAAACCACGACACTGGGCAACACGAGCAGTGTGACGACAAAGAAGAAGAAAGAAGAAGGACAAAATGTAGGCACCACATCAGCACTGAACTTCATCAAAAAACAACAAATTAAATGGTTGGGACACAAAAACAGATTATCAACAAACAGGCAATTTTCTGTTGATGCAACTGTACAGTTTTAACTCTTTGTGACCAAACGCCACACTAAGTGCCGTTTTTGTATAGTAAAAACGAATGCACTGGTCTACTAATCTTTAAGGCAGAGGATTGATTTCCTTCCCCATGGTTTACGCTATATGAATTAGACACATTCCACGGAAATAACAGACAAGCCACCTGCTGAGAGTATTGCTCAGAGCACGAACTCAGTAGCGTCATTACCAATACAATAGATCGCCGACAAAATGTGAATCTGTGACCCGAACGCCACATTTTATTAGTTATTACTTACTGAACAGACAGCTGAGGCAGATCCACGGGTACTCAGTTTCTCCCAACAGATGTCCAAGGGTATGCATACTGATGGTTCCTGTCCCTCGCTGGTTAAAAACACTACTCTCTCTTCCCCTCGAGCATCCAACTCTACATGTACTTCCCAACACTCCCTACATCGCTATATTGATACAACGTCAATGTGAGTGTCCTCGTCCAACTGTACATCGTCAAGGAACCGAAGAACATCTCCCTTATCCATCCTAAACTGCCCAACTATCGATAATTTTGATGCAAGCCTGTCCACTCTCTTGTTTCTGGGATTTAAACCCACGAACTTGACAACGTAAGGAAAGCAACTTCAGAACTTCACCACAAGGAACTACTAGATAATTTTATGAAGAGAAATCATGTTAGATTTTAAAAAAAAAGAGTTTTAAACTAGATATTATAGAAATCGAACATCGGGAAAGAAGGCAAGAGGAAGACCACGGAAAAGATGGTTAGATGGCGTAGCAGAATCATGTGAAAGAGCAAAGATAACAATCACACAAGCCACCAGAACAGCGCAAGACAAAAACAGAAAACCACGACACTGGGCAACAACCCGGTAGCAGTGTGACGACAAAAGAAAGAAAGAAGATTATAGAAATATTTCACATCCTTGCGCAAATAGAGTAGTTGTTTCAGGGCGCACTAGTGCATCCCCCTTGCATCATTTTAAAAACTTACCATGGCGCACTCTGAGCCACAAAATAGCAGTGAATATTTAGTTTAAAATGTTCTGTATTGAACATTAATTTATTTAGTTTCTCTTAACAAAACTTAACATAGCATAGCCACTTCTTTGTTGTATAACAGCAAGAAAATAATAAATCAGTTCAGATTAGTTTCAGTTTGGAATATCTGCATTGCACTCCGGACATGTCCATGTGTGCTCATCTGCTTCGCAATATCTCCAACAGCGTCCAGCGACTAACCATACCAATGTTGATTGATGAGCCTATTCATACACCTGTTGTGCTGTTCTTTTCTGGAGACTCCAATTTTCAATCCGAACTCTTGCAATCTAGCAGTTAATGTCGATTCGTTTAAATAACAATCTTCTGTGCGCCCACACTTTATGAGCTCGTTCAGAATGTCAACTGTATCCATTACCTGATCTCCTAATATAGTGGCAGAGCCAGCCACTATCTGCTCTCGCATTGCCATCGAGACCCATGTTCCCCGAACGAAGATGGATGTCATTCTTCGAATTGTTGACGCTTCTAGTGATTCAGTCCATTGCAAGCGCACCGAACCAGCCTCCAGCTTCAGATCCTACTCAATGAATCACTCAGAATGCATGCATGAGGGTAGTTTTGTGACTCCAGCCAGAGTAGTGCCTTAATCACCACCAGTACTTCCATTGTCATGCTGCTTGTTCTCATACTTCTTCTTCTTCAAACGCTCCATATCGACCGCCTGTTAACCACTTTGTGTGATTTGTATGTGATCTAAGCCTAAGAGCAATAGTACGTTGCGCCAGTTATGCGTCTACAAATAGGAAAGCAATCATATTTCTGCAACGCTTTCTATTTACTAGGGTAGCTTCCCTAGGCCCTACCTTGGTCGCCTCTTACGACATGCCTTGTAGGTTGCAGTATTACTATTCTTTGCTCTCATTGAAGACTCCGGCAAAATATGGACGGTTCTGAATAAACTGTATCCTTTGCTGTCTTGTTCAACCATATACAACAATCTGTTGCAGTGGTGTTTATCTTCTCCGCCGCTTGTTATCAATTGATAATCAAAACTGCTTACTTTCCCCAATTACTATGGTTAGACAATGCTACATTTTCTTTCCTTCTTCTTCTGCGTTCTCACTGGATTGGGATTTCGGAGTCTCTAATTTTTAATTTTTTTCGATCCAGAAGCACTTGAGCTTTTCAGCTCCTTGGCTCGGTGCCATGGACATCGTAACTCTTCGATTCGGTGCCACGAACAACGTATATCTGGAGAATCTGTGGTTTTTCTGCCATCCTGCAGAATTGAACCCGCACACACAGAGGGATAGTCACCCGTAGTCCAACACGCTACGAACACGCTGGGCATGGGGTCTCTAATAAAGACCGCCATCTGTCTCAGATTGTCCCCCACGTCATGCAGTTTATATTGAGTGCTGGGGTAAGTGGGCCACCTCTTTCTTCTCATGTCTGTGTACTGGGGGGCAGTTCTGTAGGATATGCTTTTCGGAATCTCTAATAAAGACCGCCGTCTGCCTCAAATTGTCCGCCATGTCATGCAGTTTGTCTTGGACGCTGGTGTAAGTGGGCCACCTCTTTCTTCTTAGATTTGCATACTGGGGGCAGTTCTGTAGGATATGCTCTGTTATCATACTCGTCAGTCCACAGGGGCACTGGTCAGTTAGTTGCTTATCTTTGTAATATCCATCATCCTTGTTGTGTTTTATGTGTTATTTTCCCCACTTTGCTTTGTAGTGCTCTCTGGCGATGGTTTTAGACAAAGCTACATAAGATATTTTGAAACCATGGGCATCCACATAATTTTTTAGAGGGGGAAGGGGGATAAAGAGAGAGAGATTACTGTGGCTTAGAGGATAGTCACTCGGTCTATTAACGCCCACGTTCTGAGTTCGAATCACGCTGCGGACAGTTTGGTTGCAAATTGTTTCGCCTTGATTTTACAAAAGGATGATGAAAAAGCAATGGACGATGAGAAAGCATTAGGCTGGGGACAGCCAAAGGCTGACGGAGAGCGAACCCATTATACGCTGGATGAAACCGGACACGTCACCGAAGGATAAACACCAGAGCTCCAATTGGCGCTGAACGATGTGACGTGTAAAAATACGTTCTTGGCAAAGGCTGTTTATATATCACAATAAGAATGATCAAAATGGCTAAAAAGAACGATCGCGAGAGAGAGATCACTATTTCAACGAAATATTTTTTCACTTTGTCTACGTATTTTCCCCATAGCAATATGTAATTAACTAAATGTGACCTAATATGGAGACGACGTAAATAAACAAAATAAATTGTACAAGGATGACCTATTTTTGGAGACGACGCTATTGTTGTGATACCCAAATGAAATAGGTCAGTTTTGCAAGCGTGTAGTGCAAGTTTTCATTAATTCAGATTCTTAGTATTACAGGTTGATAATGAGTTAGAGTCTTAGTATGTAGAGATTAGTAGATGTAGTAGTTGTGGTAGTAGGTGACGTTGTAGTAGTTATTGTAGTAGTGGTAGTATTAGAATGTATAGTATTAGTAGTAGTTGTAGTAGTTGTTGTAGTAGTAGTGGTTGTTATTGTAGATGCAGTGGTACTTCTTCTTCTTTCCGTTCGTTCTTTACGACCAATTTTAATCACTCTTTGTGATATGTTTGATCTTTACCAAGAACGTGTATACGTTGCACATTGGTTTGGTAGGCCCTAAATGCATAGACTTCTACACGTTTAGGACATGCGCATCCGATTTCAGCCAAACCTCCTTAGTCGCCTCTTACGACATGCGTGGTAGGTAACAGTGGTTCTATTCTTTACACCCCAAATTTGGGCCCCGGTAACCACTCGGGCGAGATGCAGTAGTAATTGTAGTTGTAGTGTAGTAGGGGTTGTTGTAGTAGTAGTAGTTGTCATAGTAGTAGTTGTAGTAGTAGTTGTAGTTGTAGCAATAGGGGTTGTAGTAGTAGTGGTGTTGTAGTAGTTATTGTAATAGTAGTAGTAGCAGTAGTTGTGGGTAAATTCTGAAAATGTGAGATGGACACTGTGGGTAAATTCTGAAAATGTGAAATGCACACTGTGGGTAAATTCGAAAAATGTGAGATGGATACTGTGGGAAAATTCTGAAAATGTTAGATGGACACTGTGGGTAAATTCTAAAAATGTGAGATGGACACTGTGGGTAAATTTTAAAAATGTGAGATGGACACTGTTGGTAAATTCTAAAAATGTGAGATGGACACTGTGGGTAAATTCTGAAAATGTGAGATGCACACTGTGGGTAAATTCTGAAAATGTTAGGTGCACACTGTGGATAAATTCCGAAAATTTGAAATGGACACTGTGGGTAAATTCTGAAAATTATGGGATGTCTGCTGCAGAACTACTCCCTATCTGTGACATGGATTACATTCTCAAAATATGATAAAAAGGAACTGGAACAACAGTCAACAAACAACCAGGTACATTGTAAAATGTTAAATATTTACAAATCTCATATGTTGTCATATATTTGTTTTATTGTTTCACAAACTTAACATATTTTTTTTATTTACATGATATGTAAGTATTTTGATATACATAAGATATGTATTTTTACAGAGGACCAAAAACTGGATAGAGAAATAGAGACAAGGTGTCAAAAATCAAATGCAGTGACCTACCAGCTGGTACCATTACTACAACACCCAAAGATCAAAATGGAAGTGAAAAGACAGATGATAAAAAGTATTTTCCTACCAACATTTTGTTACCAGTGCCAAACTAGGTCTCTTACAGCAACACATCACAGAAAGCTCACCATGTGTGAAATGAAATGCTTGAGGAAGGCAGTAGGAGTCACCAGGAAAGACAGACTACGAAATAAGGACATCAGAAGTTGGCACAACTTCATGCACCGAATATATCGAAGGACAACAAATGCAGTGGTTTGGACATTTAATGAGAATGAAATACAACCAACTACCAATAACAGCATACAATAAAAGAGATCGGGTACTAGAGCTAAGGGAAGACCAAGAAAATATGGATAGACAATATCAAGACCACACTTCATAAACACGGATACAACACAACACGGGCAACTCATCTAGCCCTAGAACGTAAATTAAAGCTCCCATCCCTACGCTTAACGGCAAGAGTGGACAGCTAACTACATCTTCCACCTGGGAATAGACAATATACATGATATGTAGTATCGTTTCATTTCATTGTCAGAGTTTTATATATTCATTTCATCATCTCATATAGTTTTCAGTTCGTCTTCTTCAAACGCTCCATATCGACCACTTGTTAACCACTCTGTGTGATGTGTATGTGATCTGAGCTTAAGAGCGATTATACATTGTGCCTATTATGCGCCTACAAGTAGACCAGCCTATCCGATTTCTGCGACGTTTTTTATTTACTAGGGTGGCGTCCTAAGCCACTACATCAGTGGCTTCTTATGATACGCCTTGTAGGTAACATTGTTACTGTTCTTTGATTCTCATGCGGGCACCGGTACCACAGGGGCGATAGTTTTCACTTAATTGCATATATTCGTCATATATTTTCTTGTTCCAGACGCAGTTTCGTTAACTTTTTTGGGGTGATTCTTATAAACTAGGTCAGTCCTTCTTCTTCTTCTTTGCGTTCGTTTCTTACAACCAATTTTAATCACTCTTTGTGATATGTTTGATCTTTGCCAAGAACGTGTATACGTTGCACATTAGTTTGGTAGGCTCCTAAATGCATAGACTTCTACACGTTTAGGACACATGCATCCGATTTCAGCCAAACCTCCTTATTCGCCTCTTACGAAATACGTGGCAGGTAACAGTAGTTCTATTCTTTACACCCCAAATTTCGGCCCCGGGGACTACTCGGGCGACTAGGTTAGTTACTCTTTGCGATCTGTGTTTTTTTTTGTTAGTACTGAGAACGTGAGTGCGTTGCGGGACTATTAGACTCTCCAACGGCAAACATATAAGACAGAGACATCCAAATTGCGACCAAAGTGTACGGTCGTTAACCATCAGGGACCGTATTTGTACTGACGCGTAACTGTACACATTTAGAAAAACGAAAAATCACACGTCATATTACTACATCTGAAGTTATATTGTAGCATAGTATCATATCCCTTTCTTTCTCTCTCTCTCTCTCTCTCTCTCTCTCGCTATCACCGCCCAGACCGATGTGACAGATCTCCCCATAAATTCTATTCATGTGAAATCTGATTCATGCAGCCTTAGCATTGGTGTGTTTTACGTCACATCTTCAGCACCATTTGGAGCTCTGGTGCTTATCCTTCGGCGATGGGTCCGGTTTCAGCCAGCGTTTACTCGGTTCGCTCTCCGTTCTGTAACCATCTAATGTTTTTTACGGTGTGGGGTAGCTAGTCCCACGCCCAACCTCCTTAGCCACCTCTTACGACATTCGTGGCAGGTAACAGTGGTTCTATTCTTTACACCCCAATTTGGGCCCCGGTAACGACTCGGGCGGTATCAGATCTTGTTAGTAATATATAGGGATGGCAGAGTTGCCGTGGGGCAATCATCTACTATTTCTTTCTTCTTTTGTCGTCGCACTGCTACCGGGATGTTGCTCAATGTCCTGGTTTTCTTTGTTTTTATCTTGCATGACTAGGGTGTTATTTTGCTCTTTGACAGAATTCCTATGCAATCTAACTATCTTTCGTGGTCTTACTCTCAATTGATGTTCTATTGTAGAGACTGTATACAGTGGAAGTGGTTGCATCTTACTAAGTGACGAACAACTTCATTCTTGTTTCTCAATATAATTAAGCGATATTCTGTCCCAACTATCTTTCTTATGCTGATGTTGGTGACTGTCTTTTCTGATATTGTTGGTAACTTTTCGTAGGCATCTCATTTCACATGTAGTTATTTTTTGCCACTGTCCTTTACTCAATGTCTATGTTTGGCTCTGGTAACACAAAGTAGGTATGAAAATGCTATTGATCATCTGTTGCTTAGCTTTTAGTGAGGTGTTTGCATGCCTTAACAAAGGAGCTACCTGTTAGGTTACAGCATTTGCTTTTTACACTCTAGCCTCTATCTAGTTTTCCATCTTCTGTGAATATGCTTCCTAAGTATTTGAATTCTTGCACTTGGTTGAGTGTAGTGCTATTGGATGATTGTAGTGCTATTGGATGATTGTAGTGCTATTGGATGATTGTAGTGTCATTCGATAGTTAGTGTACTATGTTTTCTTCCTACATTCATTATTTTGGTTTCTGTGTTATTTATTTTCCTGTTACACAGTTTTTGATTCAAGGTCTTCATGTTATTGTAGTAATTATTTGTAAACCTTCTACTTGTAATATATATTTTCATTTAAAGGTTTGCTGTTTAATTTATTTATACACCATTTTTGTGTTGCTTCATAAATTTAGTACCATACTCCCTTAAAATAGTTTGTCCTGAGCAGAATATTGCCACTTTAACAGTCCCTCGGAATTTCTCTCTTTCATAGGCCAGATGTTCCGCTTCTGCAGCCGTCTTGCTCAAACCATCAGTTACATCTTCAATCCATCTTCTTCTTGGTCTTCCTCTTCTCCGTTTTGCTGGGATACCTCATTTCATGATGCTCTTATCCAGCTCTTCATATGTCCACGATTCTTCAATTTTCTACTTGCAGCGTCAGTTTTCTTTGATTTTGATTTCTTTCTTGATAAATATATTTGTTCTCTTCTCTGTCCATGATATACAGAGGAATCTTCTGTAACACTTATATTCAAAAGCACATATGTGTTTTTCCACTGTCTTGTTAAATGTCCCTGCTTTCACACCCAAACGTTGTTGAGGATATATGCATGCACTTAGTATTTTGATCTTTATTTTCAAAAATGATAATGAGCCGCCACTGGTTCATATTCTGTTCTTATCCTCGTATCTGTTTTTATAACCTTGTCATACCATCTCAGTCTTGAAAATACGCAGAAGACATCAGCTACCTAAGTGTAGAAGAAGAGTGGGTGTAGAAGAAAAGTGGGTGTAGAGAAGAGTGGGTGTAGAAGAAGAAGTGTGGGTGTAGAAGAAGAAGTGGTGTAGAAGAAAGTGGGTGTAGAAGAAGAAGTGGGTGTAGAAGAAGAAGATGTGGGTGTAGAAGAAGTGGTGTAGAAGAAGAGTGGAGTGTGTAGAAGAAGAAGATGTGGTGTAGAAGAAGAAGTGGGTGTAGAAGAAGAAGTGGGTGTAGAAGAAGAAGATGTGGGTGTAGAAGAAGTGGGTGTAGAAGAAGAAGATGTGGGTGTAGAAGAAGATGGGGGTGTAGAAGAAGAAGTGGGTGTAGAAGAAGAAGATGTGGGTGTAGAAGAAGAAGTGGGTGTAGAAGAAGAAGATGTGGTGTAGAAGAAGAGTGGGTGTAGAAGAAGAGTGGTGTAGAAGAAAGATGTGGGTGTAGAAGAAGAAGTGGTGTAGAAGAAAGTGGTGTAGAAGAAGAGTGGGTGTAGAAGAAGAAGTGGGTGTAGAAGAAGAAGTGGGTGTAGAAGAAGAGGTGGGTGTAGAAGAAGAAGTGGGTGTAGAAGAAGAGTGGGTGTAGAAGAAGATGTGGGTGTAGAAGAAGAGTGGGTGTAGAAGAAGATGTGGGTGTAGAAGAAGAGTGGGTGTAGAAGAAGAAGTGGGTGTAGAAGAAGAGTGGGTGTAGAAGAAGAGTGGGTGTAGAAGAAGATGTGGGTGTAGAAGAAGAGTGGTGTAGAAGAAGATGTGGGTGTAGAAGAAGAGTGGGTGTAGAAGAAGAAGTGGTGTAGAAGAAGAAGATGTGGGTGTAGAAGAAGATGTGGTGTAGAAGAAGAGTGGTGTAGAAGAAGATGTGGGTGTAGAAGAAGATGTAGGTGTAGAAGAAGATGTGGGTGTAGAAGAAGAAGTGGGTGTAGAAGAAGATGTGGTGTAGAAGAAGAGTGGGTGTAGAAGAAGAAGATGTGGGTGTAGAAGAAGATGTGGTTGTAGAAGAAGATGTGGGTGTAAAAGAAGGTGAAGAAAATGTGGGTGTAGAAGAAGAATGTGTGTAGAAGAAGAAGATGTAGGTGTGAGAAGAAGATGTGTGTGTAGAAGAAGATGGTGAAGAAGATGTGGTAGAAGAAGAATGGGTGAGAAAGAGTGTAGAAGAAGAAGATGTAGGTGTAAGAAGAAGATGTGGGTGTAGAAGAAGAAGTGGGTGTAGAAGAAGAGTGGATGTAGAAGAAGAAGTGGGTGTAGAAGAAGAAGTGGGTGTAGAAGAAGAATTGGGTGTAGAAGAAGAAGTGGGTGTAGAAGAAGATGTGGGTGTAGAAGAAGATGTGGGTGTAGAAGAAGAAGTTGGTGTAGAAGAAGAAGATGTGGGTGTAGAAGAAGAAGTGGGTGTAGAAGAAGTGGGTGTAGAAGAAGAAGTGGGTGTAGAAGAAGAAGTGGGTGTAGAAAAAGAAGTGGGTGTAGAAGAAGAGTGGGTGTAGAAAGAAGAAGTGGGTGTAAGAAGAAGAAGTGGGTGTAGAAGAAGATGTGGGTGTAGAAGAAGAAGTGGGTGTAGAAGAAGATGTGGGTGTAGAAGAAGAAGATGTGGGTGTAGAAGAAGATGTGGTTGTAGAAGAAGAAGTGGTGTAGATGGGGGTGTAGAAGAAGATGTGGGTGTAGAAGAAGATGTGGGTGTAGAAGAAAACCGTAGTAACGTTCTGAGACATAATTTTATGTTATGTTATGCGATCGATGTCATGGCACATTTGTACATTTCCACGCGTGTCTTCCGTTGCAGCAGTCATCCTAAAGTCATTTTTCCCACCGTACACATGAGAAGTTGATTAGTATAAAGCCTTCGTCATCAGCCTGTTTTTTCTGATTTTAAGTTCTTTCTAGATAAATCTATTTCTTCTCTTTCCTATCCATGTTACACAAATGACTCTTCTTCAGCAACTAATTCACAAGCACTATATGTTTTTCCACTGCTTTGTTAAATGTCCATGCTTCACACCCATACGGTGAAAACTGGCTCTACCACGAAGACGACACTGTATGGCATGTCCAAACTTAACTCCTAATTCTCGCAATCGGTCCAGTGTCAAAGACGCTCCAATAGAATATAATTTAGAGCGTACCGCATTGCTGAATGGCTCTGTCCATACTTCTCTTTCTTATAAGAAGGTTAGTTCATATTTCTTCAACAAATAAACAATAAGCAGAATGCTGGGTGTAACAAGAAGAGACCGGTTGAGAAATGAAGACATCAGGAAAAAGTGGGTACAACATCAGAACTAGACTTCATCAAGAAACAACAAATGAAATGGTTCGGCCACGTAAGCAGATTACCATCAGACAGTGCACCCCAAAGAGCAATGCTGCTCCGATACAATGGGTACAAAGCAAAAGGCCGGCCACGCAAAAGATGAACCTCAGAGATAACAGAGACGACGAAAGAGACTATCTACGAAGCGCATACTAGGGCCCGTTTTAGAAACCTCTTCTTGACCTGACGCTGTGAGGCATACAGGATTCGAGAAAGAAGAAGTAGAAGGTATAAGAGTTTCCGAAAAACAGGCAAACACAGGATTCGAACCACTTACCCTCATTTCCTACGACACTAATGGCCTAGCCTAGCAATACGAGCGTCCCTACCTCGCTGGTTGTGTTCGTAAGGACGCTCGTATTACTAGGCTAGGCGATGGGTGTCGTAGGAAATGAGGGTAAATGGTTCGAATCCTGTGTTTGTCTATTTTTTTTCGGAAGCTCTTAATACCTGTACACTGTTTATTTGTTGATCATATTCTTGGCTTCTGTTGCTTCCTCTGGGGTTCTTGCAAAAAACTCATTAGTCTCTTCATATTTCTTCATAGTTTTGTAGTCCAAGAGCGGACTACCTCAGTGACCTTGGTTTTATTATATTTTTCTTCTTATTCCAACGTTCCATATTAACCACTTGTTAAACCCCTCTTTGTGTTTTGTATATGATCTGAGCCTAAGAGCAATTGTAGGTTATTCCAGTTATGCACCTACAAGTAGTAGACCAGCACATCCCTATTTCTGTGACGTTTTTTATTTACTAGGATAGCTTCCTGATCCCATACTTTAGTCGCCTCTTACGACATGCCTTGTAGGTCGCAATTGTACTATTCTTTGCTTCCCTTGCCAACCCCGGCAACAAACAGGCGCTTTTTATATTAATTTCATTTAATTAGTTTAAAGCAGGGAAAAAATAACCCTACCAAAAACATTCCACACAGAAAGAACTGAAAATCAAAGACAACTGGCTAATGTTACAAATAAGAAAGAGAAAATTGAGATAATTTAGACATCTAAAAAGACACGAAGGGTTGGAGAAAACCAGCATGGAAGGAGGAATCCCGGCAAAGGAGAAGAGGAAGACCATGTAAAAGATGGGCTTAGGATGTATCTAATGGTTTAAGCATGACCGCTGCAGAGACGTTACATCTCCCGTATGAGAGGATCTTCTCTATGGGAGAGAGAAATTTCGAAAAACAGGATATCAAAGTTCTGCTCAGAATAAACTATTTAATAATGATGATGATGATTAATTTCACATAAATATATCTGTTAAAATATTGAAAAATACGAACGGCAGGAAATATTGTGAGAATTGGCATGGAACAAGAAATTACTTGTACAATATGTAAATAATATTAAAATATATTCTGAAATATTGTGTGAAATTATAAAAATATATCATGAAATAATATTTGAAATTATACAAATAATCTTTGAAATAATGTGGGAAAATGTTAAAATACTGTCACTTCTCATGCTACTTGTGTATTGCATGTCATTTGTGTATATGGTAAATGTATATTAAGACATGAAGGACTTCTGTATGAGATGAAAGACAAGAGAGAAGCGAAAACTCAGAAGTTGTCACAGTAAAACACTTGCCAATTGACCGTCTGTAAAGTTGTCACAGTAAAACACTTTCCAATTGACCGTCTGTAAAGTTATCACAGTAAAACACTTGCCAATTGACCGTCTGTAAAGTTATCACAGTAAAACACTTGCCAATTGACCGTCTGAAAGTTATCACAGTAAAACACTTGTCAATTGACCTTCTGAAAGTTATCACAGTAAAACACTTGCCAATTGACCGTCTGTAAAGTTGTCACAGTAAAACACTTGCCAATTGACCGTCTGAAAGTTGTCACAGTAAAACACTTGCCAATTGACCGTCTGAAAGTTATCACAGTAAAACACTTGTCAATTGACCTTCTGAAAGTTATCACAGTAAAACACTTGCCAATTGACCGTCTGTAAAGTTGTCACAGTAAAACACTTGCCAATTGACCTGTCTGAAAGTTGTCACAGTAAAACACTTGCCAATTGACCGTCTTAAGTTATCATCATCATCAAATAGCTTGTCCTGAGCAGAACTTTGCCACCCAACAGTCCTCTGGAATTTCTCTCTCAAAGGCCAGATGTTCTGTCTCAGGAGCCATTATACTCAAACCATCAGTTACATCCTGAATCCATCTTCTCCTTGGTCTTCTCTTCTTCTCTTTGCCGGTATTCCTACTTCCATGATGGTCTTCTCCAGCCCTTCATGTCTTTTATATATCCAAAATATCTCAATTTTCTCTTTCTTATTTGTAGCATCAGCCAGTTTTCTTTGATTTTAGTTCTTTCTAGATAGATCTATTTGTTCTCTTCTCTGTCCAAGATATACGGAGGACTCTTCTGTAACACTTATATTCAAAAGCACATATATGTTTTTCCACTACTTTATTAAATGTCCATGCTTCCAACCCATACGTTAAATGTTTATATCTTATGTATATATTTGTTTATTATTGTTTACATTATTTTTTCCATTCCTTGTTTTTCGCATTTATTTCATTTTTAGTTTTTAATCACATTTTTACATTGTATAGCCACTAAGGATTAATTATCAAATTGCATATGTTATGTTTACTGTATAAGAAATGAATTTCTTCCATTCTGTTGTATCATTTGCATGATAAAGGCCTTTTGTTGGAAACGCTGTTGTGTATTGTTATTGTTTTTGTACTTTGCCATGAACTTACTGCATTTTTTTTTGTATGTTTTCAGTCATTGCATGCTCCATAGTTTTACTGCAGTCTTCCTATATCGCATTGTTCCATAGTTTTACTGCAGTCTTCCTTATATCGACATTGCTACATAGTTTTACTGCAGTCTTCCCTGATATCGCCATTGCTCCATAGTTTTACTGCAGTCTTCCTTATATCGCATTGCTCCATAGTTTTACTGCAGTCTTCCCTTATATCGACATTGCTCCATAGTTTTACTGCAGTCTTTCCTTATATCGACATTGCTCCATAGTTTTACTGCAGTCTTCCCTTATATCGCCATTGCTCCATAGTTTTACTGCAGTTTTCCCCTTATATCGACATTGCTCCATAGTTTTACTGCAGTCTTCCCTATATCGCATTGCTCATAGTTTTACTGCAGTCTTCCTTATATCGACATTGCTACATAGTTTTACTGCAGTCTTCCTTATATCGACATTGCTACATAGTTTTACTGCAGTCTTCCCTTATATCAATGTAATAATTTCTGAAATAATAAGTTAAATTAATGAAATATATGCTGAAATATTATTGTGAAGTTAATACAATAATTGCTGAAAGAATGCATGAAATAATTAAAAATACTTTCTGAATAAATATATTAAATTATTAAAATACTTGCTGAAATAATTAATTAAATTAATAAAATAATTGTTGAAACATTGCATAAAATAATTTAAATATTTGCTGAAACAACGTATGAAATAATTAAAATACTTGCTAAAATATTACATGAAATAATGAATATACTTCGTGTCGCCTGTGTGGGGCCTGGACCCGCAAGGGAAGCAAATAATAGTACCACTGCGACCTACAAGGCATGTCGTAAGAGGCGATTGATGTAGGACATAGGAAGCTACCTAGTAAATAACAAGCGTAGCAGAAATCGGATGTGCTGGCCTACTTTCAGACGCATAACTGGAATAACGTTCAATCGCTCTTAGGCTCATATCATATACAAATCACACATAGTTGTTAAGAAGTGGTCGATATGGGGCGTTTGAAGATGAAGAAGACGAAGAAATACTTGCTGAAATAATATATGAAATAATTAAAATACTTCATGAAATAATTGTGAAATGATTAAAATATTTAATGAAATAATATATGAAATGATTAAAATACTTCATGAAATAATTGTGAAATCATTAAAATATTTAATGAAATAATATATGAAATGATTAAAATACTTCATGAAATAATTGTGAAATCATTAAAATATTTAATGAAATAATATATGTGAAATCATTAAAATATTTAATGAAATAATATTGAAATGATTAAAATACTTAATGAAATAATTGTGAAATGATTAAAATAATTAATGAAATAATTATGAAATGATTAAAATACTTGCTGAAATAATATATAAAATAATTAAAATACTTAATGAAATAATATATAAAATAATTAAAATACTTGCTGAAATAATATATGAAAGAATTAAAATACTTGCTGAAATAATATATGAAAGAATTAAAATACTTGCTGAAATAATATATAAAATAATTAAAATACACACTGAAACATTACATGAAATAATAAAAATACATACTAACAGAATAACTAATATTTATTAAAACACATACCAACTCAGTATCAGTTTTCATAAACGCACAGACCGGCATAAAATATATGAGTTTGTACGTGTAATCGGTACGCACATAATAAGGGTATTTACATTCATACTGTCTGCATACTTTCCTGTGAGTACAGTATACAGTACACATCTCTTTTTTCGATACACATCAAATTGTGATTGTTGTAAAACAAGCAATGGAAACTAAGAATGAGGTGATTTATAACTATTAGATAAACTTACCTGATTTGTTTGAAGGAAGGAATATTCCTGAATTCTTCGCAAATCTCTGTTCTGTGTACACATTGTGCTAGTTAGGCCGTCCTTTTGTTGGATAATATTTAAGGAAAAGAATATTTTAACATTGTGATTGCGATTTTTATGAAAAAAACTGGATTGTTTACGAGGCCTCAATCATAATGATTGATAGAACTCTACCTCGGCATGGCCCATGTAACGAAGACACAATATTTTGGTACAGGGAGGTAACGGGGAAAAATGGACGACTCCCAGACAGGAGAAGGTAACTTCAACTGACGCCTCCATATTCCATCGGGGGGCGCTCTCTCTCTGTTGCTGCGAATTGGCGTGTTCTTTAGTTAACGTCCGTGGTCGCTTGTTCCGCCGTTGTCTACGTGAAGGCTTTTCTTTTCATTTTTCTTATTCTGTTTCAAATCGTCTGCCGTTTAGATATTCCCTCCCCTTGATCCCTAAACTATCCCACCCTATTATTGTTTCCTTCTATATCTCCGTTAACTTTATATTACAAATCTAACTACAACAACATCACTGTGTGCCGTGCAGGCTTATTGAGACGATGAACCTTCAACTTTTATTTTCGAGTGCTAGCTATTCAGTTTGATGTTGACATTTTAGCGCACAAACAAATTGTTCTGTCTACGTTCTCTTTCTCTTCGTCTTTCCATTTCTCTGTTGTTCTCTACCTATTTCTCCCAAATATTGGTTTATTTTTCAGTTGTTGTAATGCAAAAAACACCTTAATTTTCGCACGAAATGCTGGACAAATTAATTATGTGCTCTTCTGATGTTGATAATTTACTTCATCTGTTTGTCTTAATAATTCACTTCATATGTTTGTCTTAATAATTCACTTTATCTGTTTGCCTTAATAATTCATCTCATCTCTTTGTCTTGATAATTAACTTCATCAATTTGTCTTGATAATTGACTTCATCAATTTGTCTTGATAATTCACTTCATGTGTGTGTCTTAATAATTTACTTCATCTGTTTGCCTTGATAATTCACTTCATCTGTCTGTCTTGATAATTCACTTCATCAGTTTGTCTTAATAATTCACCACATATGTTTATATTGATAATTCACCTCATCTGTGTGTCTTGATAATTCACTTTGTCCGTCTTGATAATTCTCTTCATCAGTTAGTCTTGATAATTCACTTCATCAGTTTGTCTTGATAATTCACTTCCTCAATTACACTTAGTAATTCATTTCATCTATTTGCTTGTTTTTTTTATTACATTTATTTGCTTTGATAATTCACTTCATCAGTTGGTCGTGATAATTCACTTCATATATTTGTCTTAATAATTCAATGGACCAGTTTGCCGTCATAATTCTCTTCATCAATAGGACTTAATAATTCACATGTTCTGTCTGTTTGGTTTTTTTGTTCCATCTGTTTGTCTTGATAATTCACTTCATCAGTTTGTCTTTATAATTCACTTCATCAGTTTGTCCTAAAAATTCACGTTAGCAGTATTCTAAATAATTGTATGAAAGAGGACCACTATTATATGACTATTACTACTATTACTACTACCACTACTACTACTACTACTACTACTATTATTACTAATATTACTACTGCTGGTACTACTACACGACTACTAGCGATTCTGATATTGTGAATTCTACAACCACCGCTACTACTACTACAACTACTGCTACTACTACTACAACTACTGCTACTATTACTACTTTTAACTGCTACTACTACTACTGCCACCGCTGCTACTACTACAGCTACTGCTACTACTACTACAACTACTGCTACTACTACTAACTCTGCTACTTACTACTGAACTACTACTACTACTGCACACTACTACTACTACACTACTGCTACTACTACTACAACTACTGCTACTACTACTACAACTACTGCTACTATTACTACTTTTAACTGCTACTACTACTACTGCCACCGCTACTACTACTACAACTACTGCTACTACTACTACAACTACTGCTACTACTACTACAACTACTGCTACATACACTTGTAACTGCTACTACTACTACTGCCACCACTACTACTACTACAACTACTGCTACTACTACTACAACTACTGCTACTACTACTACTGCTACCGCTACTACTACTACAACTACACCTGCTACTACTACAACTACACCTGTTACTGCAACTACTAATACTACTACTGCTACTACAACTACTGCTCTTCTACTACTACTACTACTACTACTACTTCCAAATATTCTCGGTGTATACATTTCTCCATACCGTTCTGTCCTCGGCAACTCATTCAAACTCCTACATGACATTGAATCCAATATTTCTCGCCGATCTCAGTAAAGTTCTTTTCACGATTTTCATAGGGAGGGAGGAATTCTTTCTTGAACTATTTGCTTTCCACTTTAATGTCGGCTTTGTAATTCTTTGATCATTTCTTCTCAGAGTAAGCCCAGCATATCTCCATCTTCTCCTTCTTATAAAAGTTGTTACCACTGGTTGACAATTATATTAGTTTTATTATTAGATTATTCATTTGCTTGCTTAGGGATATACTACGTTCTTTGTTTGTATGTGATACCATACATACGTGTCTTTGTTTGCTTATGTGATACCATACATACGTGTCTTTGTTTGCTTATGTGATACCATACATACGTGTCTTTGTTGCTTATGTGATATACATACGTGTCTTTGCTAAAACGTCAATTTATTAAGTATCATCGTAGCCTTCCCTCGGTTTTCTCCAGATCTGATCTGATCCGCTCTGACCACCTCAGATTTATATGTTTCTGTACATCGCCTAGTTGTTGACAAGACATTTCTCTGATTTCATCACTTTTCCTGAATTCGTTCCATTTCATATTCATTATTTTTCGCAGACATCTATTTTCAAATGCATTCAACTTGCTTTCTATATCTTTAGTTATTTTACAACTCTCGCTAGCATATAATAATAATAATTCCTCTCGTACCGTTATACGTTACATAGGGCCTGCAAGTAATTTCTCCATACCGCTCTATCCTGGGCAACTCGCTCAATCTCCTCCATGGAACTGAGACCGATATTTCCTGCCTCTCTCAGCAAAGTTCGTTTCAGGGTCTTTTTAGTTCGACCTCTCTTTCTTGAACCCTTTGCATCCCACTTCAATGCCTGCTTTGATATTCGTTGATCATTTCTCCTCAAGGTGTGCCCAACATATCTCCATCTTCTCTTTCTTATAACAGTCGTCACTAGTGGTTGACCAGACATGTCTCTGATTTCATCACTTCTTCTGAATTCGTTCCATTTTATTTTCATTATTTTTCGCAGACATCTATTTTCAAATGCATTCAACTTGCTTTCTATATCTTTAATCATTTTCCAACTCTCGCTAGCATATGTTAGGATTGATACAACATTTGAATTGAAAATTCGTAATTTAGTTTAATACTATATAACTTGAGTTCCATATTTTATTTAGACTTTTAAAAGCTGATGTTGCTTTGCCAATTCGTATCATAATCTCTTTTTCGCTAGCATATGTTAGGACTGATACAACATAGAAATTGAAAATTCGTAATTTAATTTTAATACTACCTAGCTTGTAGTCACCATATGTTATTAAACTGTTGCTTTGACAATTTGTAATAATATTTGTTTTTTTGTATTTATTTAGTCATTTTTTTATTGTCCTTCTCTGCTTTTTTGCCGTTAGGCGTAGCAGGGTTAGCTGATGATCGGTTTCCGAGATAGTGCATGCTCGTTCGCTTGATATGTTGTGGTATTGTGAAGTTTTAAGATGTCTGTAACTCCATCAACCCATCTTTTTCTTGGACAACCCCTTAATCTTGATGATTCTATTTTAAGGTTTACGCAACTTGCAACTGATGTATTCTGGTTCATTCTCACCAAGTGGCCAAACCATTTGAGTCTCTGTTTGTCAATGAATCTAATAGCAAGTGTTGTTCCGACTGTTCTTCTAATTTCCGCATTTCGTATATGGTCTATTCTTGTTTTATTTACTGCTTTTCTCAAGCATCTGATTTCACAGGTGTAATTTTCCTTTCTTGTTCTTTTGTCAGTGTCCATGTTTGGTACTGGTAGCACAGTGTTGGTATGAAGATTGTATTTATAATTTGTCTTTTAGTCTCTAATGGAATTGCTGGGTGTTTCAAGATTCGAGCAAGTTGTTAGTAAATACTATTAATACTCTTAATGTGGATACATAGAAGAATATGCAGAGTTTCACGGACAGAAAAAACAGACAAATAAACAAGTTTTAGGAAAACTAGGCATGAAGAAATAATTATTAAGAGAAATAAAATTCAGACAAGTAAAGTATTTTGGGCACATAAAAAAACATGACACCATGATAAAACATTTACTAGAGGGGAAAGTTGAGGGAGAAGAGCAAGAGGAAGACCGAGAGATAAGTGAGAGGGAAACGTTAAGAAATGGACAGGTTACAGAGTGCAACACCAATTCGAAAGACAGAGGATGCTGGATATTCATTGCAGCCAACTAGGCTGAAATCGGACGCACGTGTCCTAAACGTGTAGAAGTCTATACGTTTAGGGGCCTACCAAACCAATGTGCAACGTATACACGTTCTTGGCAAAGATCAAACATCATAACAAAGTGATTAAAATTGGTCGTAAAGAACGAGCGCAAAGAAGAAGAAGATTGCAGATAACCTTCGATGTGGAGACGGCCCATGATGATGATAATTAATACTCTTACAACACCATCGTCTTCATTTTGTTGTCTTTTGTTGTCACAATCTTCTATCGGGTTGTTGTCCAGTGTCGTGGTTGTCTGTTTTTGTCTTGCGTTGCTCTATGGGATTGGGTGATAGTTCATTTTACTTTTTGGTACGATTCTGCTATTTTATCTAGGACAGCAGTGGCGGCTCGTTATTAATGGTCAATGGGGCCGGGCCTTACCAAAAATAATATCTAACGTGCATTTATTATTTAATAAATTTAAATATAACCTAATCAAAATATCATGGGTTCCCTAAAATGTGTGTCTGGACCCACCAACAAAAATTATCACGAGCCGCCACTGTAAGACAGTAACAATAAATAGCAACGTTTCTACTTAAAGGCGTTTATCAAGCAAAGGAGACACCAGAAGTGAAGAAATTCACTTCTTTTACAATATACAGCATATAGAATCAGACAATAAAAACCTCATGTTTTCTCGATTTGGTGGCGTCTGTGACTTAGGGGATAGTGACTCGGTCTATTAACCCCGACGTTCTGAGTTCGAATCGCGCTGCGGACAATTTGGTTGCAAATTGTTTCGCGTGGATTTTACAAAGAATGATGACACCACCGTTCAGAAAGCAATGGCAAACTACTGAACGTAATAATGCCTAGAAAAATCACAAACAGCGTTAAAAAGCTGGGGTTGATTCGCAAAGTCCTGTAAAGGATATGCAATTAACTTTTAACTCTTTTCTCGATTTATTGTTTTTGTACTTTTTAAATCTACAGTACTTTCTTTTTACATGTTTCGCCATTTTTACATAGTTTTACCGTAGTCTTTCCTTATATCGGTAATACTATTTCAATCGGTAATACTATGTCATCTAACCATCTTTTGATTGTCTTCCTCTTTTCTTCTTTCTTGATGTTTTGTTGTAGAAGACACTGTATGCAGTGGAGTCTTCGTCTTCTTTGCGTTCGTTCTTTACGACCAATTTTAATCACTGTTTGTGATATATTTGATCTTTGCCAAGAACGTGTATACGTTGCACATTGGTTTGGTAGGCTCATAAACGCATAGACTTCTACACGTTTAGGACACTTCAATCCGATTTAAGCCAAACCTCCTTGGTCACCTCTTACGACATGCGTGGCAGGTAACAGTGGTTCTATTCTTTACACCCCAAATTTGGGCCCCGGTAACCACTCGGACGTCTGAGTCTGAGTGCAGTGGAGTTTGGGTGCATTATTATTTGTTTCTCAATGTAATTCAAGCAAGGTTCTCTTCTAACGTTCTCTTGTTAACGTGCTGATGTTGATAACTCTATTTTCTGGTGTTGTTTATAACTTTTCATAGACATCACATTTCACATGTTGTTATTTTTGTGTGACTTTGCTTTGCGCATTGTCCATGTTTAGCTCTGGGGACACAAAATAGGCATGAAAAGGCTGTTGATCCTCTGTTGATCTTCTGTTGCCCTCTGTTGTCCTCTGTTGATCCTCTTTTGATCTTCTGTTGATCTTCTGATGTCCTCTGTTGCCCTCTGTTGATCCTCTGTTGTCCTCTTTTGATCCTCTGTTGTCCTCTTTTGATCTTCTGTTGCCCTCTGTTGATCCTCTGTTGCCCTCTGTTGATCCTCTGTTGTCCTCTTTTGATCCTCTGTTGTCCTCTTTTGATCTTCTGTTGCCCTCTGTTGATCCTCTGTTGCCTCTGTTGATCCCTCTGTTGATCTTCTGTTGCCCTCTATTGATTCTCTGTTGTCCTCTGTTGATCCTCTGTTGATCCTCTGTTGATCTTCTGATGTCCTCTGTTGCCCTCTGTTGATCCTCTGTTGCCCTCTGTTGATCCTCTACTGCTCAGTATATTAAATATGCAAATGTCGTCAAATCTCTGCAGTAGTTATTACAATAACCACTATTACACTTTATCATTATCAAATAGATTGTCTTGAACAGAACTTTGCAACTCTAACAGTCCTTCGAAATTTTTCTCTCTTCAATGGACCAGATGTCCCGCCTTTCCAGCCATCATGCTGACATTATCAGTTACGCCCGTGCGTTGCCTGGTCCCGCAAGAAAAAGCAAAGAATAGTACCACTATGACTTACAGGTATGTCAGCGACTGATTTTTTTTTCCGATCCAGAAGCACTTGAGCTGAAAGCCCTTCGGCTCGGTGCCATGGACATCTTAACACTTCGGTTCGGTGCCACGTACACCGTAAATCTGGGGTATCTGTGGCTTTTCTGCCGGTCCGCGGAATTGAACCCGTACACACAGAGGACTTGTCATCCGTAGTCCAACGCGCTACGAATACAAGCTGGGCAGGAGGGCATTGCGACTGATGAAGGACTTAGGAATGCTACTCTAGTAGTTAAAAAGCATCTTAGAAATGTGATGTGCTGGTCTACTTGTAAGCGCAATACTGGCACAATCGCTCATAAGGTCAGATCACATACAAATCACACGGAATAGTTAACAAGTGTTCGATATGCAGGGTTCAAGAAGGGAAGAAATCATCAGTAACATCCAGAATTCATCTTATCCGGGGTCTTCCTGTTCTCCTCTTTTCCGGGATGTCTCCTTCCATAACCGTTGTATCCATCTCTTTGTGTCTCTGTAAACGTCCAAAAACTTCATTTTCTTATTCCTATTTGTAACATTAACCAGTGTTCTTCGAATTGTTTTCTTTCTGGAAGATCTATTTGTTCTCTTCTCTGTCCATGATATACTCTTCTGTAACACTTATATTCAAAGCACATATATGTTTTTCCACTGTCTTGTTAAATGTCCATGCTTCACACCCATAACTGGCTCTACCACGAAGAAGACACTGTTTGGCATGCCCAAACTTAACTCCTAATTCTCGCAATCATTCCAGTGTAGAGACTTCCCATAAAATATAACTTAGAGCATACCGCATCACTGCCTTGTTAAATGCCCATGTTTCACACCCATACGTTGTAAACATGGAATATGCATGCTTTTAGCATTCTGATCTACTACTCTTAGTACTACAATTTCTGCAGTTGAATTAAGAGTAGTAGTAGATGGAACCTACTATTGAGGGGTGCAAAGTCCAGACATTTGGATAGAAACATGCCGTATTCTCTCTCTCTCTTCGCGATCGTTCTTAACCCTTTAGCTGCTAAAGACGTATATATACGTGTTCCCCATTCACTTCTAAAGACACATAAACACGTATGTTATTATCGCTCCTCTGTGGGTTAAAGACTTGTTAACACGTTATACATTGCTACTGTCACTGCTATATGCGTACATTCACGTTTGTGACCTAGAAACAAAGAGTAGCTATTTTAGCGCAGCCTTTAGAAAGTATGTAGCAGTGAAAGGGTTAAGGCCATTTTTATCATTCAAATGTGATATATAAACAGCTTTAATACCAAGAACGGATATACGTTCACAACCTTCAGTACCAATTGGAGCTCTGGTGCTTATCCTTCGGTGTTGTGTTTGATTTCAACCAGCGTTTACTGGGTTCGCTCTCCGTTAGTCTTTGCTGTCCCCAGCCACACCTGCAAGGCAGCAGGTTTTGTAGCATTCTGATTTACTACTGTTAGTACTACAATTTATGCAGCTGAATAATAGTAGTAGAAGATGTGGACCTACTATTGAGGTGCAAAGTCCAGTTATTTTAATAGAAAAATGCCGTATTCTTCTTCTTCTGTATTCTCACTAGATTGAGATTTCGAATTCTCTAATAAAGGCAGCCGTCTGCCTCAGATTATCAGCCACGCCATACAGTTTGTCTTCTGCGTTCTCACTAGATTGGGATTTCGGATTATCTAATAAAGATAGCCGTCTGCCTCAGATTATCAGCCATGCAATACAGTTTGTCTTGTACAATGGTGTAAGTGGGCCACTTCTTTCTTCTCAAGTCTGCATACTGGGGGCAGTTCTGTAGGATATAATTCCTATGATTTCTGCTTCCCCGTTTGTGCCGACATTTTCCAGCAGTAAGTTTTGGCCACCATGTTATGCGCCTTACTGCCTGGTGCTACCGTTTTCTGCCAGCATTTGCTTCGGGTCAGCATTCTCTAGCGGACACGTGCATCCGATTTCAGCCAAACATCCTTAGTCTCCTCTTACGATAGACGGGCAGGTAACAGTGGTTCTATTCATTACACCCCAAATTTGGGCCCAGGTAACCACTCGGGCGAAATGCCGTATTCAAATTTATTCATAGTAAATCATCTGGAACGTTTCAGACCCATACGCCAAGCTACCAGTGTCGCTCTAGACCCCTAGGAATTTCTTGTACCTTTTAAATTATTTTTTATTTCTTTCGCCGTAGATGTGTTGTATTCTTATGTATTGTCATATATATATACGCTTGGGTCTACGCAGTTTGCTTCTGTTTTATGGCGACATTTGTAGAAACCATGGGACTTTGTAAGTAGAATGTCAGGGACTATGTTATTCCCTGCGTTGTATCCCTGTAGTACTTAACTGCCGTGTTAAGAAATGCCTTGTGCCGATATTGTAACGAAGGGACAATAACTTTGATGTTTGCGTGTAGAGTTAAGAGTTACTCCCCATCGCCGTATCGCTTGGGTGGCCTAGTAAGGCAGAGGCGCTATTTTGGAGAAGTCAGTGACGGGGATCGAAGCGTAAAAACGACTTTATCTCCATCGACTACCTGTGACAAGTTACCTGTAATCAAACTTTGAATTAAGGTATACAGTACTTAATAACATACACGTTCGACAGGTATGTTTGTTACTTTTGGCAACCCCATGATAAATGGAGATACCAAATGGAATTGTTAATAACAATTCAATGTGTTAGTTGACAACTATATTTTAGGGGATAGTTGAGGAGAATGACCATATGCTATATATGAAAATGAAAATCGTGGCATATCCCAAAGGACGTAGCCATCAACCACAGTAAACGAGTCGTTGATTTTCTAGGCACCACTTATACGTTCAGTAGTTTGCCATTGCTTTCTGAACGGTGGCGCCATCGTCCTTTGTTAAAATCACAGAACAATTTGCAAGCAAACTGTCCGCAGCGTGATTCGAACTCAGAACGTCGGGGTTAATAGACAAGTCACTAACCCTAGGCCACAGACGGCTATATATGCTATATATATCCTATACTAATGTATGGCTCGGAACATGGACAATGAACAAGCAGTTAGAAGACAGAATTGATGCATTTGAGATGTGGATATATAGAAGAATATGCAGTTTCATGGACAGAAAAACAGACAAATAAACAAGTTTTAGGAAAACTAGGTATGAAGAAACAATTATTAAGAGAAATAAAATTCAGACAAATAAAGTATTTTGGGCACAAAAAAAGACATGACACCATGATAAAATCTTTACTAGAGGGGAAAGTTGAGGGGAGAAGAGGAAGACCGAGAGATAAGTGGGGGGAAACTTTAAGAAATGGACAGGTTACAGTCTGGCAGTGTGCAACACCAAGGCGAAAGACAGAGGATGCTGGAGATTCATTGCAGCCAACCTTTGATGTGGAGACGGCACCTGATGATGATGAGTTGAGGAGAAAATAGCAAGAAGAAGAAAAATAGAATTTGGAAGAAACTGTGACCCCCGGCAACATAAAGCCAATTAGCTCAGACGGGAAACCAAAATTCATACTTAATTTTTAGTGGACCAGGACAAAAGCCATGTTTTTACAAGCTATTACTTTTTAGAATAAAAAACAACCTTATGTGGTGTGGCTCCTGGTAAAAAGACTTTCAACCCAAAGCCAAGTAGTGTGTTGTTTGGTCCACAAGAAGTTAATGGGGGCTGGTTTTTATAAGTGTTTGATAGAGCAGTGTTTGGTTTTCTGAAATGTTACTGAATTCTGTGAGCCCATGGTTATTTATTGATGAAAAATATTAATATTACTGATATTCCTTATTGTAATTTTTTATTTTTTATTTTTTTACCGATCCAGAAGCACTTGAGCTTTCAGCTCTTCGGTTCGGTGCCACGAACACCGTGAATCTGGGAACCTGTGGCTTTTCTGCCAGCCCACGGAATTGAACCCGCACGAGTAGAGGGTTAGTCACCAGCAGTTCAACGCGCTACGAACACGCGGAGCAGTTAAAATTAACTTGGTGCATAGTATAACCTTGATTTAGCAAGTTTGTGTTGTTTTGAAAATTAATTTGACTTTATCTAACAATACTGGAATGCGCGGTCACGTGACCGGTTGTAGTCTGATTTCCCATAATTTTACCCTGAGTCCACCAGCCTTATGAGTTTATAGTTGGCTGTAATAAAAACGTTGTCTTGTCATTTTTAGTATTTTTCTCTCTCTCTCTCTCTATCTCCGATCTCCCCTTCAGCTGTTTTTATCATTCTATTGTGATATATAAAAAGCCAAACATCAGAACGGAATGTACGTGCACAGCCTTCAGTACCTATTGGAGCTCAAGTGCTTATCTTTCGGTGGTGTGTTCGGTTTCAACCAGCGTTTACTGGGTTCGCTCTCCGTTAGCCTTTTGCTGTCCCCAGCCAAAACTCACAAGGCAGCAGGTTGATATTTTCTTTCAGGGCAGCGACCCGTAGACGACCTGCCCTCCTGGGCTGATGAGCGTCATCTCCCCAGATTTTTATTATTTAATTATTCATTAAAGAAAAAAAATGTTCTTGCTTATATAGAGTGTTCAAGATAAAAGTAGCATATAAATGAAGCTAATCTGGCATATATTTATGAAAATGAGAAGGTTCCGTTATGACGTAGTATAGGTCAAGGTTGTGTAATGGTGTGTAATTGTAGTGCGGGAAGGGGCGATGAACAAATGTGACGTAGGACGAGCTAGTCAGAACCGGTTTAAATAGTAAATATACACAACGCAATACCTACTGGCAACTTTTGATTTTTTAATGGGGCTGCTATTATCTTCAACACCCTGTATAATAATATATAAACCTGTCGTTGTACTAATTTACCCATTTACTTAGTATTATCGCAACATCCCGACGGTTTTCTCCTGATCTGATCTGATCCGACAACCTCAGATTTGTACATTTCCGTACAACGCGATAAGAACAAACACAAACGAACAACAAAACAGTGGCGACTCGTCATTAAGGGCCACTGGGGCCGGGCCCCACCAAAATTAATGTGTAACGTGTATTTATTGTTTTTTAAATTAAAACATAACCCAAAGCCATGATTTTTCCGCTAATTTTTGTCTGGCCCCACCAACAAAAATGATCACGAGCCGCCACTGCAACCAAACAAAACTAAAACTTTCTTTTAAAAATATATTTTCAAAATTTAAGTTCCTGCGAGTAAACATTTACTAACTAAAGTCAGGTTTCTGTTCCATATCTGCAAGAGATCCGGAACCAGCAGCAGTCTTTAATCTCGCATGAAACAGTATTGTAAGTGATACTACGCCTAGTGTGATACGCTCTGAACTTACTCCAATAATCTGTTATCGACCAGGTGACAGGCAGGCTCTTTAAGGTAGCTAGGTTTCCCAGTAAACATGAAAGTCTGATTGGTGATAAGACTTCAGGTAATATCATACAGACCAAGTATGTTTGTTGAAAACACCAAAGCTCTCAGGTAGGAGCCGTAGATTTTCATGTTAGGACAAGAAAATCGCAAAGTTTGGTCAGAGTAAAGATTGGATGTATCAAATAATTGAATCATAATGTACAGATCAAACGACCAGATACCTGCGGACAGTGGCGGATCGTGATCATTTTTGTTGGTGGGGCCGGACAAATATTTTTGGAAAAATAATGGTTTTGGGTTAGGTTATGTATTAGTATTTACATATTAGTTGTACATGATTTTGGTGGGCCGACCCCACTGGCCATTAATGACGAGTCGCCACTGCCTGTGGATATTGTTTAGTCGTCGGATCACCATCACTGCACGTCGAACAAATTAGTCCATAAGTGCTCCGATCTCTCCCCAGTATGTCCATCAGCGTGTGGCGACTAACGACACCGGTTCTTTGTTGGTTTACAATTCTTCTTTGTCTGCCAGCATAGCGTTCTTGTCGAGCTACACCACACTTAACTTTGAGTTCTTGCAGTCTGGTTAGTGTTGTGGATTCACCGCTATTACGTGAATCATGTACACGCCCTCTCTCCTTAAGGAATTTATAATATCAGCCTGGTCCATTGCTCCTCCGCTTTGGACAGCAGCCATACCTGCAAGCCTATCCGCACGTTCATTCCCCTTACACCTGCATGCCCTGGCACAAAAATAACCTGTGGATATGTTTGAATGAAGTATGTTTATTTTTAAAAACGTCTGCTACTTTTAGAGCAGTGATGGAGAAATTACGGCCCGTAGGCTGCATCCGGCCCGCCTAATAATTTTGACCGGCCTCCTACCATCTAGGATTACCTAACATTACTATACAATCTGGTCTCTGAGGTAAACAAAATTAATGTAGGAAAAGCACGCATACCAACCTCTGAAGTCGGAGAAGTCCCGCCTGTAGAGCGAGGAAACCAATAAAACGGTAAGCAGGCTTTCACGCAAAAATCAGCTAGAAGCTCCACACCTTGTGCCATGGCTACTCCTGAATTCCTAGCATGCGAACGCAGAAGAAGAAGAAGCACACATACCCAAACTATAAAAGAATACCCTCTTTTAAATTAGCGTAAAAAACATAAATTAATAAGTTGATGACAAAGGATGTTGTCCTCTTCTTTGTCCTCATCTTTCTCCTCATCTTTGTGGGATGTCTTCCTCCTTAATAGTCCTCCCCGACATTTCATGTCATTTAATGTCTATAATACTTCAAGTTTCTCATTCTTATTTGTAGCATCATCCAGATTTAATTGATTGTGGAGTTATTTCTGTATAGATATATTTGTTCTCTTTTCTGTCCATGGTATAATGAGGACTCTTCTGTAACACTTATATTCAAGGACAAATACACGCCTTTCCCCGATCTATTCTCTAATCCTGCTTGCCTTTCAGCGTCAGGTCGAAAAAGAAGACACAAGGAGGAAACCTCTCTACGCACCTTGTCTTCCTTTCTCTTCTCAAATCCTGACTTTCCTCACAGCTTCAGGGTAAGAAGAGTTTTCTAGCAGAGGCTTTTGTGTGTGCTTCATAAAGTGTTTTGCGTCGCCTCTGTTATCTCTGAAGTTCATCTTTTGCGTGGTCGGCCTTTTACTTTGTATCTACTTTATCGTAGCAACATTGCTCTCTATGGTGCACTGTCTGTTGGTAATCTGCTTATGTGACCGAACCATTTAATTTGTTGTTTCTTGATGAAGTTTAGTACTAATGTTGTACACTTTTTCCTGGTGTCTTCATTTCTAAGCCGGTCTCTTCTTGTTACTCCCAGCATTCTGCGTAGACACTTCATCTCTGTTGTGACTAGTTTTCTTCTGTCATTTAATGACAGCATCCAGGTTTGTCACTGATAGCATAATGTAGGGAGACATTGTGTTGAACAATGCTCTTTTTGTGTTCATGGTGACATGTTTATATTTTTAAATTGGCTCCTTTTGTCCTAGTGTTTTCTTCTTTGCGTTCGTTCTTTAGACCAATTTTAATCACTTCTTTGTGATATATTGCCAGAACGTGTACGTTGCACATTGGTTTACCCTAAACGCATAGACTTCTACACGTTTGGACATGTGCATCATTCAGCCAAACCTTTAGTCGCCTCTTGACATGCTTGGCAGGTAACAGTGGTTTATTCTTTCACCCAAATTTGGGCCCTGGTAACCACTGGGCGTGTCCTAGTGTTTGATTTGCTTTGTTGCATCTATGTTGGATTTCGTTGGTTATTCTTCCGTTTGCTGAAAATATGCTCCCTAGGTATGTAAAGTCTTTGACTTGATTTAATGGGCGTTTGTCGATTGAGATATTGGTGGTGTTTTTTCTCTAGCGAATGTCATTACTTCAGTTTTGTCGATGTTTATTCTCATATTGTATTCGTCCCATGCTAACTGGAGTCTGTTAATTTGTTGTTTTTCACCTACTTTGCTAAATGTCCATGCTTCACACCCATATTTTGTCTGTTGGAATATGTATGCTCTTTGTATTCTGGTATTTGTTTCTTATTATTTCGATTCCAAACTTTTTAAAAATTATTTACATTTCTGCTAGTCTATGTTTGATCTTCTGTAGACAAGATATATATATATTTCTCTTGTACCGTTATACGTTACATTAGACCTGCAAGTAATGTCTCCATATCGCTCTGTCCTGGACAACTTGCTCAATATCTTCCATAGAATTGAGTTTGATATTTCTTGCCTCTATCAGCAAAGTTTGTTTCAAGGTTTGTCCATGGTGTCCATTCTTTCTTGAACCCTTTGCTGCAGACAAAATACCCTCCCGTTATACGGGAGATGGTAGATGTTCCAAAAACTAACACTGGTCTGACGCAGTGGCGGCTCCTCATTAGGGGGCCTGTGGGGCCAGGCTCTACCAAAAATAATGTGCAACGTGTATTTATTATTTTATCAATTTAAATATAACCTAATCCAAAACCATGATTTTTACGAAAATTTCGTCTGGCCCCACCAATAAAAATGATCACGAGCCGCCACTGGTCTGATGTATGCACTGAAGAGGAAATCGGAACATTTATTAACTTGTTCGTTAACGATGATATGATGACTAACTACCTATCTGCCTACTTATTGATTGATTGATTGATTGATTGATTGATAGATAGGACCATCATTATTACACTTCGGTGAGTAACCATGTATGCTATGATCTCTTTCTTACACAGAACGATCTCAACTACAGTGCACGAGTTCCGTAGCACCAGCGAGGGTCCCAGATGGTGAAAACATGTTTGTAGGTATTTAAAAAAAATCTTTTTCTTATGAATTTTGCCCAGGCAGCAGGTTTCCAGCCTGCTCATTTCGATTTTGAACTGCCAAGGGTTCTTTTACGTGCTAAAATTGAACACTGGACCTACGTTTTATCGTCCGTCTCCGATAGGACTAGGAACTTGATCTCACCTACACTGAGATCAGGGATTTCTGGAAAAATATCTAAATGGCTCCCCAAGGGATCGAACCTGGTACGTTCGGCACGAGATACGAGCACTTAACCTCTACACCACAGACACCCCCTCTTCCCCTCCCTCTAAAACCAACAGGCCTACTTCAAAAGTATCTCTTAAAGTACTTAATGACTTTGGTTAATGTAAACCAGGATATGAACCATTCCTATCTCAAATTATAATTCTCAGCTCTAATCAACAGACCACGTCATCGCTCTAATCACTTGACTACACTCTGTACTTTGAAAACTTGTCTTCATAAACACATTAGAAACTTGGCTTTCTAAACACATTTTATATCTGTTCTAAACTTTACTTCTCCCCTAAACATTTGTTCTTCTCTTCCTAAACATTTGTTTGCTTCTGCGCCCTAAACATTTGTTTACTTCTGCGCCCTAAACATGTGTTTACTTCTGCGCCCTAAACATTTGTTTATTATGCCCCTAAACATTTGTTTACTTCACCTAAAATTTGCTTACCTGCGCCCTAAATATGTGTTCACTTCTGCGCCCTAAACATTTGTTTACTTCTGCGCCCTAAACATCTGTTTACTTCTGCGCCCTAAACATTTGTTTACTTCTGCGCCCTAAACATTTGTTTACTTCTGTGGTTCTTATTTCTTCTTCTTCTTCAAACGTTCCATACCGATCACTTGTTAACCACTCTTTTTTATTTGCATGTAATCTGAGTCTAAGAGCGATTTTTAAGTGCCAGTTATGCGCCTGCAAATAGGCCAGCACTTCCGATTTCTGCCTCGCTTTTTATTTACTAGAGTATTTTCTCTAGTTTCCTTCTAGATCCCTACCTCAGTCGCCTCTTACGACATGAATTGTAGGTCGCAGTCTTACTATTCTTTGCTCCCCTTGCGAACCCTGGCAACACACGGGAGCTTCTGTGATCTAAACTTGTGCCTACTTTTGTACTATAACCACTAAACTACGCCTGCACTCTAAATATTTGCCTACGTCTGTGCTCTAAACTTTTGTCTTCGTCTGTACTCTAAACTTTTATCTTTTAACTTCTGCGCTATAAAATGTAGACTACGTCTGCGCTCTAAACGTCTACTTCTGCGCTATAAAATGTAGACTACGTCTGCGCTCTTAAAGTCTACTTCTGCGCTCTAAAATGTAGACTACGTCTGCGCTCTAAACGTCTACTTCTGCGCTCTAAAATGTAGACTACGTCTGCGCTCTAAACGTCTACTTCTGCGCTCTGAAATGTAGACTACGTCTGCGCTCTAAAAGTCTAGTTCTGCGCTATAAAATGTAGACTACGTCTGCGTTCTAAACGTCTACTTCTGCGCTCTGAAATGTAGACTACGTCTGCGCTCTAAAAGTCTACTTCTGCGCTCTAAAATGTAGACTACGTCTGCGCTCTAAACGTCTACTTCTGCGCTCTGAAATGTAGACTACGTCTGCGCTCTAATAGTCTATTTGTACGATCTAAAATGTAGACTACTTCTGCGTTTTAACCACTTGACCCACGTCTGCGCTCTAAACTCTACATCAGTATTATACACTACTGACTTCATTTCACCGGGTTTCAACATTTTTCTCCGTCCCTTTTAGCAGAAATGGAAAGCGAGCTACCGAGATCGTTGCACAGCACGAACCCGTATTTTCGCAACAATATTTTGGATCTCTGAAATAAATAAATTCTAGATACGAACTAAACAACACAATCCGGTTTGAACCGTAAACTCCGTTACGTCCGTAATACCACTTTTAAGGATGGTTTTGGGTTTTTTTCATCCAGAAGCACTTAAGCTTTCAGCTCTTCAGCTGGATGCCATGGATATCGTAACCCTTCGGTTCGGTGCCACGAACACCGTAAATCTGTAGAACCTGTAGCTTTTCTACCAGCCCGTGGAATTGAACCGCACTCACAGGGAGCTTGTCACTCGTCGTCCCACGCGCTACGAACACGCTGGGCAGGTAGGCTAAGGACGGTTTAGTACAGTTGGGGCGAGAGCCTGAGGAATTGAATGACCGCATAGCTAGTGCAGTCGTCAAGAAGCTGTTCATGTTAGGATGTTTCATTTATGACCACAACAGAAAAAAAATCTATGACCTTACTGTGAATTGAGCACAAGTCTTCCACATAAGAGCTGCGCTCTAATCCATTTGACCAGACACTCCAACCTTCAGAAAAACACGTCAAACGTTGTCAGTGTTAGTGTCCTAGTCACAGCAAGTCACCAAGACACTTCAAATCCTACACGCTCGCGTGGTGCCGGGGCCCGCAAGAGAAGCAAAAAATAACACCACTCCGACCTACAAGGCATGTCATAAAAGCCTTCTGATATAGGACCTAGAGAAGCTACCCTAGTAAATAAAAAGCATCGCAGAAATCGGATATGCTGGCCTATTTGTAGGCGCGTAACTGGCACAACGTACACTCGTTCTTAGGCTCAGATCACATACAAATCACACAGAGTGGTTAACAGGTGGTTGTTGTGGAGTGTTCAAAGATAAAGAAGAAATCCTACAAAGGAATAAATAAAATACTGACAACAATAACAAAACAAGAACTTACAAATTCAGACTCCTCTACATTAGCCTTGACCAAAGAGCAAGTTCCAAATACTTCAGGATCGTTCAAGAAACAGAGCAAATGAACACACGTAGAAAACATATCTACAAAAACACAAACTAGCAATTGTTAACCTTCCAAATCAAATTAAAAGTAGATCTGATTACCAGAAATCTCAAGAAACTAAAACTCAGCATATGTCGAATCAGTGGCGGCTCGTCATAAAGGGCAGTGGGGCCGGACCCACCAAAAATAAAATGTAACGTGTATTTATTATTTTATACATTAAAATATATCCTAACCGAAACCATGATTTTCCGAAAATTTCTGTCTGGCCCCACCAACAAAAATTAACACGAGCCGCCACTTTGTCGAATTTATGATGATAAAATGGACTCATGTTGTACTGTAAAGATGATGGGAGATATTATTTGTACATAAACATAACTTAATGGCAGTAGCTAGTCTGTACTGGGGTACGCTGTAACTGAATAAACATAAGAGATAACAGGCAGAAGCTATCTTAACGAGGTTCTGAAGATGAGTACATGTCTCTGAAACAAACTTTGTTAATCTGTTTAAAAACACAGAAGTAAAAGTTATTTTTTCCATTTTTTCCCGATCCAGAAACACTTGAGATTTCAGCTCTTCGGCTCAGTGCCATGGACATCGTAACCCTTCGGTTCGGTGCCACAAACACCGTGAATCTGGGGAACCTGTGGCTTTTCTGCCAGCCCGCGGAATTGAACGCGCATTCACAGAGGGCTAGTCACCCGCAGTGCAACGCGCTACGAACACGGTGGGCAGGCGGGCGAGAGTTATATAAAACAGAAGTCTCTGTGGCGTAGAGGTTCTGTGTTTGTTTCTTGTGCCAAAGGTATGCGGTTCGCTCCCTAGCCACATCTGAAGACGAAGACGTCCCGCCTGCACGGCGAGGGTCACCAATAAAACGGTAAGCAGGATTTCCCACAAAAATAAGTCAGAAGCGCCATACCAGGTGTCGTGGATACGCCTGAATTTATAGTGGGCGAACGAAGAAGAAGAATAAGAAGCTCCCTCACCAGCCATAGCAATCTTTTTCTAGAAAATTCTGATCTCAGTGTAGGTGAGAACGAATTTCTAGTCCTATCGGAGACGGACGATAAAACGAAGGTCCAGTTTTTAATTTGAGCACGTAAAAGATAGGACGGGTCGGTATCTTTTCTTAAAGCCTCATTTGTTATTGAAGATGGTTTCACGTGCAAGTCCCGGAATATAATCTACGCTATCACTTGCAAGCGGTGTGATAAGGTATATATCGATGAAACAGGCAAAATGCTCAGTGACCATTTCGGTCAATACTTACGCGAAATACGCCAATGCCCTGTGACCCCTGTATCCATTCATTTCAATGGAACTGATCATTTGGGAGCTCGCGACGTCCAGGTCACGTCCATCCGATCATGTTCCTCGGATCATCGTAGTCGATGTGCTGTGGAGAATCGTTTTGTTTCGTCATATGGTACCTTGCGACCTCATGGACTCAACTTTCTACATTCCTATGCTTTTTATGACTTTCTCTTTTCATGCTCTATATTCTATACGTGTATTTATTAACGGTATATATTTACTTTATTTTGCATTGTTTCTCTTCTTTTTCCAATTCTAGTTTTTTATATTTATTTCGTTATTCCTTTTTAGTCACATATTTTCATTAATTTTTAAACCGTTACAATATCTTTGTCGAAGTCTATTTGTAGTGTGCTTTGAAATTCGTCACTCCTGTTGTATCATTTGCTTGATAAAGGCCTTTTGGTCGAAATGTTGCTGTGTATTGTCATTGTTTTTGTATTTTGTACAGCTATAGTACTTTGTTATTACGTGTTTTGCCATTCTACATAGTTTTACTGCAGTATCCATCTACAGGGTGTTCAAGATAAAAGCAGCCTCGTCGTTAAGGACGCATCGTCGTCAAGGGAGCTGATCTGGCATATGTTTATGAAAATAAGAAGGTTCAGTTATGACGTAGTATAGGTCAAGGTTGTGTAATGGTGTGTAATTATAGTGCGGGAAGGGGCGATGAACAAATGTGACGTCGGACGAGCTAGTCAGAACAGGTTTAAATAGTAAATAGACACAACGCAATACGTATTTGACAACTTTTGATTTGTCACTCGGGCCGTTTTTATCTTGAACACCTTTATATTGTGGAATACCAGGAAATGAAACAGCAGACCGACTGGCCAAGGAAGGTGCTGCAGTAGAGCAACCAGATGTGACAGTTACCTACCTCCAAAAGAAAAGGATGATTAAATCAACGAAAGACGCCAATGCCGATACAAGAAAGGATGATTAAATCAATCAGAAAGACGCCAATGCCAATACAAGATAACTACTATAATATGAGCAGATTTGAACAAGTTATCATTCTTCGTCTTCTTCTTCTTTGCGTTTGTTCTTCACGACCAATTTTAATCACTCTTTGTGATATGTTTGACTTTTGCCAACAACGTGTATACGCTGCACATTGGTTTGGTAGGCTCCTAAACGCATATACTTCTACATGTTTAGGACACGTGCATCCGATTTCAGCCAAACCTCGTTAGTCGCCTCTTACGACATGCGTGGCAGGTAACAGTGGTTCTATTCTTTACACCCCAAATTTGGGCCCCGGTAACCACTCGGCGGTTCTTTGCGTTCGTTCTTCACGACCAATTTTAATCACTCTTTGTGTTATGTTTGACTTTTGCCAACAACGTGTATACGCTGTACATTGGTTTGGTAGGCCCCTAAACGCATAGACTTCTACACGTTTAGGACACGTGCATCCGATTTCAGCCAAACCTCCTTAGTTGCCCCTTACGATATGCGTGGCAGGTAAAAGTGGTTCTATTCTTTACACAACAAATTTGGGCTCCTTCCTTGTCTTTTTGTATCTCACACAGAGGTCTGTGTAGTATTCCTTGGGCTGCTGCTCTTAACCACAGCCAACTCTAGATAACTAGGCCAGACACTGACCGGAGAAACCCTGACCTAGATCAGAGTAGGGGGCTCGAAATTATAGATGTTTGATAGAACACTGCAAGCTTTCTTTCAATTTTGCTCAATTCTGTGAGTCTATGGTTATTTATTGATGAAAATATTCATAATATTGATATTCCTTATTGTTAAACTTAACTTGTTGCATAATATAACTTCGATTTAGCATTTTGTGTTGATTTTAAAATGAATTTGTCTATATCATAGATTCCCAAACTTTTTCGGCCCACCGCCCACTTTGCACACCATAAACTTTGTAACGCGGCATAAGCAGTGAAATCAAAACTCACATTTGAAGGTTAGCTTAAAGAAAAACACAAAGGGGAGGCATTTCGAAGACTTGCATCATACTAAGAAAATATACCGCGCGGCCCTGCATAGATATGTCGACAAGGACAGGACAGAAACCAATGATGACACTTATTAAGTGGAGAAAATGACGATGGGTCAGGGATAGCCTGCGGAAGACACAGTCAAATATCACTAGACAGGCAGTTGAGTGGAACCCGCAAGGAAAACGGAAAATGAGACGACCTAAACAGACCTGGAGACAGAGTTTTCTTAAAGAATTGTTTCAGTTTTAGATTCATTTTGATCTGCTGCAAGACTGTCTTTTTCTGGGGGAGCTGACCAGCAACATGTGACCACACCTAGTCGACCTGAAAACTAAGCTTTGTGGAAACCTGACAGATCTGAAGCTGACTGCCCAGTTTATAGTCCACAGTAAATCAAGAGCATGACCAGAGATCGCTGAAGAAGAAGATTCATTTTGGAATATTTTCATTGCACTCCGGGCATGTCCATATGTGCTCCGATCTCCTTCGCAATATCTTCAACAGCGTCCAAGGACTGACCGTACCAAAGGATTTTGCTAAACTATGCTGGTAAGCCATATAGAAAATGGCTAGACACCGGAAATAAGTGAAGCATAACTATTGAGGTCCTATGCTCCACAGGGAGCGGAGAGAAATACATCAGTAACCCATGCTTCCAGATCCCTGACTCATCACTCAAACGTGAGCCGTCACCGTTCTCCGTTTGCAATAGCTCATACATGTCACGACTCAAATAAATAGAACCATCGGAGTTGTGCTTTTTTTTGGTGTCTGTAAATCTCTTCACTTACTTAGAGTCTGCATTCTCAATCGTAAAACTCTTTCTGTCATCTCTAGACGGAATAAATATTTATAGGCTTGCTTATAGATTTACACTTTATGAATGAACGACACCAGAACAACACGTGTCTTTTATTGTCCAATCAAATTCTCACCAATTTTCCGCCATCATGGACGTCTTTAAGATTGCTATTTTCACCTTCTAAACACAGACAGGAGGTCTGATTTTTTCCACATTTAACACACCCAGAAGTAATAAATGTAGGAAAGGGAAACACAATTTTGAGAGGGAAAAAAACAAACAGACAAACAGGGTATAATTTTGCTGAAGTAATTTTCTAACCATGTTTTCAACGAGTTGTCATTTTTTAAAGTTATTTTGGGTAAAATATGTTTCCCATTTTATATTATGTAAGTTTGGGTTTCTCGGGGTTAATGAGTACGTTTTGAGTTGGTTTTTGGCCTAAATCCTAACTTATTTCTCTCCGCTTCTCGTGGATCATAGGACCTCAATAGTTATTCAGCACTCTTCTCGGTCTCTGGCTCGTGGATCATAGGACCTCAATAGTTATTCGGCACTCTTCTCGGGGTAATGAGTACGTTTTGAGTTGGTTTTTGGCCTAAATCCTAACTTATTTCTCTCCGCTTCTCGTGGATCATAGGACCTCAATAGTTATTCAGCCCTCTTCTCGGTCTCTGGTCGTGGATCATAGGACCTCAATAGTTATTCAGCCCTCTTCTCGGTCTCTGCTCGTGGATCATAGTGCCTCAATAGTTATTCAGCACTCTTCTCGGTCTCCGCTTCTTGTGGATCATAGGACCTCAATAGTTATTCGGCACTCTTCTCGGTCTCTGCTCGTGGATCATAGGACCTCAATAGTTATTCAGCCCTCTTCTCGGTCTCTGGCTCGTGGATCATAGGACCTCAATAGTTATTCAGCCCTCTTCTCGGTCTCTGCTCGTGGATCATAGGACCTCAATAGTTATTCAGCCCTCTTCTCGGTCTCCGCTTCTCGTGGATCATAGGACCTCAATAGTTATTCAGCACTCTTCTCGGTCTCTGCTCGTGGATCATAGGACCTTAATAGTTATTCGGCCCTCTTCTCAGTCTCTGCTCGTGGATCATAGGACCTCAATAGTTATTCGGCCCTCTTCTCGGTCTCCGCTTCTCGTGGATCATAGGACCTCAATAGTTATTCGGCCCTCTTCTCGGTCTCTGCTCGTGGATCATAGGACCTCAATAGTTATTCGACACTCTTCTCGGTCTCTGCTCGTGGATCATAGGACCTCAATAGTTATTCGGCACTCTTCTCGGTCTCTGCTCGTGGATCATAGGACCTCAATAGTTATTCGGCCCTCTTCTCGGTCTCTGCTCGTGGATCATAGGACCTCAATAGTTATTCGGCACTCTTCTCGGTCTCTGCTCGTGGATCATAGGACCTCAATAGTTATTCGGCACTCTTCTCGGTCTCTGCTCGTGGATCATAGGACCTCAATAGTTATTCGACACTCTTCTCAGTCTCTGCTCGTGGATCATAGGACCTCAATAGTTATTCGGCACTCTTCTCGGTCTCTGCTCGTGGATCATAGGACCTCAATAGTTATTCAGCACTCTTCTCAGTCTCTGCTCGTGGATCATAGGACCTCAATAGTTATTCGGCCCTCTTCTCAGTCTCTGCTCGTGGATCATAGGACCTCAATAGTTATTCGACACTCTTCTCGGTCTCCGCTTCTCGTGGATCATAGGACCTCAATAGTTATTCGGCACTCTTCTCGGTCTCTGCTCGTGGATCATAGGACCTCAATAGTTATTCGGCACTCTTCTCGGTCTCTGCTCGTGGATCATATGACCTCAATAGTTATTCGGCACTCTTCTCAGTCTCTGCTCGTGGATCATAGGACCTCAATAGTTATTCGGCTCTCTTCTCAGTCTCTGCTCGTGGATCATAGGACCTCAATAGTTATTCGACACTCTTCTCGGTCTCTGCTCGTGGATCATAGGACCTCAATAGTTATTCGACCCTCTTCTCGGTCTCCGCTTCTCGTGGATCATAGGACCTCAATAGTTATTCGGCCCTCTTCTCGGTCTCTGCTCGTGGATCATAGGACCTCAATAGTTATTCGACACTCTTCTCGGTCTCTGGTCGTGGATCATAGGACCTCAATAGTTATTCGACACTCTTCTCGGTCTCTGCTCGTGGATCATATGACCTCAATAGTTATTCGGCACTCTTCTCAGTCTCTGCTCGTGGATCATAGGACCTCAATAGTTATTCGGCTCTCTTCTCAGTCTCTGCTCGTGGATCATAGGACCTCAATAGTTATTCGACACTCTTCTCGGTCTCTGCTCGTGGATCATAGGACCTCAATAGTTATTCGGCACTCTTCTCGGTCTCTGCTCGTGGATCATAGGACCTCAATAGTTATTCGGCACTCTTCTCGGTCTCTGGCTCGTGGATCATAGGACCTCAATAGTTATTCGGCCCTCTTCTCGGTCTCCGCTTCTCGTGGATCATAGGACCTCAATAGTTATTCAGCCCTCTTCTCGGTCTCCGCTTCTCGTGGATCATAGGACCTCAATAGTTATTCAGCACTCTTCTCGGTCTCTGCTTCTTGTGGATCATAGGACCTCAATAGTTATTCAGCCCTCTTCTCGGTCTCCGCTTCTTGTGGATCATAGGACCTCAATAGTTATTCAGCACTCTTCTCGGTCTCTGCTCGTGGATCATAGGACCTCAATAGTTATTCAGCCCTCTTCTCGGTCTCTGCTCGTGGATCATAGGACCTCAATAGTTATTCGACACTCTTCTCGGTCTCTGCTCGTGGATCATAGGACCTCAATAGTTATTCGACCCTCTTCTCAGTCTCTGCTCGTGGATCATAGGACCTCAATAGTTATTCGACCCTCTTCTCGGTCTCTGCTCGTGGATCATAGGACCTCAATAGTTATTCGGCCCTCTTCTCGGTCTCTGCTCGTGGATCATAGGACCTCAATAGTTATTCGACACTCTTCTCAGTCTCTGCTCGTGGATCATAGCACCTCAATAGTTATTCAGCCCTCTTCTCAGTCTCTGCTCGTGGATCATAGGACCTCAATAGTTATTCGACCCTCTTCTCGGTCTCTGCTCGTGGATCATAGGACCTCAATAGTTATTCGGCACTCTTCTCGGTCTCTGCTCGTGGATCATAGGGCCTCAATAGTTATTCGGCACTCTTCTCGGTCTCTGCTCGTGGATCATAGGACCTCAATAGTTATTCGGCCCTCTTCTCGGTCTCCGCTTCTCGTGGATCATAGGACCTCAATAGTTATTCAGCACTCTTCTCGGTCTCCGCTTCTCGTGGATCATAGGACCTCAATAGTTATTCGACCCTCTTCTCGGTCTCTGCTCGTGGATCATAGGACCTCAATAGTTATTCGGCCCTCTTCTCGGTCTCTGCTCGTGGATCATAGGACCTCAATAGTTATTCAGCACTCTTCTCGGTCTCTGCTCGTGGATCATAGGACCTCAATAGTTATTCGGCACTCTTCTCGGTCTCTGCTCGTGGATCATAGGACCTCAATAGTTATTCGGCACTCTTCTCGGTCTCTGCTCGTGGATCATAGGACCTCAATAGTTATTCAGCCCTCTTCTCAGTCTCTGCTCGTGGATCATAGGACCTCAATAGTTATTCAGCCCTCTTCTCGGTCTCTGCTCGTGGATCATAGGGCCTCAATAGTTATTCGACACTCTTCTCGGTCTCTGCTCGTGGATCATAGGACATCAATAGTTATTCAGCCCTCTTCTCGGTCTCTGCTCGTGGATCATAGGACCTCAATAGTTATTCAGCACTCTTCTCGGTCTCTGCTCGTGGATCATAGGACCTCAATAGTTATTCGGCACTCTTCTCGGTCTCTGGTCGTGGATCATAGTACCTCAATAGTTATTCGGCACTCTTCTCGGTCTCTGGCTGTTTTCTTTAAAGCCGAAAGCCGAAGCGGAAAGATGGTCTCCCACTCTTCAATTCCTCAAGATTTGTCTAAATCTGGTAAACATGATTAATTGAACCATCCTGCCTGCCTGTCCAGCGTGTTCGTAGCGCGTTGGACTACGGGTGACAAGTCCTCTGTGTGTGCGGGTTCAATTCCGCGGACTGGCAGAAAAGCTACAGATTCCCCAGATTTACGTTGTTCGTGGCACTGAACCGAAGGGCTACGATGTCCATGGCACTGAGCCGAAGAGCTTTCAGCTCAAGTGCTTCTGGATCGGAAAAAATAAAATAAAAAAATGCAACCAACCGTATTGCCCATCGGTGAGTAGCCATGTTTGCTCCGATCTCTTTCCTACTCATGAAGATCTGATCCTCAGTGGACGAACTCCGTAGCACGGACGAGGGTTCCCGATGTAACCTTCTTCTTCTTCTCTGTCTTCTTTGCGTTCATTCTTTACGACCAATTTTAATCACTCTCTGTGATATGTTTGATCTTTGCCAAGAACGTGTATACGTTGCACATTGGTTTGGTAGGCCCCTAAACGCATAGGCTTCTACACATTTAGGACACCTGAACCTAATTTCATCCAAATCTCCTTAGTCGCCTCTTACGACATTCGCGGCAAATAACAGTAGTTCTATTCTTTACAACCCAAATTTGGGCCCGATAACTACTCGGGCGCCGATGTAACTTAGAAGTTAATGAAAATATTTTGTAGGAATTTTATTTTGAGTATGTTTCTAATGAGCTTTGCTCGGAGAGCGGCCCTCCAGCCTGCTCAATTCGATTTCGAACTGTCAAGCTTTATTTAACATGTTCGCCCGCGTGCCCAGCGTGTTCGTAGCACGTTGGACTACTGGTGACAAGTCCTCTGTATGTGCGGGTTCAACTCTGCGGACTGGCAGAAAAGCTACAGATTCCCCAGATTTACGGTGTTCGTGACACCGAACCAAAGGGTTACGATGTCCATGACACCGAGCCGAAGAGCTCTCAGCTCAAGTGCTTCTGGATCGAAAAAAAAATTTAACATGTTCAACTTGAACACATAAATAATGTTTTATCGTCCGTCTCCGATAGGACTAGGAACTCGATCTCTCTTTACACTGAGATCTTTGGAAAATTATAACGTTGGTTTCAGGAGCAAGCGAAGGGAGTACTTTTGGAACGAGAGTTGAGCACGTAACCTCTACGCCACTGAGTCATTAATTTCCAAGTAGTAATTAGTCATTAATTTCCAAGTAGTAATTAGTCATTAATTTCCAAGTAGTAAATAGTCATTAATTTCCAAGTAGTAATTAGTCATTAATTTTCAAGTAGTAATTAGTCATTAATTTCCAAGTAGTAATTAGTCATTAATTTCCAAGTAGTAATTAGTCATTAATTTCCAAGTAGTAATTAGTCATTGATTTCCAAGTAGTAATTAGTCATTAATTTCCAAGTAGTAATTAGTCATTAATGTCCAAGTAGTAATTAGTCATTAATTTCCAAGTAGTAATTAGTCATTAATTTCCAAGTAGTAATTAGTCATTAATTTCCAAGTAGTAATTAGTCATTAATTTCCAAGTAGTAATTAGGCATTAATTTCCAAGTAGTAATTAGTCATTAATTTCCAAGTAGTAATTAGTCATTAATTTCCAAGTAGTAATTAGTCATTAATTTTCAAGTAGTAATTAGTCATTAATTTCCAAGTAGTAATTAGTCATTAATTTCCAAGTAGTAATTTGTCATTAATTTCCAAGTAGTAATTAGTCATTAATTTCCAAGTAGTAATTAGTCATTAATTTCCAAGTAGTAATTAGTCATTAATTTCCAAGTAGTAATTAGTCATTAATTTCCAAGTAGTAATTAGTCATTAATTTCCAAGTAGTAATTAGTCATTAATTTCCAAGTAGTAATTAGAAATTAATTTTCAAGTAGTAATTAGTCATTAATTTCCAAGTAGTAATTAGTCATTAATTTCCAAGTAGTAATTGGTCATTGATTTCCAAGTAGTAATTAGTCATTAATTTCCAAGTAGTAATTAGTCATTAATTTCCAAGTAGTAATTAGTCATTAATTTCCAAGTAGTAATTAGTCATTAATTTCCAAGTAGTAATTAGTCATTAATTTCCAAGTAGAGTCATTAATAATCATCTGTTTTTTCGTCATATTTCTCGTCTCTTGATATAGATTCCTATATATTCTACCTCTCTTATTGCTCTCTGTTCTTCCTTATATTTCTCGTCTCTTGATATAGATTCCTATATATTTTACCTCTCTTATTGCTCTCTGTTCTTCCTTATATTTCTCGTCTCTTGATATAGATTCCTATATATTCTACCTCTCTTATTGCTCTCTGTTCTTCCTTATATTTCTCGTCTCTTGATATAGATTCCTATATATTTTACCTCTCTTATTGCTCTCTATTCTTCGTTATATTTATCGTCCCTTAATATAGATTCCTATATATTCTACCTCTCTTATTGCTCTCTATTCTTCGTGGAGAATATGGTATGAACAATTGTTCGCAACTTTTTCTGGTCTCTGTTTTCTCTGGCTTTCCATGATAGTCTACGGATGCTCACTTTAGTGGAACATGCTAGGAGAAAGGGACATCATATACAGAGATAGAGAAGGAGCCTTCATGAGAAACAGAAGGATACCGGGCTGTCCTTGAAAACCATAAAGGAAAATGGTCAGGCCATTTGACAACTGGAGAACAGCTGTTAAGTTCCTATGCTTCCCGGGGAGCAGAGATAGAAAAATAAGAGAAAGAGGAATATCCTTGTCTGCTACACCAGAGCCAACTATAAATTTATGGGCCTTCGGACTCATGTAAGAATTATGGGAAATCAGACCACAACTACATTACGTGACCTCGCATTCCAGTATTGTTATATATAGACGAATTGATTTTAAAATCAACACAAAATGCTAAATCGAAGTCATATTATGCAACAAGTTAAGTTTAACAATAAGGAATATCAATATTATGAATATTTTCCACCAATAAATAACAATAGACTCACAGAATTGAGTAAAATTGCAAAAAAGCGATAAGTGTTCTATCAAACATCTTTAATTTCTACCCCCCTTCTCTGATCTAGGTAAGGGAATCCCAGGTTATTTGTCTGTCCTAGTTATCTAAAGTTGGTTATGGCCACACACGGACAAGGTATTAAATTTCTTTATTACTTTTACTACTGTTATTGAATGTCTTTCTCACTGAAATCCATGAAAATTGCTTTAGGCTCTCTTCTTTAAACTGAAGACACAAATATCAATTTCTCAAAGAGTTCATTTAAATAACATTCTAAGATCATAGAAAAGAATGCTTATGCAAGCTCATGTGGCAGAATGGTCAAGGAAGCCAGTGGTGCATTTAGTATGACAACAAGCAGCATGAGAATGGAGGTACTGGCGGTGACCAATGCACTACTCTGGCTAGAGTCAAAAAACTACACTCATGCGTGCATTCTGAGTGACTCATTGAGTATGATCCGAAAGGTGGAGGCCGGTTCGGTGCGCAGGCAATGGACTGAATCATTGCAGGCGTCAACAATTTGCAGAATTACACTTGTCTTTGTTCCGGGGCACATGGGTGTCGTTGGCAATGAGAGAGCAGGCAGACTGGCTGGCTCTGCCGCTATATCAGAGGGCCAGCCAGTGGACAGAGCTGACATCGTGAACGCCCTCATAGAGCGTAGCCGCAGAGAAGACCATCTAAACCAATCCACGTCAACTACTAGATTGCGAGAACTGGGTTTGAAGATTGGTGTGGCAAGAAAAGAACGGTACAACAGGTATACGAGTCGGCTCATCAATCAAAATAGAACTGGTACGGTCAGTCGCGGCACACTGTTGGAGATATTGCAAAGGAGATCGGAGCACCTATGGACATGTCCGGAGTGCAATGAAGATATTCCAAACTGAAACTGAAACTGAAACAGAAAAGAATGCAAATAAAATAATTGTATTTTGTAAATATATTAGCACTTAAATATTAATAATAACCACATTTATTTTAATTTTTTTTTATGTTCCTTATAAAGTTCAAAATTAGATTTTCTCTAAATTATTTCCTCCGCATATTTATGCATCTAAAGTTCAGAAATCTCAACTAATATAATGGCGCATCATCAAGGTGCGTATCCTTTATAGGACGTTGCTGCCCGCCTGCCCAGCGTGTTCGTACCGCGTTGAACGACGGGTGACAAGAACCATGTGAGTGCGGTTCAATTCCACGGGCTGGCAGAAAAGAACAGGTTTGCCAGATTTATGGTGTTCGTGGTACCGAACCGAAGAGGTGAAAGCTCAATTGCTTCTGGATCGAAAAAAAAAATAGGACGTTGCTCTCTTTGCAGCGCATCAGAAATCCACTCTGTCTCTAGCCAGTTCACCTACTTCGTCGATGGTCATATTCATGGTTTCTTTAATATCTTGTAGTCATCTTCTTCTTGGTCTGTCTCTGAATCTGCGTCATGGGACCCTTCCCTCCACTATTGTTCTCCTCTCCAGCCCATCGTGACGCTTGATGTGGCCAAAGTATCTAATTTTTCTGTATAGTATATTGTTTACCATGTCAATTATCCTTAACATTTAGTTCTTTCAGGACATCAGTGTTATTTCTTTTTCTGTCCATGGTATTCGTAGGATCTTTCTGTAGCATTTCGTTTCGAAGGACTGGATTTTTGTTCTTGTTGCTTGTGTTAGGGTTTTCATTTATATTGTACGTAGGAAACTTTAAGAAATGGACAGGTTACAGTGTGGCAGTGTGCAACACCAAGACGAAAGACAGAGGATGCTGGAGATTCATTGCAGCCAATTTTCGATGTGGAGACGGCACCTGATGATGATGATTGTACGTAATGAGCTATATCAAGACAAATTTCTGGCAACGATTATGCTTTCTTTTCTCTAATTCTGTTTTCTCTCACATCGTCAGGATTCCAAGATATTTCTAGAACGGGCTTTTGTGTTTGCTGCATATATACATATTGTGTTTCACTTACTTTGTTATTTCCTATTGTTCATCTTTTGCGTGGACGGTCTTTTGCTTTGTATTCACTGTATCGGAGTAGCATTGCTGTTCGAGCGTACTATTTGTTGGTAATCTGCTTATGTGGCTGAATCATTTCATTTATTGTTTCTTGATGAAGGCCAGTATTGATGTTGTACCACTTTTTGTACTAATGTCTTCATTTCTAAATCGGTCTCGTCTTGATAATACCAGCATTCTGCGTAGACACTCGGATTTTAATTAATTATTATTGCCCGTCTGCCCAGCGTGTTCGTAGCGCGTTGGACTACGGGTGACTATCCTCTGTGTGTGCGGGTTCAATTCCGCGGGATGGCAGAAAAAGCCACAGATTTCCAGATTTACGGTGTTCGTGGCACCGAACCGAAAGGTTACGATGTCCATGGCACCGAGCCGAAGAGAGTGCTTCTGGATCGGAAAAAATCATTATTATTAACCGAAAGAGTAAACCACGACACTGGGCAACAACCTGGTAACAGTGTTTCGACAAAGAAGGAAGAAGGTTATTTCATAATTTTGTGAGTTTGTTTGTTTATATTGACGCAATCAGTCAAGTGCCATGCGTGCCGGAGTAGACGATCATGTCTCTCCACAACTTTTTCTCCTTCCTTGGTGCAGTTAATCAGTTCTGACATAGATCATTTATTTAACCACGATGTCAGACCATCTAACATTTTCTCACTCTTGTCTTCGACAATCTCTCCTTCCCTGAATTTTACCCATATTAACCAAATGTTCTAAACCTCCTCTTCTCATTATATGTCCGAAAACCTTTATTGTCTGATTCTTATTCTTTGATGTGTCTTGTGTGCAGCCATAGATCATTTATTTAACCACGATCTCAGACCATCTAACATTTTCTCACTCTTGTCTTCGACAATCTCTCCTTCCCTGAATTTTACCCATATTAACCAAATGTTCTAAACCTCCTCTTCGCATGATATGTCCGAAAACCTTTATTGTCTGATTCTTATTCTTTTGATGTGTCTTTGTGTGCAGGCCTCTTGAAAACCTCCTTACGGGTTTTTTTCGCTGTCCGTGGAATTGTCAGCATTCTTCTGTAAAACGATATATTTGCGGCTTTCAATGATCTTATTGATTGTTTGCTTATTGTCCATGATTCGTTGCCATACATAAGTATTATTTCAATATAGCAATGATGTTGTTCTCAGTGTCTATGATTTTAATGCTTGGCGAAACACGTAACAACAAAGTACTGTAGTCTTACAAAATACAATAACAATACACAGCAACGTTTCGACTGAAAGGTCTTTTTCAAACAAAGGATAGAAGAGAGCTGAAGAATTGTTAATTTTTGCACAACTAAAGCTTAGAAAACATTTCTTAACTGTATTTATCATCATGAAACAAAGGGTGTTCAAATTAAAAGCAGCCTGTGAATGGAGCTAATCTGGCATATATGTATGGAAATGAGAAGGTTCAGTTATGACGTAGTATAGGTCACGGTTGTGTGATGGTGTGTACTTGTAGTGCAGGAAGGGGTGATGAACAAATGTGACGTAGGACAAGCTAGTCAGAACCGGTTTAAATAGTAAATAGACGAGATGCAATGCGTACCTGGCAAATTTCTATTTATCACTGCAGCTGCTTTTAAGTTGAACACCCTGTAGCTTGCCCTGAGCAGAACTTTATGACGTTAACAGGAGTATCTTCTCCACCTTCGGAATGTTTCTCTCTCATAGACCAGATGTCCTGCCTCTGCAGTGGTCATGTTCAAACCATCAGTTACATCCTTGAATACATCTTCTCCGTGGTCTTCCTCTTTTTCCATGATGGTTTTCTTCAGCGCTTTGTCTCTCTTTATTTGTCCAAAATAGGTTAATTTTCTCATACTTATTTCTTGCCAATGACACTGCGGAAATGAGTACTCCAGTGCTATATTGAATACTTATGTATGGCAGCGAATCATGGACAATGAACAAACAATCAATACGATCATTGGAAGCCACCGAGATGTGATTTTACAGAAAAATGCTGAAACGTCCATGGACAGCGAAGAAAACAAATGTGGAGGTTTTAAACCAGACCTGCACACAAAGAAACCTTATCAAAAGAATAAGAATCAGACAATCAAGTTTCTTCGGGCATATAATGCGAAGAGAAGGTTTAGAACATTTGGTGACTACAGGTAAAATTCAGGAAGGAGAGATCGTGGAAGACAGAGGATGTTGGATGGCCTGACATCATGGTTCGACAAAAGATCGACGTCAGAACCGATTACATGCACCAAGCAAAGAGAGTTATTGAGAGACGTGATCGCATACGCCGCCATGAACATCACTTGATTGATTATTTGTAGCAGCAGCCAGTTTCCTTTGATCTTGAGTATATTTAGTGGCGGCTCGTGCTAATTTTGTTGGTGAGGCTAGACACATTTTTTTGGTGGGAAAATCATGGTATTGAGTTAGGTTATATTTTAATTTATACAATAATAAATACACGTCAAACATTATTTTTCGTGGGGTTCGGTCCCACTGGCCCTTAATGACAAGCCGCCAGTCAGTATATTGCTTGAGATATTCCAGAAAATAAATAGATCATTACCTTCTGTTTATGCTTCATGTTTGTGAATCAATCATGTATTTCTTCTTCTTCTTCTTCTTCAAACGTTCCATATCGACAGCTTGTTAAACCGCTCTTTGTAATTAGTATGTGATCTAAGCCTAAGAGCGAGTGTACGTTATGCCAGTTATGCGCCTATAAGTAGGCCAGCACATCCAATTTCTTCAATGATTTTTTTACTAGGTAGCTTCCCTAGGTCCCTACCTCAGTCGCCTCTTACGACATGCCTTGTAGGGCGCAGTGTTACTAATTTTTGCTGCCCTTACTAGCCCCGGCAACATACGGGCGGATCATGTAGTTATCAATAGATTTGGGTTTTTGCTGGGGTTTTTTTTTTGGGGGAAGAATCTAGTTAAGTATGTTTATTTAAAGATGGCTGCCATTGTTATATCAACCAAGTAATATATTCTTGTTTTGGTAAGCGTTAAAATATATCTACTGCCTGTGTATAGCCGGGCTCACAAGGGAGCAAAGACTAGTAATATTGCGAACATACAAGGCATGTCGTAAGAGGCGACTGAGGTAGGGACCAAGGAATCTACCCTAGTAAATTGAAGCGTTGCAGAAAATGGATGTGATGTCTTACTTGTAGGCGCATAACTGGCACAACGTACAATCGCTCTTAGGCTCAGATCATATACAAATCACAAATGGTGGTTTAACAATTGGCTGATATGGAGCGCTCGAAGAAGAAGAAATGAATCTGCAGTCGTAGCTTAGCATGTAAAGTTTAGAACAATTGGGATGACTTACTGAATTTATTTGTTATTGTTAGAGTGAGGGCAACCCCTTAATTCTTAGTATACGTGAAATTAGAGCCTCGACATCATAGTAATTAGTGTTCTTGCTTCGTAGACTAGAGGGTCCGAGGTTTAACTCCACGATTGAACCAAATTTCTCAGGTAAAAATGCCCCAATTTGATACCGTAGAAGCACTGAGGAATAAAGCAGGCCAGTGGTTACTGTTTTTGTTAGGGTTGTGGTTTGCGTGAACATTAGTACTGCCTAAAAGGTTTGCCATGTTACTTATAGTATTGTAAGAGTTAAAATTGTGGCTTTTGATCTGTAGCATTTTCTATTAGAAGTGTGTTATGACAAAAACGCAAATACACCAGAGGTCGCGCCAGGTCAGACAACGACCTCCTTGTTTGCGCTGGCTGCATTAGCTTGTTTGGGTTGTTTGGTATCATAGTTTGGTCATGGAATTTCATGTCTATGAGGCTTGTTTGTCGGATGAGTTCCGCTGGTGTCCGCCGTTGTCAGGCAACGTTCTGTGGATGTTATATACACGTAGGCGTTGTTTTGAGAGTTCAAATGTTAGAAAAGTAATTCGCATTGAAATGTAATCTTGTTTTATTAGCTATATTTGAGTGAACCACTTAGAAAATGAAGTTATGAGTGTCTGATCATACTTTGATATCAAAAACTAAAGACAGAGTAATCTTCTCGCATCCCGTTCCAAATGTCCGCGGTTCGCTTCCTCGTGGAGACATCGGGATATTATTTCCGAGATCCCTGACCTGAGTGTAGGTGAGATCGAGTTCCTAGTTCTATCAGAGACTGACAATAAAACGTAGATCCATGTTCCGCCCGAGTGGTTACCGGGGCCTAAATCGGGGTTTAAATAATAGAACCACTGTTACCTGCCACGTATGCCGTAAGAGTCGAGTAAGGAGGTAGGGTGTGGGGCTAGCTACCCCACACCGTAAAAACACTAGATGGCTACAGAACGGAGAGCGAACCGAGTAAATGCTGGCTGAAACCGGACACATCGCCGAAGGATAAGCACCAGAGCTCCAAATGGTGCTGAAGATGTGACGTAAAACACACCAATGCTAAGGCTGCATGAATCAGATTTCCACATGAATAGAATTTATGGGGAACTCTGGTACACCGGTCTGGGCCGTGATCGAGAGAGAGAGAGAGATCTATGTTCAATTTCAGGACGTAAAGAACACTTGGCAGTTACAAATGAGAAAAGCAGGCTGGAAAGTCGCTGCACAAGCGAAATTCGTTAGAAAACTTTAAAAATAAACTTCAGACAAAATATTTTTACCTTTTTCTAAATGACATCGGGGATCCTCGCCGTTACCAAGGAGTTCGTGCACTGCCGTTGACATCTTTCTGTGTAAGAAAGTGATCGGAGTACACATGGTTACTCACCGAAGTGAAATAACGAAGGTCCTATCCAGTGGCGGCTCGTCCTTAAGGGTCTGTGGGGCCAGGCCCCATAAAAATAATGTGTAACGTCCATTTATTATTTAATAAATTAAAATATAACCTAATTCAAATCCATGATTTTCCCGAACATTTGTGCCTGGCCCCACCACCAAAAAGGATCATGAGCCGCCACTGGTCCTATCAATCAATCAATCAATCAATCGTAATATGAATTAAAAACTTGAGAGAAAAAACGTAGGAGAAACAGTTAAAGTCTAAGGAACTGGTATAGAACTGATTATAATTAAGATAGAATAGAAATAAAAAGGATATCAAAACAAATACAAAACTGAGAATCTTTCAATCAAATGTGAAGTCAGCGCTGTTCTATGGCTCGGAAACATGGAAGACAACACATGTGAAGTCAGTGCTGTTCTATGGCTCGGAAAAATGGAAGACAACAAATGTGAAGTCAGTGCTGTTCTATTGCTAGGAAACATGAAAGACAACAAATGTGAAGTCAGTGCTGTTCTATTGCTAGGAAACATGGAAGACAACAAATATGAAGTCAGTGCTGTTCTATGGCTCGGAAACATGGAAGACAACAAATGTGAAGTCAGTGCTGTTCTATTGCTAGGAAACATGGAAAACAACAAATGTGAAGTCAGTGCTGTTCTATTGCTAGGAAACATGGAAAACAACAAATGAAACCATCAGAAAACTGCAGACCTTCTTAAATGGATGTTTACGTAGAATAGAGAGACTGGGATGGTATGATAAGATTACAAACGAGGAACTCAGAGAAAGAACTATTCACAAAATAGATGAGACTGCAGTAAAACTATTTGATTGGCAAATCACGTAATCACAAAGTACTGTAGTTTTACAAATTACAAAAGCAATGACAAAATACAGCAACGTTTCGACCAACAAGGCCTTTATCAAGCAAACGAACAACAGGAAACGATAAAGAACTAAGCAGATACCAGTGGAGAAAGAACTCAGGAAGAGATGATGGCGATGGATAGGACATACATTGAGAATACCGATCGGAAACATTGCAAGACAGACACTGTTTTGGAACCTGCAGGGAAAGAGGATTAGGGAAAGGCGAGACAGATCTCGAGAAAAGAGCTGGAATCTTATATTAAAAGGATAGGTAAAACATGGAAAGAATTGGAAGGGATGGCAAGAGAAAGGAAGGGCTGGAAGAAGTTTGTTGAAGACCTGTGCTCCGTTGGGAGCTGAAAGGTGAAGAAGAAGAAATAGAAATGAGTTAAAACTAATGAAGTAACTTGGAAAAACTAATTTAAAACCTGGATAAAATTGAGATAATTTGTAGTAAAATAGAAAAGTTGAGGTAAAAACTGTTTTTAATTAAACTAAAATTGAGGTAAAACATATAATTCACGTAAATTTATGGTAAATTTGATAGAATTAAAGTCAAATTTGAGGTAAACTTGATAGAATTAAAGTCAAATTTGAGGTAAAATTTATAGAATTAAAGTTAAATTTAATGTAAAATTGATAGAGTTAAAGTTAAATTTGATGTAAAATTGATAGAATTAAAGTTAAATTTGAGGTAAAATGGATAGAATTAAAGTTAAATTTAATGTAAAATTGATAGAATTAAAGTTAAATTTGAGGTAAAATGGATAGAATTAAAGTTAAATTTAATGTAAAATTGATAGAATTAAAGTTAAATTTAATGTAAAATTGATAGAATTAAAGTTAAATTTGAGGTAAAATTGATAGAATTAAAGTTAAATTTGAGGTAAAATGGATAGAATTAAAGTTAAATTTAATGTAAAATTGATAGAATTAAAGTTAAATTTGAGGTAAAATGGATAGAATTAAAGTTAAATTTGAGGTAAAATGGATAGAATTAAAGTTAAATTTGATGTAAAATTGATATAATTCTGGTAAACATGGTTACGTTGAATTACAACTGTTAGAAAGTTAAAATTAATTTGCGTTAAATTTGAGACAATAAAACTGAGGTAAAATTAAGAATACTTACGTTTGGTTTTCTTATTATGTTTCAGGATGTTCACTTTGAAGTGAGGACTTGATCCAACTGCAAGGCTGGAAAAAAGCTCTAACTTTATGTCAAAGTGAGGGAGGACTTGTTCCAACTGCAAGGCTGGAAAAAGCTCTAGCTGTATATCAACATATCATTACTCGTGTGTCCGAATGTGAAGTCACACATACGATTGTCCTCTATCAAAGCATTCAAAAAAGTTCACAAACCTCATACAGAGAAAATCTGCAGAAGACTGTTAAACAATTACAGGATACAATTATGGAAAAGACGTCCGCAAAGATCTAAGCACAACAGACGAGGTCATTATATATCTTGTGTGTATCTCACACTGTGGTGGTGTCTGTGGCTTAGGGGATAGTGACCCGGTCTATTAACCCCGAGGTTTTAAGTTCGAGTCACAGCTTGGTTGCAAATTGTTTCGCGTATATTTTTACAAAAAGACGATGGCACCAACTGTTCAGAAAGCAATGGCAAACTAATGAACGTAATAATGCCTAGAAAATCACAAACAGCGTTTAAAAGCTGGGGTTGATTCGCAAAATTAGGTAAAGGATATGCAATTAACTTTAACTTTTTCTGACACTGTAGGCTCAACAGACACTTACATAAACTAGGAATAAGTCAAACGGTCCACTGACAATCTCATCATGCGGAACAGACACCGAGGCATGTTCTTACGACTGTCCTCTTCTTGGTGAGATGAGAAGCACCATGTGGCTACACCCAGACGACCTGAAAATTAAGCTTTGGGTAAACTACACAGACCTGAAGCTGACTGCCCAGTTTGTAGACTAGATGGGACTAAACGTAAGACTGTCGAAGAAGAAGAAGAAGACAATCCTTCTGGTGAAAACTGCAACAAAACAAACAACTACAAGACCTACTTGCAACATTTTAAAAAAAAACAGAAAATATGTAATGAAATAGTCGGGATAAGAACACATAGTTACAACAGGAACAATATTTGATAGACAAGACAGAGAAAGACACAAATGGTCAGATTTCAGACCCAATAACACAAATAAGACAAGAGACCAAACAAGAAAATGTATCAAATTTTATAAGAAAGCGCCGCTGGAACAACATCGGCCACACACTTAGAATGGATGAGAGAAGACTCCTTACCAATCCCTCATATGGACACCAGGGGGAAAAAGAAAACGAGGAAGACCAAGAGAGACTCTGCGTAGAACCATCACCAGAGAAGGCTCAACGATGGGCCTAGTAAACGTTAAAGACCTAAAACAGATAGCAACGAACCGCGAGACATGGAGAGCTATGACCTCTGCCCAATGCGCCGCCCACAGGCCCAGGAGGAAAGACTAACTAACAGAGAAAGACAGAGAGACAGAGAGAGAGAGAGAAAACTACACTTCTGGACAGTCTAACTACATAACATGGTCAACGTTCATTAATTTATTACCAGTAATAGAACAGACGTTTATTGAGGTTCATGATCACCTATACCAGCCGGAATAGCACATGATGATGATGACCGCCTGAGTGGTTACCGGGGCCCAAATTTAAGGTGTAAATAATAGAGCCACTGTTACCTGCCACGCATGTCGTAGGAGACGATTAAGGAGGTTTGACTGAAATCGGATGCATGTGTCATAAACGTGTAGAAGTCTATGCGTTTAGGGGCCTACCAAACCAACGTATACACGTTCTTGGCAAAGATCAAACATATCACAAAGAGTGATTAAAATTAGTCGTAAAGAACGAACTCAAAGACGAAGGAGGAGAAGATGATGATGACTGTAAACAATTACAGAGTTGAGGCAAGGTGATGTGCAATTTCATGTATCCAGTTATCTTCTTGTACCAACGTTATCTGTGAGCAGAGTAAGAGCAGGAGAATCTAGGTTTGAATCTTAACTGAAGCTGACAAAAAAAAACAAGGTCAAAATAATAATGAGGAATGAATGAAAGAACAGGAAAGATTTATTTTAAGAAATAAAAAATGAAAAAATATATTGTACAAATATATTGAATAATTTGGAAACTCTTTTCTTGATTTGTTACTCATTTTGTTTATCTGTATTGTGGTTAGTTATTTTTATGTTAACCTAATGTAGTGATGTCATGTGTATTCGATAGTAGTAGTAGTAGTAGTAGTAGTAATAGTAGTATAGTAGATAGTAATGTAGTAGTAGTAGAATAGTATAGTAGTAATAGTAGTAATAGTAGTAGTATAGTAATAGTATAGTATGTATAGTATAGTAGTAGTATAGTATAATGAAGTATGGTAGTAAGTAGTAGTAGTAGTAGTAGTAGTAGTGAAAAGAGTGAGGTAGAATAAGTACAAAGAAGTGATAGATGTGATGATGAGTAATGATGGAGATGAGTAGATGGTAGTAAAGTAGTAGTGATGTGTAGATAGTAGTGGAGTGAAAGAGTGGCAGAGATGATTGATGCTGATGATGATGATGATAGATGCAAAAGTAGATGCATTGATGATGTGATGTATATATGATGTAGTGATAGATGATGAAAGAAACAACAACAGCTATATTTGATGTTGATTTTTTGTGATGTATTTATTATCACTGTTTTCAATTTCTCAAAATCAAAAACAAATCTATATTCTCGACTTTTAATTTCTCTTTTTCTCTACCTCATGAGCATCTACTGTCCTGGTCATGTGGGTGTTTGTGGCAATGAGAAAGCGGACAGGTCTACATCAACAGCATTGATGGTCGCAGAGTTGAAAATGGATAAGGGGATGTTCTTCGGTATCTTCATGACTGCCTGTTGGGTGAAGAGACAAAGAAAGATATTGAATCGATACAGTGATTGATGGAGTTTGAAACTACCCGTTGCATATGTAGAGCTGTGTGCATGAGGGACAGAGTGAGAAGTGTGTTTAGTCAGCGAGCTATGGGTACCATCAATACGCATACTCTTTAACATATGTTAAGGAAGACTGCGCACCTATGGGTCTGCCATGAGTCAATGACGCCAGTTCAGTAACCTTCTTCTTCTGTCGTCATACTGCTACCGGGTTGTTGCCCAATGTCGCGGTTTTCTGTTTTTGTCTTTCGCTGTTCTGGTGGCTTGGGTGATTGTTATTTTTGCTCTTTGACAAGATTCTGCTATACCATCTAACCATCTTTTTCATGGTCTTCCTCTTGCCTTCTTTCCTGATGTTCTGTTGTAGAAGACGCTGTATACTGTGAAGTTTGGATACATTCTTATTAAGTGGCCAAACCACTTCATTCTTTGTTTCTCAATGTATTTCAAGCAATGTTCTGTATCAATGTTCTTTCTTATGCTGATGTTGGTGACTCTGTCTTTTCTGGTGTTGTTGGTAGACCGAGTCAGTAACCAATAATATTGTATTTTTTTTTTGTTTCTATACAAGACGAAGAATGAAGTGGATTTGTCATGCATGACGTATGCTTGTAGAGATATTCTAGTAGTAGCTGGTCCCTTGCGAAACGTCGCATTCATCACAGGACGCCTGAAAAGCTCTCAGTCTCTAGTAGGTTCTCTGCCTTTTCCAGTGTCATGTTCAAGGTTTCTTTGATGTCCTGCTGTCACCTTCGTCTTGGTCGTCCCCTGCCTCGTCTTCCACGAACCATGCCTTCCATTACCTTGCTCTCCAGACCACTGTGGCGGTTAATATGGCCAAAATTATAATATTTCATCTTCCGGGACACGATGTTATTTTTGAGCCAATTATCCTTGATATGCAGGTCTTGTAGGATGTATGTGTTTCTTCTGTTCTCTGCCCAGGATATTCTAAGAACGTTTCTATAGTACCTTCTTTCAAAATCATCAATTTTGTGTGTGTTATGTTTGTGTTATGTTTGTGTTATGTTTGTGTTATGTTTGTGTTATGTTTGTGTTATGGTCCATTATTTACATCCATATGTTGCCACAGGAAATATGCATGTTCTCAGAAGTCTTACTTTTGTTTCTTTGCTTGTGTGGTGCTTGTGTCATGCTTGTGTCGTGCTTGTGTCATGCTTGTGTCATGTTGTGTCTTGTTGTGTCTGTTGTGTCATGCTTGTGTCTGCTTGTGTCATGCTTGTGTCATGATTGTGTCTTATTGTGTCGTGATTTGTCATGCTTGTGTCGTGCTTGTGTCATGCTTGTGTCGTGCTTGTGTCGTGAGTGTGTCATGCTTGTGTCGTGCTTGTGTAGTGAGTGTGTCATGCTTGTGTCATGCTTGTGTCGTGCTTGTGTCGTGCTTGTGTCGTGCTAGTGTGTGTCGTGTTGTGTGTCTTTGTTTATGTGTCATGTTCTTGTGTCAGTTTGCTTGTGACGTGTCATGTGTCATGCTTATGTCGTGCTTGTGTCGTGCTTGTGTCGTGCTTGTGTCGTGCTTGTGTCATGCTTATGTCATGCTTATGTCGTGCTTGTGTCGTGCTTGTGTCGTGCTTGTGTCATGCTTGTGTCATGCTTATGTCGTGCTTGTGTCGGAGTGTGTCAGCTTATGTCGTGCTTGTGTCGTGCTTGTGTCGTGCTTGTGTCGTGCTTGTGTCATGCTTATGTCATGCTTATGTCGTGCTTGTGTCGTGCTTGTGTCGTGCTTGTGTCATGCTTGTGTCATGCTTGTGTCGTGCTTGTGTCGTGAGTGTGTCATGCTTATGTCGTGCTTGTGTCGTGCTTATGTCGTGCTTGTGTCGTGAGTGTGTCGTGAGTGTGTCATGCTTGTGTCATGCTTATGTCGTGCTTGTGTCATGCTTGTGTCATGCTTGTGTCGTGCTTATGTCGTGCTTGTGTAGAGATATTAGTTTATGAAAATGAAAATCATGATATATCCTTTTCAGGGTTTAGCCATCAACAACAGTAAATGAGTCGTCCATTTTCTAGACACCACTTATACGTTCAGTAGTTTATCATTGCTTTCTAACCGCTGAGGTATATTTCTTTCGTCCTGGAAATCCAAGGGGACTAATTTACTTCCAAAATAACTCGCCACGAAGTTTGAACCAGGTACGCTTTGGTTGTGATTAAGCTCACTACCATTCAAGCTGCAAGCGCTGAATATTAGCTTATACAGCGACATCTGAAGCCGGAGAACACAGAAGAAGCTTATACAGCGACATCTGAAGCCGGAGAGCACAGAAGAAGCTTATACAGCGACATCTGAAGCCGGAGAACACAGAGAAGAAGAAGCTATACAGCGACATCTGAAACTGGAGAACACAGAAGAAGCTTATACAGCGACATCTGAAGCCGGAGAACACAGAAGAAGACATACAGCGACATCTGAAGCCGGAGAACACAGAAGAAGCATACAGCGACATCTGAAGCCGGAGAACACAGAAGAAGAAGAAGCTTATACAGCAACCTCTGAAGCCGGAGAACACAGAAGAAGATGAAGCTTATACAGCAACCTCTGAAGCCGTAGAACACAGAAGAAGAAGAAACATACAGCAACCTCTGAAGCCGTAGAACACAGAAGAAGAAGAAGCTTATACAGCAACCTCTGGAGCTGGAGAACACAGAAGAAGAAAGACATACAGCAGCCTCTGAAGCCGGAGAACACAGAAGAAGAAGACTATACAGCAGCCTCTGAAGCCGGAGAACACAGAAGAAGAAGAAGCTTATACAGCAGCCTCTGAAGCCGGAGAACACAGAAGAAGAAGAAGCTTATACAGCAACCTCTGAAGCTGGAGAACACAGAAGAAGAAGAAGCTTATACAGCAACCTCTGAAGCCGGAGAACACGAGAAGCATACACACTGACCGAGCACAGAAGAACTATACAGCAACCTCTGAAGCCGGAGAACACAGAAGAAGAAGAAGCTTATACAGCAACCTCTGAAGCCGTAGAACACAGAAGAAGAAAAGCATACAGCAACCTCTGAAGCCGAGAACACAGAAGAAGAAAGCTTATACAGCACCTCTGAAGCTGAGAACACAGAAGAAGGAAGCATACAGCTCTCTAAATGACAGCGGATGTGAAATAAGACATGGACGTTCAAAGGAAACATGGAGAAAATGTAAGAAAGTTGAAAGATTGTGGCCTGACATAACACCTGACGTTGGAGAAGGCACGCTTGTATGGTTTGGTGGGGGGGACACTAATAATAAGGGAAGCAGTCCTTTCACACAATAATTAGTATTTAAACGTCATACCCCAGCCTACCCAGCGTGTTCATAGCGCGTTGGACAAAAGGGAAAATCCCCATGTGAGTGCGGTTCAATTCCGCGGGCTGGCAGAAAAGCCACAGGTTCTCCAGATTTACGATGTTCGTGGCACCGAACCAAAGGGTTACGATATCCAATGCACCGAGCCGAAGAGCTGAAAAGCTCAAGAGCTTCTGGATCGGAAAGAAAGGGGGAAGAAAAAAGAAAAAGCGCATACCAGGCGCCCTGACTAGGCCTGAACTCATAACGTGCGAATGCAGAAAAAGACGGCGTTGCCTCTTAGAAGAAAACAATTTGTAAAAATGCGACAGAACAACAGCGATGGGCATCTTTTGTGGAAACATTATGTATCAAACGGGGCATTAATACTACAGAGATAGATTTATATATATAATCAGTGGCGGCTCGTCATTAAGGGCCAGTAGGGCCGGGCCCACCAAAAGTAATCTATAACGTATTTTTATTATTTTATAAATAAAAATATAGCTACCAAAAACCATGATTTATCCGGAAAAATGTGTCTGGCCCCACCAACAAAAATGATCACGAGCCGCCACTGTATACAATGTCTACCTGTATATCTCCATATAGACGGCGTCTGTCAGCAACACGCTACGGAGCGTGGTGAGCACGGCCAGGCACGTAGAACGCCCTGGTCATACGCTGCAACCGGATCCTTTTCCAGTCGTCTTGACTCCCTCCTGTCACTGGACGTAGAAAGAATTTGATGAGAGAGTGAGATCAACGAACTGCTCAACTCTTTCTCACTTTAAACCAAATCATAGCGCAAGTCACCATTTCTTCTATCTACAACAACATTTCAACCTCGCATCCAGCTCACTAATCTTCTTCTCTTCTTTGCGTTCGTTCTTTACGACCAATTTTAATCACTCTTTGTGATATGTTTGATCTTTGTCAAGAACGTGTATACGTTGCACATTGGTTTGGTAGGACCCTAAACGCATAGACTTCTACATTTTTAGGACACGTGGTTCCGATTTCAACCAAACCTCCTTAGTCGCCTCTTACGACATGCTCGGCAGGTAACATTGGTTCTATTCTTTACACTTCAAATTTGGGTCCCGGTAAACCTCGTGGTATTAGTATCTCGCCGACAAACATAGTGAGACTGCATTTTCCGATAAATGGTGGTTATCATCAATCGTCATGACGAGTATCATCATCATATCTCCACACCTTGTTACCCCCTACACGTTAATCTCCATAGCTGATATCTCCACATCTGTTTATCTCCATAGCTGTATATCTCAACATATATTTATCTCCATAGCTGTATATCTCAACATATATTTATCTCCATAGCTGTATATCTTCAAAGCTGTTTATCTTTATAGCTGTATATCTGCACATCTGTTTATCTCCATAGTTGTATATATCAAACTAACACACACGATTTCTGAAACCACACAGCACTCACACGCACACTCAAACCCACACTTACTTACCCGCACACACACACACACACACACCACCTAGGCCCTCCTCTTTCAACTCCCCGCCTACGATGTTTGTGGCCACTGCGCATGATTTCTCACCTGGGAAACCAACCTCACTAAATCAGTTTGTTGCTGTCTCACAGTTCCAGCCCGTCTTGTTCTCATTTCACACTTTCCCGTTTTTGTGCCATTTGGCAACAAAACCCAAGTCTCAAAAGTCTGAATCTCATTTTCCATTTTACCTTCCGACAAAAATGGGGCAAAGAACCGCGCCTTTGTAATCTGGAGCAGATAGAGAGGGAGTCTTCCAGTCATGGGCACACAGGTGTCTAGACTCCTTCTGCGCATGTGCCAATGAACAGGTGTGTTGGAGGAGGAGTTGATTTAGAGAGGTGAGGAGATGAAAATGTCATGAATGTAGTTATTGCGTGAAGGAAGAGGTATTTCAAAATCTATATTAACCCTTTTGAGCTTTGAAGTCGATGCACCGGCTAGCTGTGCTTGTTAGGATGACGTAAGATAAGGTTCTGAGCGTCTGTAGCCGCCCGAGTGGATACCGGAGCCCAAATTTAGGGTGTAAAGAATAGAATCACTGTTACCTGCCACGCATGTTGTAAGAGGCGCCTAAGGAGGTTTGGCTGAAATCGGATGCATGTGTCCTAACTGTGTAGAAGTCTATGCGTTTAGGGGCCTACCAAACCAATGTGCAACGTATACACGTTCTTGGCAAAGATTAAACATATCACAAAGTGATTAAAATTGGTCGTAAAGAACGAACGCAAAGAAGAAGAAGTATATAATCATTTGAAAATTGACCATGTATTACAGAAATATATATCAATTTTCTATATCAAAGTGAAAATAGAGCATGTATATATATATTGGGGAGACCCTTGGCAGATTGTTGTCATGGGGAGGGGTTACAAAGTTTATGTCTTGCAAAGTGGGCGGTGGCACGAAAAAGTTATAGATCTATCCAGAAAGAACTCCACATCAAAGAAAATTGGGGTTGATGCTACAAATAATATTGAGAAAAGTGATGTATTTTGACATAAAAGGCCGTGAATAGTGGGAAAAGACCACTATGAAAGAAGATATCCCTGTGCAGACATGAAGAAGACCACGAAAAAGATGAATTAAAACCGCGGGTGATTTTTTTTTCCGATCCAGAAGCACTTGAGCTTTCAACTCTTCGGCTCGGTGCCATGGACATCGTAACCCTTCGGTTTGGTGTCACGAACACCGTAAATCTGGAGAACCTGTGGCTTTTCTGCCAGCCCGCGGAATTGAACTGCACAAACAGGGGACTTATCACACGTCGTCCAACGGGCTACGAACACGCTGGGCAGGCGGACCGGGTGATGGTTTAAACACGGTAGCAGCAGAAGATAATGAGAGAGAGAAAGAAATTGGAAGGAATATTAGGGTGGTAAAGTTCTGCTCAGGACAAGCTACTGGATGATGATGCTGACAACCAGTGGCGGCTCGTCATTAAGGGCCTGTGGGGCCGGGCCCCACCAAAATAATGTATAACTTGTATTTATTATTTAATAAATTAAAATTTAGCAACCAAAAATCGTGATTTATCCTGAAAAAAATGTCTGGCCCCACCAACAAAACTGAACAAGAGCCGCCACTACTGACAACTATTCTGGTGAATACTATGACTGGTTTGTAGAACAGGATTTCACGAAGGAAAATGAATATCTAATAGGGTGTTTATGGATCGATCGGTTTGAAGGTATATTGCAGCGGCAAAGTGCGGTTGGGCGGCAGGCCAAAAGGCTGATAAATGTATACAGTTAGTTTGAAGTGAGAAAGTTGGAACAAGAAGGAGTAATAAATACTGTTCTCACAGTCTCTGGTTGGAGATGGTCTGTGTAACGTATGTCTTTTTGTGAGTAATTAGAAAGTAATGAGGAAGTCGGTGATAAAATGAGTACGTGGAGAGAGTAAAAACAAGAGAAATAGGAAGGGAGGAAGGTAATAGAGAGAGAGAGGGTACTTTTGTTAGAGAGGAAGGAGTATGACAAGAGTACGTGTTATTTTAAAACGTAGAATATATATATATTTCTTTTATTAAAGGGGGTTTAATGGCGATGCTTGCCCGTCTGCCCAGTGTGTTCGTAACGACTTGGAAGACGTGTGGATAACCCTCTGTGAGTGCGGGCTCAATTCTGCGGGCTGGCAGAAAAAGCCACAAGTTCTCCAGATTTACGGCATTCGTGTCCCCGAACCGAAGGGTTACGATTTTCAAGGCACCGAGCCGAAGAGCTGAAAGCTTAAGATCGGAAAAAGATGGCTATGCTTAACTTCATTGCACCGGGTTTTACACCATATGGCTTGGTCCCACTCCGCAGAAATAGTACGCGTCCTGTCGAGAGTATTGCACAAAGCACGACCTCCGGCAACAATCCTAGGAGTCTCGAAAAAAATGCAGTCGTGAACAGAACGGCGTGATCCTGACTCGAGCTCGCGTCCTTCGACTCGCAACGCAAGGTAAAAAAATGTTTACTTCCCAACGTCAGGATAATAAGTGATCATTCGATCAATAAAGCTAAAGGGAAAGAAAGAGAGAAAGGAGAAGTGAGAGAGCTAGACAAGAAAATTTAAAAAACTGATATAGCTTTGAGCAGTGGTGGCTCGCCATTAAGAGCCAGTGGTGTCGGGCCCCACCAAAAATAATGTGTAACGTGTATTTATTATTTTATTTATTGTTTATAAAAGAAATTTTTTTAACGTGATATTGAATAGATTTGAAAGTTGAATATATAACGCTAAAATATTATTACAGTCTAAAGTTCAACGTCCTTTCTCCTTTATTAATGTTCTTCATGTATTTCCAGCGCACTATTTTTTTTAGGGTCAGTAGAAATATGGTCTATTAAAACCATCAGTTAACATTGCAACCTCTGACCTTATTATTTATAGGTTATTCATCAAAGACAAATATCTTCTTCTTCTTTTCGTTCGTTCTTTACGACCAACTGCAATCACTCTTTGTGATATGTTTGATCTTTGCCAAGAACCTGTATACGTTACACATTGGTTTGGTAGGCCCATAAACGCATAGACTTCTACACGTTTAGGACATGTGCATCCGACTTCAGCCAAGTATATAAGTGAGTTTTATTCATTTCGTGGGGTAATTCTTACACATGCAGGTCAGTGACCAGTAAAACGGTGTTATTGCGCTACAAATTACTCCGAGTGCGTAAGTACCGAATGATATATAAAGATAGAAAATAAAAGAAATAATTAAGTAACCATGATAGAATAGTTTAATCCAATCTTCCTTTCCATCAATATACATTTTCGTACGGCAATGTCCCCCCTCCCCTTCCCCCTTTACATATGGTAATTACTTTGTGGTGGTGGGCGTACTTTCTAGTAAAGGAGGAATAGCTTCCCGGAATATACAAATAATAGTAAATACTAAAATATAACTTAACCAAAAACCATGATTTTTCCGAAAAAAAATGTGCATGGCCCCACCAACCGTAAGTGATAACGCGCCGCCACTGACTTCGAGCTATGTCAAGCTATCCTACAACTTGACCAGATTTTTTTCTCACTTTCACCTTCCCAGACCAAACTTACATTTCTTTGCCAAATTAGCGGAATATTTACACGGGAGAATTTGGCAAGACAAACCAAAGAAACTAACATCGATGGCCATATTTGATATATTAAACTTTGACAACGTCTACCTCTGCAACTCCAGAAATATATTTTTTTCCTCCAAGATTGTTGAGTCTGGTTGCAGGTAAAACTATAAAAACCTGAGCCAAAATTTGAAAATAAAGTTTCGGAAAGTAGTAAGACTAACTAACATGTACACAGTTCTTAAGTCTGCATCTCCCCACCACACTCGTATCAAACAAGTGCATTATTGCAAAGACAATCTCACATTCATAAATAAGACTGCATTTTGGGGATCTCTGTAAAAAAGAACCCTTTATACCTCATGGTAAATAGGTCAATACAGTGTTAGGTCTGTATTTTTCATTGACCGTCGCACACGATGGGTGATGTGGTCAGCATCACGCCGGCCGCCTTTACTTTCCCCGAGCATGTCTGGTACCCAATTGAGGCTGGGTCGACCTGAGAGACGTCGTGGTCAGGAAAAATTCCACGCGCATTGCGGGAACTGAACCCAGACCACCAGCCTTGAGAAGCGAGTTCACTAACAACTACGCCACCGTGGCTCTCGGGGATCTCTGTAGCTAAGTGGTTAAGCCCTTTGCCTTGTGAGTCGAAGGTCGTGGGTTCGAGTCCGGACCGCGCCATTCTGTTCACGAGTGCAGTTTTTTCAGAGACCCCAAGGATTGTTGCTGGAGCTACGGAGTTCGTGCTTTGTGCAATACTCTCGGCAGTTGGCATGCCATTTCTGCTGAGAGGGACCGAGCCGTATGGGGTAAAACCCGGTGTTAAGTTTGGACATGCCAGACAGTGTCGTCTTCGTGGTAGAGAGAAGATATAGTAATCAACTTCTCATGGGTACTGTGAGCAAATGGACTTTGGGATGGCTGCTGCAACGGAGGACAGAGCACGAATGGTAATGCCCAATGTGCCATGACGTCGATCGCATAACATAACATAGCATAACCCGGTGCTATGAAGTCAATCCTTTGGCTTTTAAACCCTTTAAGACTGCATTGTAAATATTTTTTATTTATATCCTTCTATGTTCTTTAATCATTCGCTCTACAACAAGCACTTGTTAAATCACTCTATTTGTGGTCGCTATGTCGTTTGCACACCGGCAAAGAGAACAAGAGGAAGACCACGGAGAAGATGGATTCAGGATGTAACTGATGGTTTGAACATGACAGCTGCAAAGGCAGGACATCTGGCTTATGAGAGAAAGAAATTCCGGAGGACTGTTGAAGTGGCAAAGTTCTGCTCAGGACAAACTATCTGATGATGATGATGTCGTTTGCGTCTTAGATCGAGATTTCGATGTGTTACTTATGTGTCTACAGATCCATAGACAAGCACATGCAGGCTTTTTATTCCGATCGTCTTCTTAACCCTTTAGCTGCTAAGGACGTATATATACGTTTTTCCCATTCACTTCTAAAGACGCTTAACACGACTGTTATTATCTCTCCTCTGTGGGCTAAAGACGTGTTAACGCGTTATACATTGCTACTGTCACTGTTGTAGGCGTGCATTCACGTTTGTGACCTAGAAACAAAGAGTAGCTATTTTTAGCTCAGCCTTCAGAAAGTATGTAGCAGCGAAAGGGAGAACGGTCCCCACCTGCACACCCCAAACAATCGAGCATTGGGGTAGTGGTAGTGGCTATGATAGTAGTATTGGTAGTGGCAGCAATATTGGTAGGGGTAGTGGCAGTCGTAGTGGTAGTAGTGGTAGTGATATCGGTAGTGATAGTTGCAGTTGTAGTAGTAGTGGTATTTGTAGCTGTAGTAGTAGGGGTGGTAGTAGTAGTGGTAGTGGTGTTGGTAGTGTCAGTGATGGTGGCAGTGATATTGGTAGTGGCAGTGTTAGTAGCAGTGAGTTGCATGGTGTGGCAGTGGTAGTAGTGAGTGGTAGTAGTAGTAGTAGTAGTAGTGTAGTAGTAGCAGTGGTATAGTAGTAGTCACGGATTTTTTTTTTTCCGATCCAGAAGCACTTGAGCTTTTCAGCTCTTCGGCTCGGCGCCATGGACATCGTAACCCTTCGGTTCGGTGCCACGAACACCGTAAATCTGGGGAATCTGTGGCTTATTCTGCCATCCCGCGGAATTGAACCCGCACACGCAGAGGGATAGTTACCAGTAGTCCAACGCGCTGCGAACACGCTGGGCAGGCGGGCAGTCACGGATTTAACTTCTCAGCATCGGGTTGCCACATAACTGTTTCCTTCCTGTGCCAGCAAACATCACTATAAAGGATCAATATTGTCATAATAAGAAGTCGTGAAACCAATACACGTCTTGACACAAACCCGCAGTTATCACACGTATTAACTGCATTAGGCAGCCGTCAGAATGACAACACCACCTTCCACCACTTGAATCTGCAATTCACGTAGAAGAAAACAGCCGTCACCGCTAAACACGGCAGACTGCCTGGACCTTACTGCGTAAGACAGCTGCTTGAACGCCAGCGAAAAAGAATCCAGCATGTTCTTAATATGTATTTTATACGCGTCCATTCCCGTAGCAGAGCCTACGTCTTCAAAAACGTTCTTACTCTAAATGAAGCCTTAATTTTGTCAACCGTTCTTCTTCTTCTTCTTTGCGTTCGTTCTTTACGACCAATTTGAATCACTCTTTGTGATATGTTTGATCTTTGCCAAGAACGTGTATACGTTGCACATTGGTTTGGTAGACCCATAAACGCAAAGACTTCTACACGTTTAGGACACATGCATCCGATTTCAGTCAAACCTTCTTAGTCGCCTCTTACGACATGCGTGGCAGGTAACAGTGGTTCTATTCTTTACACCCCAAATGTGGGCCCCGGTAACCACTCGGGCGGTCAACCGTTCAATTGTCATTAAAACTGATTATAAAAATCATCGCGTTAAAACGTCGTCTTGGTGCACGCATTAAACCATTATGTTTGGGGGTTTCTGTGGCTGAGTGGTTAAGCCCTTTGCCTTGTGAGTCGAGGGTCGTGGGTTCGAGTCCGGACCTCGGCATTCTGTTCACGAGTGCAGTTTTTCGAGAGACCCCTAGGATTGTTGCTGGAGCTACGGAGTTCGTGCTTTGTGCAATACTCTCGGCAGGTGGCGTGCCATTTCTGCGGAGAGGGACCGAGCTATATGGGGTAAAACCCGGTGCAATGAAGTCAATCCTTCGGCTTTTAAACCATTATGTTTCTCTCTTACCGTTAAACGTTATATGTGGTCTGCAATGATCAACAAATAAACAGTGTACAGGTATTAAGAGCTTCCGAAAAAGCAAATAGACAAACACTGGATTCGATCCACTTACCCTCATTTCTTACGACACCCATCGCCTAGCCTAGCAATACGAACGTCTTACGAACACATCCAGCGAGCTATTCTACAAAAATGATTCACGGGGGAGTGTCTTTCTGAAACGCTTCGTTATAACTAGACAGAATAATCAGGTGCATGGTAGGGTTGTTGCAGAGCGAAGTGGGACATACAAGACAACTACTTCTAGTATGTGGATGGAGGTTGAGGCCGTTACTGCTGCCCTCCATTGGATTTCTGGGATTTCATTTACTGGGGCAGTTGTTGTATCTGATTCTCAGTCGATGCTTCACAAGATCCAGAAGGGAGGTTTCGGTATGAGTGGATGTCGTCTATAGAAGTTTCTAACCTCCAGCGGCTTAAGTGGATATACTGTCCTGGGCATGCGGATGTTTACGGTAATGAGAGAGCAGACAGGCTTGCATCAACAGCATCGATTGTTGGGGAGTTGAAGATGGATAGGGGGTATATTCTTCGGTCTCTTCGCGACTCTCTGTTGGATGAGGACACTAAAATCGATGTTGAATCGATCAAGCGATTTAAGCAGTTTGGAGTTACCCATTGTTCAAGTCGAACTGGATGCCTGAGAGGCAGAGTGAGAAGTGTGTTTAATCAGCGAGCCACAGGAACCATCAGTATGCATACTCTTCGATATCTGTTGGGGAGACTGAGCACCTATGGGTCTGCCCGGAGTGCAATGACGTCAGTTTAGTAACCAATAACCAATAAGAATAATCAGGTAAGGTTCGATCGAACAATGTCTGCACAAACACATGCTATAAACTTATTGTGCTTGTATATATTTGAGACGAGACAATAGCATACATACACACATGTATACACATATAACAAACATGCATACATTATTCAAAGTAGCTTCAAATTTTATTATAAGCTTAGAACAAGGAGTATTTTGCAAGAATCCCAGAGGAAGCAACGAAAGTAACGAATATGATATATGGTAATATGGTCTGCAAGTAATTTCTCCCTACCACTCTATCCTGGACAACTACTTCAATCTCCTCATCTGAATTGAATTCAATATGTATCGCCTCTCTAAGTTCTGTTTGTTTTAGCGGTTTTTTTTAAGATACAGAAACGAAGGTGTACAATTTTACTTCCTTGAGGACCCCAGTCACACAACATGAGAACCTCGAAACTTGTAACACTTGTCACCACGTTCATCTCATCTGAGGTTTTAGAAGCCTTGTAGCATAAACAGTTCAAGCGCAGGAGTATACTCAACCTAACAGGTGGATAGAGTCCTCATTTTAATGAATAGACTAAAAAATGACTCCAGCCTTTTTCTCAACCAATTTTAAGACGCAATTTCGAAAAAAGCTTAATTTTTTTTTATAGTAGGGCGTACAACAAAACATCAATTTCACCGCCGTAGTTCTCCCACTCTGCCGGATTTAATAGTATTCGAACAATCCCAAAATGCGCTTCATTTTTATGATATTTTTTCTCATTTGTCTACCGACATCACATATGCTTTCCTTCTGTTAAAGGTTGCTAAGTGCAAGTTTAAAGAACTGAAATAAATGTTGTATGCTCCGGCGCTCCTGCATAACTTGAACAGAACCGCGATAAATGAATCTATTGATGTCAATTTGATGTACAATAGCTTAAAAAATACTTCATGGCTTGGGGAACTTTGTGGCTAAGTCTTTTAAAGTTGTTAAATCTTTGCCTGAACCTTTTACAGAACCTTGCTTGAATTACATTGAGAAACAAAGAATGAAGTGGTTTGGCACTTAATAAGAATGCATCCAAACTCCACAGTATACAGAGTCTTCTACAACAGAACATCAGGAAGAAGGCGAGAGGAAACCGAAAAGATAGATGGTTATGGAGAATCCTGTCAAAAGCAAAAAATAACAATCACTCAAGCTACTAGAACAGCGCAAGACAAACACAGAAAACTACAACACTGGGCAACATTCCGGTTGCAGTGTGACTACAAAAGAAGAAGAAGAAAGAAACCTTTGTCTTGTGTTCTCAAAAAGTCGCAGGCTAGAATCCTGACATCGCCGTTATGTTTAAGGGTGCATTTTTTCTAGAGAACGTTAGAAGTGTTGCCAGAGTTACACACCTAGTACTTTGTTCAATACTCTCGGTAGGTGGCGTGCCATTTCTGCGGAAAGAGACCAGGCCATATGGGGTAAAACGAGATGCAATGAAGTCAATCATTCGACGTTAACCGCCCCCTCCCCAATCTTTTAACGACAACCAAAAAAGAAATGCAACTGAACCGTTGGACGATGAAGAACCAGGGATATGAGGTATACAGGCACATGGTTATGCCATACCACAAGGACAACATCAACCGACTTACAAAAAGAGATCAGAATACCATTTTTATACTCCGATTCGATCACATACCACTTAATAATCACATGAACAGAATTCAACCACAACACACTTCAGAGTACCAGCTGTAGGCACATCATCATGAAACTGTTCACCACCACCTCTTCAGATGCCAAGCGCTAGATGACGTCAGGAAGATCCTCATTCCTCCAAGGCCAGATAAATGGAGCACATTATACGGAACAAAAGAACAACTTACAAACACATACAGATCTATTACATATCTATTGTCTATTGTCTTTTCCCTAGGTGGATGATGGAATTAGTTGTTCACTCTTGCCGTTAAGCGTAGGGGTGGGAGCTTTAATATGCGTTCATGGCCTGATAAGTCACCCTTGTTGTGTTATACCCATGTTTATTTAGTGGGGTCTTGATATTGTCTATCCCTCTTTCTCTTGATCTTTCCTTGGTTCTAGTACCTCATCTCTTTTTATTGTATGCTGTTATTGGTGGTTGGTTGTATTCCTTCTCATTAAATGTCCAAACCACTGCATTTGGTGACTTGCAATGCATTTGCTACATGAAGCTATGCGCACTCAGCTTCTGATGTCCTCTTTTTGTAGCCTATATTTCCTGGTGAAAACCACTACCTTCCTCAAGCATTTCATTTCACACGTGGTGAGCATCACATACATTGGACCCAATGGCAAATGCTCAAATCTTCTACTTCTTCTACCGTTCGCCCCAAAGGAGGCATAGGTCCCCAACCAAGGCCTTGCAAGCTCTCGTGCACTCTTCTTCTTCTTTGCGTTCGTTCTTTACTCAATTTTAATCACTCTTTGTGATATGTTTGATCTTTGCCAATAACGTGTATACGTTACACATTGGTTTGGTAGGCCCCTAAACGCATAGACTTCTACATGTTTAGGACATGTGCATCCGATTTCAGCCAAACCTCCTTATTCGCCTCTTACGACATGCATGGCAGGTAACAGTGGTTCTATTCTTTACATCCCAAATTTGGGCCCTGGTAACCACTCGGGCGTCGTGCACTTCGTTGCGGTTTTATAACTGAGTGTTTTTTACTGGATGAGGTAGCTAATTCTACGCCAAACCTCCACTTTCGCCGTATATGGCATGGGGTAGGTATTAGTTGTGCTATTATTTACCCAGAATTTGGGCTCCGGTAGAAAGAGAGGTCGACCTAAGGAGACCCTGAAGCGAACTTTGCTGAGAGAGGCAGGAAATATCGGTCTCAGTTCCATGGAGGAGATTGAGCGAGTTGCCCAGGATAGAGCGGTATGGAGAAATTACTTGCAGGCCCTATGTAACGTATAACGGTAAGAGAGGAATTATTATTATTATTATAACCACACAGGTGTCTGATTTGTTTGATGAATCATCTTTGACTTATTATCGGACAGGAGAGACGTGTAGGCGCATGTGCTGAGATTCTCATCGTCTATACTGCGATCAAATCTCATATCAGACATGTATGCATCTACCCTTCTACCAATTCCAAGTAGCTCTCCTTTGATCCCTACCCGCTTAACCAGATATTAGTCTGTTGCCAGGGCCACCACTTGGAGGTGGGGTAGGATCTTGATCAGTGCCAGCTCACTGACCCTAGTGCCACTGTATATCCTATATATTGTGCCTGCGGCCCCAAATGTCAAAGGCCGCTGGATAATTGAAAAAGTAGAAGATCACAAACAACAAACAAACTTACAATTCATTTGAGGAAAGTCGATTCCAGAATACCATCTGGACCTACCCAGACTATTACCGGCTCTCCTCCCGTATTGTTAAATTCTCGAGACATAAAATACAGCTGGCTTCATCTAAGTTTTGAACCACGACTCGTGAGCCAGACTGCTTGTAAACTTACCTTCAAACAAACTTTCAACACATTTTTATGTTGCAACGAGCAGCCTACCTCAGGTATTTTTGCCCTCGCTTACGACTCCATTCATCTCTGGTAGAGACCCGTTTGCAAGAATTGGTTAATAAGCAGAGGCGTCCCTAACAATAGAACACCGACTAGGGAAATGATCTTCCTTAAGTTACCAATCGATGAACTTCGTCGTAAATTTCTCTCCCAATATATTTTGCTTCTGCACTGAAAGTTTATTTTGTCCTTTATTTGTAACACCTACTTTTAATACATTGAAGTATTTTTATTTTTTTTTCGATCCAGCAGCACTTGAGTTTTCAGCTCGGTCCCACGGATATCGTAGCCCTTCGGTTCGGTGCTACGAACACCGTAAATCTGGAGAACCTGTGACTTTTCTGCCAGCACGCGGAATTAAACCGTACTCACAAGGGGCTTGTCACCAGTCGTAAAGAGCGCTATAAACACGTTGGGCAAGCGGGCTGCGATTTTTATTTTACAACCCGTCGTAGTCATAATTTGATGGGTTTCTTTGGCGAAGTGGTTGGGATGTTTGTCTACCATTATTAGGTCTAGGGGTTTGAATCTTGACCGATTCACAAGTGCACATTTTTTTCCTGGAGACCCTAGAATTGTTCCTGGAGCTACAGAGTTTATGCTTTGTTCAACACTCCCGACGTGTTGTGCCATTTTGAAAGTGACGTGCTATTTTTGTCAAGAGGGACGGAACTATATAGGGAAACTCGGTGCATCGATGTCAATTCTTTACAATCAGATATTTGTTTAAAGCTATAATCTTGTACAGGCTCGTATTGTCAAATATGACGATTCCATATCTCAGAAGAATCCAAGCTGTACTTTTCTATAGAGAACATGTAATGGTGAGAGCTGCTGTAGCGTAGTTGTTAGTGAACTCGCTTCTCAAGGCTGGTGGTCTGGGTTCTTCTTCTTTGCGTTCGGTTTCGTATGCTCGTCTAAACCATGAGATGGGTTGCCTCTATGAAGCTGCATGTCAGTTGGAGTTCTTCGAGAGTTCCCATAGCTTGGTCTGTAAGCTTTGTTCATGAGGCCATGTTTCGTTTCGTTAGTGTATGTATGATGGACATGACTGCAGGATGTGCGACGGCTCTCAGGTCGACCCAGCCTCAATTGGATGCCAGACATGCTCTGGGAAAGTAAAGGCGGCCGGGGTGATACTGACCACATCACCCATCGTGTGCCGACGGTCAATGAAAAATACAGGCTTAACACTGTATTGACCTATATACCACGAGGTATGAAAGGGTTCCTTTACTACTTTTACATGTAATAGTTCTTCAGACAGTCAGCGGGCAGCGGGCATTAAATGAAAATCGGGGCATATCCTTTACAGGAGGAAGCCGTCAACCACTGTAAATGAGTCGTTGATTTTCTATGCACCACTTATACGTGTAGTAGTTTACCATTGTTTTCTGAACGGTGAGGTCTATTTTTATCTTTTGTAAAAACCCACGGAAACGAATTTGCTTCCAAACTTGCTGGTCGTGGGGTTTGAACCAGGTACACTTGGGTTTGTGATCGAGCTCTTTATCGCTTGAGCTATAGACGCTCACCAGCGGGCCTACAACACCCTAATCACTGCTCCACATCATCCTCATCAGTACTTTCACAACATCTACATCAATCTCCAACAATATCCTCATCAATGCTACCCCTCTCTCTCGCCAACACTTCACAACTACCTCCTGCCTAACATCTATAAAGCTACCCTCTCTCGCCCTACAACATCTTCATCAATGCTACCCTCTCTCGCCCTACAACATCCTCATCAATGCTACCCTCTCTCGCTCCTACAACATCTTCATCAATGCTACCCCTCTCTCGCCCCTACAACATCCTCATCAATGCTACCCCTCTCTCGCTCCTACAACATCTTCATCAATGCTACCCCTCTCTCGCCCCTACAACATCCTCATCAATGCTACCCCTCTCTCGCTCCTACAACATCTTCATCAATGCTACCCCTCTCTCGCCCCTACAACATCTTCATCAATGCTACCCCTCTCTCGCCCCTAAAACATCCTCATCAATGCTACCCCTCTCTCGCTCCTACAACATCTTCATCAATGCTACCCCTCTCTCGCCCCTACAACATCCTCATTAATGCTACCCTCTCTCTGCTCCTACAACATCTTCATCAATGCTACCCCTCTCTCGCCCCTACAACATCTTCATCAATGCTACCCTCTCTCGCCCTAAAACATCCTCATCAATGCTACCCTCTCTCGCTCCTACAACATCTTCATCAATGCTACCCCTCTCTCGCCCCTACAACATCCTCATCAATGTTACCCCTCTCTCGCTCCTACAACATCTTCATCAATGCTACCCTCTTTCCCCTACAACATCCTCATCAATGCTACTCCCTCTCTCGCCCCTACAACATCTTAATCAATGCTACCCCTCTCTCGCCCCTAAAACATCCTCATCAATGCTACCCCTCTCTCGCCCCTACAACATCCTCATTAATGCTACCCCTCTCTTGCTCCTACAACATCTTCATCAATGCTACCCCTCTCTCGCCCCTAAAACATCCTCATCAATGCTACCCTCTCTGCTCCTACAACATCCTCATCATTAACCCCACATCACTCTGATAACCTCACCGTCAACATCCTCATCAGTGCCCCAATATCACATTGATAACTGCCCCAACAACATCCTCGTCAGTGCCCACACATCACTCTGTTAACTGCACCCACAACATCCTCACAGTACCCAACCACCACACTGATAACTGCACCCACAACATTATCATCAGTGTTCCCCACATCACATTGATAACTGCACACACAACATCCTCATCAGTGTTCCCACATCACATTGATAACTGCACACACAACATCATCATAGTAATCCTACATCACTCTGATACTGAAACCAACAACAGCCTCATCAATGCCCCCACACTACATTGACAACTACACCAACAACATCATCGTCAGTGTCTCCACACGTCTCTGATAACTACACCAACAACATCATCGTCAGTGTCTCCACACGTCTCTGATAACTACACCAACAACATCATCGTCAGTGTCTCCACACGTCTCTGATAACTACACCAACAACATCATCGTCAGTGTCTCCACACGTCTCTGATAACTGCACCAACAATAACCTTCTCGGCACTTCCAGAACATCCACTGTTTAAAAAAAATCTGGCGTTAAGAAAATAAAATTTAAAAATAATAATAATAAACGGGTTACGTTTGTCTTTAACCTTTGCCATTCTTTCCCTTCCCGATCTTCTTTTTCAATCCCATCTTTTGACGGATTAATACGGAGCCGCCTTTGCATCCCCACGCTAAGAAATAGATTAAGTTGAAAAACGTTAGAGAAAAGTTTTCAAAAACGCCGACTACCTAAAGTCCAGACACCCTTAGTTCTAAGCGTTTGGTTGAAACTGTTTTCATCTGGCAGTCTCCTTCATGGCCCAATCCAACAGCCAAGTCACGCCCGCTGTGTTTTTGTTTTTAAATCTCTTGAGCACTGGCAACAAACTTGATATTTCGACATTCAAACATCAAGATTCGTTTTTAGACAATCTAATGAACTTTGATTATGGTGCAATTCGATGTAAAGGATATTAAGTTTAATGTGGATTATAAAAGGGTTTTGGAGATTATTATTAGAATTGGGAAGAAGAGGGAGACTATATAAAGATTTGATGGATAAAAGTGGTAAGGTTTAGGATGAAGACAACTTGATAAATATTCGGTAAGTTTTCATGGTCTCTGTACCGGGAAACTCACGCTCAAAAAGGGATCGGTTTGTTTCCTGCGCGAGGTGAGCTGAATATTTGTTCGTGATCCTACCCACAGCCGGGCTATAGCCTGGCTGTGTCCTACCTGAGCAGGAGTCTCCGCAACACTAAGCCACAGCCAACTATAAAATCATACGGCCGGCGAACTCGGGTAAAAATTATGGGAAATCAGACCACAACCGGTCAAGTGATCTCGCATTCCAGTATTGTTGTATATAAACGAATTCATTTTAAAATCAATACAACATGCTAAATCAAGGTTACATTATGTAACAAGTTAAGTTTAGTTCATAGTTCATAAGTACGGTTCCAACTTCACTGCAACGGGTCACCCCATAATTGCTCCGTTCCTGTGCCAATGAAAATCACACGAAATGCTAACAACTGTGAAATGTTTCCTGTGTGAACTGATTCCAGAATGAAACAGCCGCGTACCGCCCCAAAAAGCAACCTACACCGCATAAAATGCATATGGCCGTCGCTAATGTAGCAAAATAAAACTGTTCATTACTTGAATTGCAATTCTTGTCGAAGGGGACATCAATCACGACAAAATCCAGCTTTCTGCACCCGCAATATGACTGCATACGGCAGATTGAGCTTGTTCGTCATAACCGTTGTCCGTCATTGTCTGAATACACACTAACACACAACAAACGCACGATTGACACAGCAAAAAACATTCCATGTAACATTCATAGCTCACCAGCGTTGTTCATGCACTAACTCAGTAGCTTGGCAAACGAAACCGGAAAATACCCTACCAAACATGCCGGAAATGCGCTAGCAAAGTCGTGTTCAAAATCAAACAGTTCTGACTCTGAATGGCCCTCCTGCATTCCGCCATTGCTGACCAGGTTTTTCAAAGTTAAGTTTAACAATAAGGAATATCAGTATTATGAATATTTTTCACCAATAAATAACCATAGACTCATAGAATTGAGTAAAATTGTAAAAACGATTGCAGTGTTCTATCAAACATATATAAATTTCAGCCTCCCCACCCCTCCTCCTCACTGAAACTAGGCCATGGATACTCTATTCAGTTATGCGGCCCAATATTGAAGTTGGCTGTGGTGTGACCAAGCATAGCACTAAACATCGAGCGTTGTTGGAGGTTTCTGGGTCTTCAAGAAAGCCGGGTACTCTCCTCGACTCAAATATAGGAAAAAAAGGTGAAAACCCATTATTCCTGCTGGTTCCAAGTAGAAGAAAATGATATGTCTGTGATTACTTATCGGTTATCGGATGACTATCATCATAGGACTCCGGGCATACCCATAGGTGCTCTGATCTCCGACTTTACAAATCCAACAACGTCCAGATGCCCAACACGCCAGTTTGATGTTGATTAATCAAACCCCTTGTGGCTAAGTGGTTGAGCCGTTTGCCTTGTGAGTCCGAATTTCGTCGGTTTGAATCCACACCGCGTCGTTCTGTTCACGAGTGCAGTTTTTCCAGAGACCCCTAGGATTGTTGCTGGAGCTACAGAGTTCATGTTTTGTACAATACTCTTGGCAGGTGGCGTGCCATTTCTGCGGAGAGGGCCGAGCCGTATGGGGTAAAATCCGATGCTATGAAGTCAATTTTTCGACTTTAAAACCCTTTAAAACCTTTGCATATTTGCTATGTTTTTATTTTCGGGCTGTACCAATATTTGCACCCATCTCTCTAAATCTGATCAGCGATTGGGATTGACAACCCTGAAATTCCTCCTTTCGGAAAGACTCTTAATGCGTTGAGAATGTCTGTTTCAGTTTCAGTTTGGAATATCTTCATTGCAATCCGGACATGTCCATAGGTGCTCCGATCTCCTTCGCAATATCTCCAACAGCGTCCAGCGACTGACCGTACCAGTTCTATTTTGATTGATGAGCCGACACGTATACTTGTTGTACCGTTCTTTTCTTGCCACATCAATCTTCAAACCCAGTTCTCGCAATCTAGTAGTTGACGTGGATTGGTTTAGATGAAGGTCTTCTCTGCGGCCACGCTCTTAGAGAATGTCATTTCGGTCCAGTGCAGCTCTCTCTTATATCGTAGCCAAGCCAGCCAATCTATCAGCTCGTTCTTCTTTGCGTTCGTTCTTTACGACCAATTTTAATCACTCTTTGTGATATGTTTGATCTTTGCCAAGAACGTGTATACGTTGCCCATTGGTTTGGTAGGCCCCTAAACGCATAGACTTCTACACGTTTAGGATATGTGCATCCGATTTCAGCCAAACCTCCTTAGTCGCCTCTTACGAAATGCATGGCAGGTAACAGTGGTTCTATTCTTTACACCCCAAATTTGGGCCCCGGTAACCACTCGGGCGTGGAGGTTCCACCGAGATCGTTCATTACCCCTGACTCTAGAGTGCCCAGAAACAAAAATGAAGGTGACCTTTCTGATCCCTGTGTGTACCAGTACCTCCACTCTCAGTTACGTCTCACCATTTCTAATTCGACTTTAAGAATCATACTCATGGAGTCCCTGAGTATGAAAACACGAGAGTTGTTATGAGATGCCAACCATATCATCGCCTCTGTAACCGCCCGTGCCTCCATTGTCTAACTATTTGTGGTTGTTGCAAAGATACAGTTAGGAAGGAAACATCAGGACGGTTACAGACACAAGTCTGAAGTGTGTTTCGTCAGGGAAACCATAGAACTTGATGGAGAATCATTACATCCAACCTTGAGACTTGCGGAGAAGGCGCACCATTGATTGCAATCAATCAAAAAATAAAAAGCAGTGCAAACACACTTTGTAAAACGTAGACAAACAGATAAGAAACAGACTAAAATAAACAGATTTTTAAAAAAGCAGACAAACTGTAAGAGAGAAAACATTCTAAATGTGCATTCAGATTTTTCAGGAATTCGTTAAAACGTCTACAGGATGTTAAGATCTTGAGAATTCCGCCACAATTTTTTTGGCTTACCTGAGAAAGTTCCAGGAAAGTTCAGACGAACGTCTTGACAGGTGGGCGTGTGCGGGTACTGATTGGGTGTGTATTCAACAGGTTGTTCCCTAAAGCTGTCAAAAAAAGGGGAGGAGCTAATGGTTCCGCTCTGCGTCAATTTATTTGATCTAATGCTTACTCGGTAGTGGTTGATTGGTTAGAGTATATGTATCTTGTTCTGTTTGGTCCTGCATCCTATCTCATCCTATCTATCTATCTATCTATCCTATCTATCTATCCATCATCCTATCTATCTCATCTCATCTATCCTATCTATCTATCTATCTATCTCATCTATCCTATCCTATCTATCTATCTATCTATCTATCTATCTATCTATCTCATCTCATCCATCTATCTCATCCTCATCTATCTATCATCTATCTATCATCATCTATCTATCATCATCTATCTATCTATCATCATCTATCTATCTATCTATCATCATCTATCTATCATCATCTATCTATCTATCATCATCTATCTATCTATCTATCTATCTATCTATCTATCTATCTATCTATCTATCTATCTATCTATCTATCTATCTATCTATCTATCTATCTATCTATCTATCTATCTATCTATCTATCTATCTATCTATCTATCATCTATCTATCTATCTATCTATCTATCTATCTATCTATCTATCTATCTATCTATCTATCTATCTATCTATCTATCTTCTATCTATCTTCTATCTATCTATCTATCTATCTTCTATCTATCTTCTATCTATCTATCTATCCTACCTACTCTATCTATCTATCTACTATATCTATCTATCTATCGATCTATCTATTTTTCTATGCTATTAATAATGATGTCTATTATTATGACGAGAATGACGACGATGAAGAAGTTGATGATGATGACGAAGATGATGATGATGACGAAGATGATGATGACGATGATGATATATTAACTAAGACTCGAAGAGGATGTAGATCGACAGACAGACATGCTAAAACATTCTACACTCATGACAATTGTATAATAAACTATTACTCTCGTGATGCACAGTGCTATTGTAAATTCATAAGCCCATGCAAATCGAACATCAATCTATACCTGACTACCTAATGCTACTACTAGCTATAACAATGAATAGACCCGATCCAAACCTTTTAGTAATGCTCTCCCCTTGTTCAGATCAGAGAGCCAAAGAAGATTAAGGGAGACAACAATGAGAATTGTTAAGTCTTTGCTTTGTTGAATAATAGGACCACCATCATTGTACTTCGATGAGTAACCATGTGTGATCCGATGTCTTTCTTACACAGCAAGAGCTTAGCGGAAGTGCAGAGCTTTGTAGCAGCGGTTGGTTGTCATCATTATCAAATCGCTTAGGACATACAAGGGACAGTCTTGCGTTCTTATGATGAAGTCGACTGTTGTCTGGAGCTCATCTCTGGTGCCATGTAGTTTTGAATATAGTGTTGTGCTATAGGGCCGCATTCCTTTATATGGTGTGTGAGGAGAATGGTGTGCAAGGACAATTATTAGGCAACATTATGTCCCTATACAAAGAAAGTCAAAGCTAAGTAAGAACAACAGTGGGAATGTCAGACGGGTTCCCAATTACATCCGGCGTCAGACAGGGGTGTGTCCTCTCACCTCTACTTTTTATAACATACATGGAGAAAAAAAAAAAGCAGTCAAAATTAGAAACGGAAACAATTAATGAATTGTTATTTGCAGACGACCAATGTTTGATTTAGCAACAAGAGCAAGAGCTACAACATCATATCGACACCTTATATTATAAGTGTAACAAATATGACATGAACATAAACATAGCCAAAACTGTGGTCATGAATATAGGAAGGAAACATAATACACTAAACATCAACATCAATGGCAGTACAATAGAGCAAGTACAGGAATTCAAGTACCTAGGAAGCATATTTACAGAGGATGGAAGACTCGACAGAGAGATAGAAACTAGAGTCCAGAAAGCAAATGCAATAACCTACCAACTAGCTCTACTACTTAGACATCCAAACATTTCACTGACAGCTAAACAACAGTTGATCAACAGCATCTTCATACCCACTCTATGTTACAAAAGCCAAACATGGACAATGAATAAGAAACATACACAGAAAATAGCAACATGCGAAATGAGATGTCTCCGCAAAGTCATCAACACACAAGAATCGACAGAGTAACGAATATCAGCATCAGAGAAAAGGTTGGAACAAGACCGTGCTTGAATTATATAGCGAAACAGAGAATGAAGTGGTTTGGTCACTTAGTAAGAATGCGAATAGACCAAACTGCCTATGAAGCTTTCCACAACAAAATATCAGGAAGGAAGGTGAGAGGAAAACCGAGGAAAATGTGGATAGATAACGTAGCTGAATTCTGCCAGGGGACTAAGAAAACCATCACACAAGTCACCAGAGAAGCGCAAGACAAATACATAAAACCACGACACTGGGTTAACAACCCGGTAACAGTGTGCTGACAAAAGCAGAGAAGCACAAGACAAATACATAAAACCACGACACTGAGTTAATAACCCGGTAACAGTGTGCTGACAAAAGTTGAAAAAGATTCCTTTCTATGGAGGACATACAGGGGACAGTCTTGCATGATGAAGTTGACTGTTGTCTGGAGCTCATCTCTGGTGTCATGTAGTTTTGAATGTAGTGTCGTGTTGTAGGGCCAGAGTTCCTTTCTATGGAGGACATACAGGGGACAGTCTTGCATGATGAAGTTGACTGTTGTCTGGAGCTCATCTCTGGTGTCATGTAGTTTTGAATGTAGTGTCGTGTTGTAGGGCCAGAGTTCCTTTCTATGGGGGACATACAGTCTTGCAGGAGATGTTCTGCAGTTTAAACAACGGTGTCACAAGGACACAGTGGAGATAGGGACAATTGTATCCTGTGTATGTGTGTGTTCAATCTGTTATGCCCTGTCCTGTGTCGGAAGATGATAGTCTATCCTTGTCTGTCAAGTGTGTGGTAGTCATAGTTGGATGGTTTAGTTTCTTTTCTAATGTCCCCTATATCTCTTTTTTCAAAGTATTTCGAAGGAATGTAAGCAGTGGCGGCTAATGATCGTTTTTGTTGGTGGGGCCAGACACACATTTTCGGAACAATCATGGTTTTGGGTTAGGTTATATTTTAATCCATTACATAATAAATACACGATACATATTATTTTTGGTGGGGCCTGGCCCCTCTGGCCCTTAATGACGATCCGCCACTGACTGTAAGGGTGGCAGAGCTCTTCTCAGGACAAGGGACTGGATGATGAAAATTCACATCAATGTCTGTAAACGTTGGAAGAAGAAGATGATTCTGTAAACACAATTTGAAAGCGATTTGCGCACAACACGACGACAGCACGGACAAAACAATGTTCTACTTTTTGACAAATCTATAGAGGTCTCAGTGGCGAAGAGGTTAGATGCTCGCGTTTAGATCAAAAGGTACCCGGTTCGCTTCCCTCGGGAGCCACCGGGATATCTTACCCGAGCTCCTAATCTCAGTGTATGTGAGATCAAGTTCCTACTCCTATTGAAGACGGAAGTTTCATACGTAGGTCTCCTGTTTAATTTGAGCACGTAAAAGAGCCATTGACAGTTCAAAATCGAGAAGGCTGGAAAGCAGCAGTCCGGGCAAAATTCACTAAAAAGATTTTTGTTATGTCTACAAAATATTTTAATTATCTTCAAAATTACATCGGGAACGCTTGTCAGTGCTACGGAGTTCGTGTACTGTCGCTGAGATCTTCCTGTGTAAGAAAGAGATCGGAGCGAACATGGTTACTCAAGGACGTGCAAAGACGATGGTCCAATCAATCAACCAATCAATCAATCAATCAATCAATCAATCAATCAATCAATCAATAAACAACTAAAACCGAAAAAAACGTTCAAAAGAAGTCTAAACGTGATTCTATACCAAAGTAGTAGGCATGAAGAGACTTATTCTTCTTTTTTTTTCCGATCCAGAAGCACTTGAGCTTTTCAGCTCTTCGGCTCGGTGCCATGAACATCGTAACCCTTCGGTTCGGTGCCACAAACACCGTCAATCTGGGGAATATGTGGCTTTTTCTGCCATCCCGCGGAATTGAACCCGCAAACACAGAGGGATAGTCACCCGTAGTCCAACGCGCTACGAACACGCTGGGCAGATGCATTCTTCTTCTACAAACGCTCCATATCGACCACTTGTCAACCACTCTGTGTGATTTGTATGTGATATGAGCCTAAGAGCGATTCTACGTTGTGCCAGTTATGCGCCTAAAGTAGGCCAGCACATCCGATTTCTGCGCTGCTTTTTATTACTAGGGTAGCATCCCTAGGGCCTACATCAGTCATCTCTTACGACATGCATTGTGGACTGCAGTGGTACTATTCTTTGCTTTCCTTGCGGGTCCCGGCACCACACGGCGACATGTAGAGAGAAGATGGAACAAATAATCACGACTTTATGTATGAGCTATGCAGCAGTCAGTCATTTAAAATCTTCCGTGTGTCCGTGTATTAGTTTCCCGATACGACATCTCATTTTTGACAGAGGTCAACATTCGATGAAATGAGGATGTCAGGGGGTCAACATTAGATGAGATTATGGTGACAGACGCAAATGAAGCCTAAGAACCGGATGTGAGGCTGAGAATCGATGAATAGTTATCGATTGTTCCCCATTTTAAACTAAAGTTTGAAATCTATGTAACAAAGATCTCAAAACGGACTTTCCCATCTATAAAGTCCGTTCAACTTGTCATGCCCACAGATAAAAATGTCTATCTATGTAACCAGTGGCGGCTCGTCATTAGGGTCCAGTGGTGCCACCCTCCCCCAATATATTGTGTAACATGTATATATTATTTTATATATTGAAATATAACCTAACCCACAAACCATGATTTTTTCGAAAATATGTGTTGGGCCCCACCAACAAAAATAATCACGGGCCGCCACTGTTTGTAACCATTTGATGAAATAACTTGAAAACTTCCATGTGAACTACACATGTTCCCGACGCTACAAAATATTTTTGCCATTCAAACATTCCTACCATCTAGAAGTTTCCTTCTTTGTGCTATATATTTAACGCGTCCATTGGCATGGTTGAAGAAAACTCATGTTTACAGACATTTAATACATTGATGACAAAATTAGTAACATTCAGGACGAAATCCATGTTTTTTTAAAAAACAATTCTTGAATTTTCCGTCACCAAATCAACTCGGGGTTGACAGTGGTAAACAAATGACGTCATAAGTGCGACACGGACTTTTAGTTAAAGGCGTATATCGAAATTAGTGTGAAATTACTGTGTCATATTGTTGACTTCTCAAAACAGACACTGATATAACATTTCTGAGTTTGAAGTTACAATGTAAAAAGTGTCATTAATACTATATATGCATTTCCGCAAAGAGGCACATATGGGTCATCTGTACCATAGTAAACAAGAACCAGAGAAAAGAGCTATTTTATTGTAGCGATACCCCCCTACCACATATGTTAACACACGCACATTGTAGCGAAGAAGTATCGATTTCAAAAGAATATCTCCAAGTAGCTCCGCCTTTGCCAGTCCTAAGCCTGGACGTGAAAGGAAGATAGCATTATGACAAGGCAGCTAACTTTAACTATAATGTAAGTTATTTAAAAACAATAATACAACTAAGTCTACATTTCTTGTTTATTGCATGACTCTTTTGCAAATAATGGCCCCCATGTATTTTTTTTTTCCCGACCCAGAAGCACTTGAGCTTTTAGCTCTTCGGCTCGGTGCCATGGACATCGTAACCCTTCGGTTCGGTGCCACAAACACCGTAAATCTGGGGAATCTGTGGCTTTTCTGCCATCCCGCGGAATTGAACCTGGGCAGACGGGCGCCCCCATGTATAAGATGGATGATACGCCTTTGAATGACACTTGTCATCAAATGTCATATTGGTGCGTTTACTGTAAAAACTAAAAGTTCGTTTCTGACTGCAACATAAAGGAAACCGTTATATTACAAACTCCAGGTTTTCTATATCAATTTCTCGCCCGCGTGCCCAGCGTGTTCGTAGCGCGTTGGACTGTGGGTGACTAGCCCTCTGTGTGTACGGGTTCAATTCCGTGGGCAGGCAGAAAAGCCACAGATTCACCAGATTCACGGTGTTCGTGGCACCGAACCGAAGGGTTACGATGTCCATGGCACCGAGCCGAAGAGCTGAAAAGCTCAAGTGCTTCTGGATCGAAAAAAAAAATCAATTTCTTCCATCAGATATTTGCGTTGGTACAATTCTAAGATTGGGTGCAAAGTTTAGCTACTGTTGAATTAATGATTTTGCTGCAATTCGCATTGGACTGTGGACATGAATTGTTGAACGGACTATAACTAACGTCCAAGTTACAATGGTTGTGAAGCATAGACATTTAACAAGGAGGTGGAAAAACATATGTGAGGTTTTGAATATAAGTGTTACAGAAGTGTCTTCTGTATATCATGGACAGAGAAGAGAACAAATAAATCTATCCAGAAAGAACTCAAAATGAAAGAAAACTGGTTGATGCTACAAATACAAAAGAGAAAACTTAGATATTTTGGACAGATAAAGAGACACGAAGGACTGGAGAAGACCATCACAGAAGGGCGCATCCCGGCAAAGAGAAGAAGAGGAAGACCACGGAGAAGATGGATTCAGGATGTAACTGATGGTTTGAGCATGACGGCTGCAGAGGTGGGATATCTGGCCTATGAGAGAGAGAGACATTCCGAAGGACTGTTGGGGTGACAAAGTTCTGCTCAGGGCAAGCTACTGGGTGATGATAATGATGATCTAACTAAATCAGGGTATTTGATGTACTTGGTGGGCTAGACACAGGCTGTAACAAGGGCCTCAGATATATCTCCATCACTTAAAAAAAATGAGATCATTTGCTGTATTTGATGATCAAGCCCCAACCATAATCGACGCTCAGGGCGCAGAGCACGAGGCAGGCGACGATCAGGGCGCAGAGCACGAGGCAGGCCAAGAACACGATGGATAGATAATATCTCAGAGTCCTTGCGAAAGCATTGATTAACAACGTCAAACGCAACACACCTGGCACAAGATAGAAAACTAACTCTCCCACAACACTTCACTGCAAATGTGGTTGAGATAAGATAAGTCACAACCAGTAACATGGGTCTCTGATATGTCTTCTTTGCTGAACTAAATCAAGTCATTGGAGGATTTAAAAAAAATTGTATCCAGGAAGTAGCACATCGAGTGCATAAAGTAAGGTTGAATATGTAAACTCCTAGCATCGTTATTCTTTCGAATAAGAGCTGCAAATTGAAAGATGGGCGAACCGAAAAAAACCCAGCGAAAAACCCATTACTTTCAGAAAGCAATGAAAACTGTTTAAGTACTACACCACAGAGACATTTCGTATTGTTTCAATGTTACCAAACCCATAGCAAACACACACAAGATCCCATTAGCAGACTAAACCGCCCGAGGGATTACCGGGCCCAAAATTTGGGGTGTAAAGAATAGAGCCACTGTTACCTGCCACGCATGTGATAAGAGGTGATTAAGGAGATTTGGCTGAAATCGGATGTACATGTCCTAAACGTGTAGAAGTCTATGCGCAAACCAATGTGCAAAGTATACAAGTTCTTGGCAAAGATCACACATATCACAAAGAGGGATTAAAATTAGTCGTAAAGAACGAACGCAAAGAAGAAGAAGCAGACTAAACAGGAAATAGCACACCACAATATTGCGCCTAAGCACATTTCGCTGCAGGCTCAGCTATCACATTTCACAGAATAAATCCTGCTCAAGACTGCACAGTGTGCATGCCAGACATAAACACAGACTACAGAGCACATCCCACAGTCATGTTCATCATACATACATCAGCGAAACGAAACATGGCCTCATGAACAAAGTTTACAGAGCAAGCTATGGGGAACTCTCGAGGAACTCCAACTAACATGCAGCTTCATGGAGGCAACCCATCTCATGGTTTAGACAAGCATACTTCTTCTTCTTCTGCGTTCTCACTAGATTGGGACTTCGGATTCTCTAATAAAGGCAGCCGTCTGCCTCAGATTCTTAGCAACGCCATACAGTTTGTCTTGGACGCTGTTGTAAGTGGGCCACCTCCTTCTTCTCAAGTCTGCATACTGGAGGCAGTTCTGTAGGATATAATTTCTACGATTTCTGCTTTCCTGTTTGTGCCGACCTCTTCCCGCGGTAAGTTTTGGCCACCCTCGTGATGGTAGGTCTGACATTCTTACTGCGTGGCTAAATCTCCGAGGCAGATGGCGACCGTAGAATCCGTTACCCTATTCCTCATTGTGAGGGGTCGTTGCACCATGCTATGCGCCTTACGGCCTGGTGCATCCGTTTTCTGCAAGCATTTGTTTCGGGTTAGCATTCCCTAGCGGACAAGTCCATTCGATTTCAGTCAAACCTCCTTGGTCGCCTCTAATGACATGTGTGGCAGGTAACAGTGGTTCTATTCTTTACACCCCAAATATGGGCCCCGGTAACCAATCGGGCGGGTGCAAATATTGTAACTCACCGAAGTGCAATGATGATGGTCCTCTCAATCAATCAATCAGTCAATCAATCAATACGGTGACTATTCCTAATTTTGTTTCAATTTCTAAGATAAGGTTATATATATATTTTTTTAAACAGCTATTACGAGGGGAAGTCAATAAGTGAGTCACAAATGGCTGTAGAAAAATAACTAAACATGATAACAACTTGAAACCAGTTTATTTTTATACATACATTGTTCCTTTATTTCTCAACATAATTTCCACCAACATTGATGCACTTATCCCATCGTTTTATCAGTCCTCCCAAACCGGCTGCATAGAACTGCGGGATTTGTTTTCTAAACCACGTTTACACTTCACATTCAACTTCGGCGTCATTCGCGAAATGTCTCCTGCCAAGGTGGGTTTTCCGTGGACCAAAAGGTGGAAATCGTTAAGGGCTAAGTCGGGACTGTAAGGTGGATGTTCCAGAACTTCCCACCTTAGTTGGTTAATTTTCTCCTGAGTTAATGGAGCCGTATATGGTCTGGCATTGTCATGAAGAAGCTACACTCCTCTAGTCAGCAACACTGGACGTTTTTATCTCGAATTGCCTCATGACGCATCGATAGAACTTCACATTACGTTTCGGAATTCACATTGTTACTTTTCTTCTTGAAATTGGTTGAATAAGACCTACATGCAGCATCTATTATTACTTGGGCTAGTTTAATTAATTGATTGATTGATTGATTGATTGATTGATTGATTGATTGATGGAACCATCATCATTGCACTTTGTTGAGTAACCATATGTGCTCCGATCTCTTTTGACATCGGAAGATCTCAGTGGCAGTGCACGAACTCCGTTGTCTAATAATACAGAAGATGGCGAAAATAATTTGCAGGAATTTTATGAAAGCCCCGGGCAGCGGCTTTCCAGCCTGTTCTTCTCGATTTTGAACTGACAATGATTCTTGTACGTGCTCAACTTGAACACATGACCTATGTTTTATCGTCATTCTCCGATAGAACTAGAATTTCGATCACACCTACAAACAGATCAGGGTTCACTGGAAATAATATCCCGATGGCTCCAGAGGGAGCGAACCGATTACCTTTGGAAATAGAGTCGAGCATCTAACCTCTGCGCCACAGATCCCGCTGTTTTACATGGAACATTAAATCGTAGTACAAGGGACGCAACCAAAGAATATACAAATACAATTTGAGAAAGGACTAAAGTTATCTAGGGGAGATCATCTGAAGTACACAGTTATCTATGATACCTAAGGTAGCTACATAGCAGATACATGGTTTTAAAGCCGAAGGATGCCCGTCTGCCCTAGCGTGTTCGTAGCGCGTTGGACTACGGGTGACTATCCTCTGTGTGTGCGGGTTCAATTCCGTGGGATGGGAGAAAAAGCCACAGATTCCCCAGATTTACGGTGTTTGTGGTACCGAACCGAAGGGTTACGATGTCCATGGCACCGAGCCGAAGAGCTGAAAAGCTCAAGTGCTTCTGGATCGGAAAAAAAAAGCCGAAGGATTGACTTCATTGCACCGGGTTTTACCCCATATGGCTCGGCCCTCTCCGCAGAAATTGTACCCCACCTGCCGAAAGCATTGCAAAAAAGCCCGAATTATGTAGCTGTGGCAAAAATCCTGGGGGTCTCTGGAAAAAAACTGCACTCGTGAACATAACGGCACGGTCCGGATTCGAACCCAGGACTTTCGACTCGCAAGACAAGAGCTTAACCACTTAACCACAGAGAGCCCAAGCTACATAACATAAATAGCATGACTAAGCCAATTCAATAAAATAAGAAAAACGCGATTTGTAATTGATTACTGAGTCTGCAACTAGTAGCTGATGATCTGAGTGGCAGACTTCTATTGGCGGGAGACCCACTCAGAACAAGGGTTGTATTTTTTTAATTCACAAAAAAAACTAACAAAGATATTGTCATACAATTTGGCCACATGTTGCAAAAGACATTGTTTTCGATGATAAACAACATGTAGTATATGCACTGTAGTTAGTTATTTTAAAAATATTTAATTTTCTTGAAAGTTTATTGTAACCCCCTCCTCTCCCCTGCATCGGGAGAGGATTTCACAAATATAAGAAGTTCAAAGAATGTCAAACTGGCATATGATGTACATTTTTTTTTTCCGATCCAGAAGCACTTGAGCTTTTCAGCTCTTCGGCTCTGTGCCATGGACATCGTAACCTTCGGTTCGGTGCCACGAACACCGTAAATCTGGGGAATCTGTGGCTTTTTCTAACATCCCGCGGAATTGAACCCGCACACACAGAGGGATAGTCACCGTAGTCCAACGCGCTACGAACACGCTGGGCAGACGGGCATATGATGTACATATCACCCATAGTTATAGCGTGAACCTCTACTTGTTGTCTAAACTGTATATAAGCAGAGATATTGCTGTTCTAATTTGAAATTTTTTTGTTTAATTAGGAAGGGTTACATTACAAAATCCATATCTACAAAATCAATTGAGTTAGACATTTTTTGGAGGTTAACGCTATAATCATTGAGCAAAGCGCAGTCACAAAAATAACTACATGTGAAATGCGTTGCCTGAGAAAAGTTACCAACAACACAAGAAAAGACAGAATCACCAACATCAGCATAAGAAAGAAAGTTGGCACAAAACCGTGCTTGAATTATATAGATAAACAAAGAATGAAGTGGTTTGGCCACTTAATAAGAATGCATCCAAACTCCACAGTATACAGAGTCTTCTACAACAGAACATCGGGAAAGAAGGCAAGAGGAAGACCACGGAAAAGATGGTTAGATGGCGTGGCAGCATCCTGTGAAAGAGCAAAGATAACAATCACACAAGCCACCAGAACAGCGCAAGACAAAAACAGAAAACCACGACACTGGGCAACAACCCGGTAGCAGTGTGACGACAAAAGAAGAAGAAGAACGCTATAATCATGGGTGATATGTACATTATATGCCAGTTTGGCATTCTTTGAACTTCTTATGTTTTTGAAATCCACTGCACGATGAAAGGGGGGTTTTTTACAATATATTTTCAAGAAAATTAATTATTTTTAAATAACTAACTATAGTGCATACACTAATCGTTGTTTATCATCGACAACAATGCCTATTGCAATAGGTGGCCAAATTGTATGACAATATCTTTGTTCGTTTTTTTCTGTGAATTTTTAAAAATACAACCCTTGTTCTGGGTGGGTTTAGCTCCGAAAGCCTAAAGGGGTTTAGCTCCGAAAACAATAATTTTCTTTATCAAGTTAGAACAATTATTTTATAATAGGCATGTTAAGAATGTAGACACTGTGATCAGAGATCTCTGGACAAATATCTCGATGGTTCCACGAAGGAGCGAACCAGGTACCTTTGAAACGAGAGGATAACGCATAATCTCTACACCACAGAAAACTTGACATGAGATGGTGGACTGCCTATGCACTTTCCCAACCGATGTTAAAAAGGTCCACAAAAGAGAATCTAAAAATCAATGGATAAAACCATTAACTCTCAAATATACAATAGAGACAAACGACTTTATTAAATATATGATATTTTGGTATGCAATCATCAACATCATCTATAGTACGTTTCAAAATTCGTGATCACACTAAGCTTTAATTTGTACGAAATCTACCTGATGGATACAAGTAATGTTTGCATTCAGTCTTATATACCTCACGACATTACGAATTCATGTTTAACTAATTGGTAGGTAGCTTAGTTGATGCAAAAACGTTTTTGTTATATAATTTTGCATATGCACAACAAAATGATATCCAAAGTTTAGAATTTACATTAATACACAAAATGGTGGCGAATGTTTGCAAAGGCGTATTCCTATTACATATTATAACAAGAAAGGTCACATAGTGAACAAATGATACCTTCCACTTCTATAAATGAAAGTAAATGTTGCGTACATACGCCAATGACAGTCGGTAGGAAACATTGTGAACCGATTAATTCCACGGGATTCCCGATTTTGACTTGCACTGAATTGCATGTGGAACACGGAAATGCTTAATTATAGACAAACTTTATAATCGTACTGTAAAATTTCGACAAGTACACCAACTTAACATCTCTGTACTTTTAGTAATAACATATAATAAAAATCTTACACAACTAAAGGTTTGGGTGGGCAAAAAATACATTTGGAAGGTCGTCACTATTACCTATATTAAAATGTAAAAATCAAGAATTTATGTCAAAGGTGATGATTTTATATCGGTCGGTAAAGATGATCACGAATTTTGGAATGAACTATAGTAGCTTGTACTGTGCAGAACATTGCAATAGACAGACACAAATACACAACAGTGAACTAAAAGAAAACAAACTTATGGAAACATTTTGTGCACAAGCGTCGATTTTTTAAATTTCTTGTTCGTTATTCACTTGCTTGTGTTCCAATTTCTTCATTTTCTCATTCACATTATTTTCTTCTTTTAAGAAATTCTGCCACGAAATACTTTTATAACCAAGTTCTGTTTTATAGCATCTTAAAGAAGAGACCGTTTTTTTGTGTTTATTTTAAGCCAGGCAGAATATGCAATTTTGTAGCAAGGGATAAGCAACATAGAATGGCAGCTGTTTACTAGAAGTGATTTGATTGCCTAGCTCAGCGTTTCCCAACCTGAGGTTTGCAAGGTACTCGCATGGGGTTCTCAAGCGCTTGAAGAAATATTATAATCTTTCAGTTATCAGTTATATGAGGACTATCATCATAGCACTCCGGACATGTCCATAGGTGCTCCGATCTCCGCCTCAGCAAATCCAGCGGCGTCCAGTGACCCAACACGCCAGTTCGATGTTGATTAATCAATCTCTTTGCATATTTAGTACGTCGTTCTTTTCGGGCTGCACCAATATTGACACCCATCTCTTTCAATCGGGTCAGCGAGTGGGATTCACAGCCCTGAAACTCCTCTGTTCGGAAAAACTCTCTCAATGCGTGAAGAATGTCACTTCGATCCATGGCAGCTCCCTCTGATATTGTAGCCAAGCCAGCCAATCTATCAGCTCGTTCATTACCCCTAACTCCTGCGTGCCCAGGGACAAAAATGAAGGTGATTTCTCTGATCATTCTCTGTACCAGTAATCTTTTTGATATTTCAAACAGCCGCTCGTGTGGTGCCTAGGTCGCCAAGGGAAACAAAGAATAGTACCACTGCTACCTACAAGGCATGTCGTAAGTTTAGTTTAGTTCAGTTTAGTCGCCGGATCACCATCACTGCACGTCGAACAAATTCGTCCATAAGTGCTCTGATCTCTCCCTCAGTATGTCCATCAGCGTGTGGCGACTAACGACACCGGTTCTTTGTTGGTTTACAATTCTTCTTTGTCTGCCAACATAGCGTTCTTGTCGAGCTACACCACACCTAACTTTGAGTTCTTGCAGTCTGGTTAGTGTTGTAGACTCACCGCTATTACGTGAATCATGTACACGTCCTCTCTCCCTTAAGGAATTTATAATATCAGCCTGGTGGCATGTCGTAAGAGATGACTGATGTAGAACCGAGGGAAGCTACCCTGGTAAATAAAACGCATCGCAGAAATCGGATCTGCTGGCCTGCTTGTAGGGGTATAACTGGCACAACGTACAATCGCTCTTCACATAGAAATCACAGAGTGGTTAACAAGTGGTCGATGTGCAGCGTTCAAAGAAGAACAAAGATTTCAAACAGAAAAATACATTTCAAAAACATGTTTATAAACAGTGGTAAACTAACACCGCTGCTATGAGCAGAGTGCGCAGTGGAAGCGTGCTGGGCCCATAACCCAGAGGTCCGTGGATCGAAACCACGCTCTGCTAATTATTTTGCCCGTCTGCCCAGCGTGTTGGTAGCGCGTTGGACTACTGGTGGCTATCCCTGTGTGTGTGCGGGTTCAATTCCGCGAGATGGCAGAAAAAGCCACAGATTTCCCAGATTTACGATGTCCATGGCACCGAGCCGAAGAGCTGAAAAGCTAAAGTGCTTCTGGATCGGAAAAAACCACCGCTGCTAAATCAAAGGACTCGGATCAGACTGGAGTCTAAATGTCTGACAGGACAAAATGAAAGATCATTTGAAGGTACTCGCAGTCTGCAAAATTGGAGGCAGCTTGACTGTTGTTATGGTGTAATAATAACTCCATCGCTAGAAGATTTTCATATATAGAAACTTTTGGTTGTCCACGGCCGAAAAATGTATTTAAAAAGGAACCGCGGTAATGCAAAGTTTGAGAGCCGCTGGCTTAACGTATAGATGCAACATTTAACAATGACCAGTTTTAGCCTTCGCATTGAAGTTTGTGCTACGTTTAATAAGAGAGGATGACAGTGCAACTCAAAAAGTTAATTGCATATCCTTTACAGGACTTTGCGAATCAACACCACCTTTTTAACGCTGTTTAGGATTTTTCTAGGCATTATTATGTTCAGTAGTTTGCCATTGCTTTCTGAACGAGTGGTGCCATCGTCCTTTGTTAAAATCCACGCGAAACAATTTGCCACCAAATTGGCCAGAGCGTGATTCGAACTCGGAACGTCGGGGTTACTAGATCGAGTCACTATCCCCTAAGCCACAGACGCCACTACGGTGCAACTACAGAAGAATAACAACGCCAAACATCATGGAGAAAGTTCAAAAGTTGGCAAATATATATATATTTAAGAGTCTTTTTCATCGTTCTTAGTTCTGTATACCTAAATGAAGCAACCCTAGTAAATAAAACGTTTAGCAAACGTCGGATGTGCTGGCCTACTTGTAGGCGCATAGCTGACACAATGTACAATCGTTCTTAGGCTCGGATCACATTAAAAAACGCAAAGAGTGGTTAACAAGTGGTCGATATGGAGCGTTGGATGAAGAATTAGTAGTATTAGAAGTAGTAATAGTAGTAGCTTTTGTAATGTATTTGTACGTTGTAGTAGTAATTAAAGTAGCAGTATTAATCCCTTCTCCCTTCTAATCTGATATAACGGCTCGTAATACATTATTAAAAGTTAGTTTAATTACGGAGTGAAAGGATTTATATATAGTTAGTTAGTTTGTTCCTTTCGTGCCAAAGGCGGCACATAGGGCAGAGGTTTTAGATCTCCATGTGATGCGGTTCGTTCTAACAGTTGGAGATCTTGTATGGTTTTACATCCCAATAGTTTACTTTCTTGTAGGATTGTTCTTCGAAGAGTGGTCTTTGGTCTTCCACGTTTTCTTTTCCCAACTGGCGACCACATAAGGACTTGTCGATTTAGTCTCTTTTCGTCTATTCTAAGAACTATATATATATATACAGTGGCGGCTCGTCATTAGGCCAGAGGGCAGGGCCCCACCAAAATAATGTGCAACGTGTATTTATTATTTAATAAATTAAAATATAACCTAACCCAAAGCCATGATTTTTCCAAAATGTGTGTCTGACCCCACCAACGAAAAAGATTACTAGCCGCCACTGTATATATATATATAGTAGTAGAAGTAAGGTGGACGTCTGTAGCTTAGTGGTAAAGAGCTCGATCATAACACAAGAGTACCTGTTTCAAACACCGCGGCGGTCAATTTGAAAGCAAATTTGTTCTTGTGGATTTTTACGAATGGTAAAAAAAGAACTCACAGTTCAGAAAGCAATTTCAAACTACTGAAAGCTTAAGTGATGCCTAGAAAATAAATGGGTTGTTTACTGTGGCTGATGATGGCGTCCTTTAAAGGATATGCCCAGATTTGCAGTAGTAGTTTACTGTGGCTGATGATGACGTCCTTTAAAGGATATGCCCAGATTTACAGTAGTAGTTTACTGTGGCTGATGATGACGTCCTTTAAAGGATATGCCCAGATTTGAAGTAGTAGTTTACTGTGGCTGATGATGACGTCCTTTAAAGGATATGCCCAGATTTGCAGTAGTAGTTTACTGTGGCTGATGATGGTGTCCTGTAAAGGATATGCCCAGATTTGCAGTAGTAGTTTACTGTGGCTGATGATGACGTCCTGTAAAGGATATACCCCGATTGCAATAGTAGTATATTAGAAACAGTATTTGTAGAAGACACGGATGTTTGACACAGGGCCTCAACGAAGAACTTTTCTATCGGTCCCAGTAAATGGCAAAAACTAGTTGATGACAGAGTTGTGGGAAAAGTGACATTAATCAAAGGTGCAGAATCTTTGAGAAGAAACTTAGGGATGAGCTGAAAGACAAGAGAGAAAAGAAAAAACTCAGGAGTTGTTACAGTCAAACAACACTTGCTATTTGACCGTCTGTAAAAATGTAAAATGTCATATATATGTAATACCAACAGTAGCAGTTGCTGTAGTAATAGTATTTGTAGTAGTGGTAGTAGTAGTAGTAGTAGTAGTAGTAGTAAGTAGTAAGAGTAGTAGTAGCAGTAGAAGCAGTAGTAGTTGCAGTAACAGTAGTAGTAGTAGCAGTAGTAGAAGTAGCAGCAGAAGTAGTAGTAATAGTTGTTGTTGTTGTTGTTGTAGCAGTAGTAGTTGCAGTAGCAGAAGTAGTAGCAGTAGTAGTAGAAGTAGTAGTGGCAGCAGTAGTACATAGTAGTGGAAGTAGTAGTAGTAGCAGCAGTTGTAGTAGTAGTAATGACAGTAGTAGTAGTAGCAGTAGTAGCAGTAGTAGTAATGACAGTAGTAGTAGTAGCAGTACTAGTAATGGAATTAGCAGCAGTAGTTGTAGACTAGCAGGAGAGTAGATTAGTAATATTAGAGGTAGTAGTAGCAGTAGTAGTAGCAGCAGCAGTAGTAGTAGTAGTAGAAGTAGTAGTAGTAGCAGTAGTAGAGGTAGTAGTAGTAGAAGTAGTAGTAGTAGCAGTAGTAGTAGCAACAGTAGTAGTAGTAGTAATAGCAACAGTAGTAGTAGTAGTAGTAGCAGCTAGAAGTAGCAGCACTATTAGAAGCATTCATCATCATCAAGGTGCGTTTCGTTTATAGGACGTTGCTCTCTGTACTGCACATTGTCTCTAGCCAGTTCACCCACTTCGTCGATGGTCAAATTCATGGTTTCTTTAATATCTTGTAGCCATCTTCTTCTTGGTTTGCCTCTGCGTCCTGGGACCCTGCCCTTTATACTGTTCTCTCCAGGCAATGGTGACGCTTGATTGACCAATGTAACTGATTTTTCTGTATAGTATGTTGTTTATCAGCCAATCCTCTTAACATTAGTAGCATTAAGAAGTAGTATTAGTAGTGTCCCGTAGAGTTATGTACACTAATACTACACTATACTCGTGACCAGTGGCGGCTCGTGATCGTTTTTGTTGGTTGGGCCAGACATAGATTTTCGTTTAAAATCATGGTTTTGGGTTAGGTTATATTTTAATTTATTAAATAATAAATGGCCTTAATGACGAGCCGCCACTGCTCGTGACCTTTGATGTAATTTGACCTTTTCTAAATTAGATCTGAACTCCTACATCATATATAAATAGAGTTCAACCTTAGTAACGTGACTCTCAGATAGAAATTACGCAGTTTGACGAAGTAACCGAAACCACACGCAGAAAATTATTAAATTACATGTTCTCTGCATGGAGACTTAGGTATGCCTGCTTCCTGGAACAAATTTGCAAGGATCTGAACGGACTCATGCCTCGTTAAGATACCCGACCCTGTAAATCAATATCCTCCACCAAAGCTATCTGGCAGATGTCAGCAAATATGTAAGGGGAAATCACTCTAAACAATCACATAACGGTTCTAGGAGAAGGGAAATAATTTCGCTATTCTACTGGCAAAATCTGAAGTTGTCTCTCTTTCACTCTCTGTTTATTTTTGTTCCCAAAGGAACATGAAGATACAACTAACGTTTATATTAGTTGTTTTTTTTAAATCTTTCACTCTGTAATTTTTTTACCTTCCGGACACATTTATTTTGTATTCTTTCTTTCTTTCTTTTGTCCTTCTCTGCTTTTTTGCCGCTAGGCGTAGCAGGTTTAACTGATGATCGGTTTCCGAGATAATGCACGCTCTGTCGCTTGATATGGTGTGGTATTGTGGAGTTTTAAGATGTCTGTAACTTCATCAACCCATCTTTTTCTTGCTCTGCCCTTTCCTCTTGATGATTCCATTTTCAGGTTGTACGCTCTTGCAACTGGTGTATTCAGGTTCATTCTGACCAAGTGGCCAAACCATTTGAGTCTCTGTTTTTCAATAAATCTAATAGCAGGTGTTGTTCCGACTGTTCTTCTAATTTCCTCATTTCTTATATGGTCTCTTCTTGTTTTATTTACTGCTTTCCTCAGGCATCTCATTTCGCATGTGGTAATTTTCCTTTCTTGTTCTTTTGTCAGTGCCCATGTTTGGCTCTGGTAGCACAGTGTTGGTATAAAGATTGAATTTATAATCTGTCTTTTAGTCACTACTGGAATAGCTGGGTGCTTCAAAATTGGGGTAAGCTGGTATGTAATGTTGTTGGCTTGCTGGATTCTAGTTTCGATCTCTCTGTCCAGTCTACTATCAGATGTGAAGATACTTCCAAGGTATTTGAATCTCTCACCTGCTTTAGCGTTTGGTCATTTATTTGTATGTTGATATCTTTGTATTAAATACTGAAATAACCGGTATAATGGATTTGTATCATTTAAAAAAAAATATTGCCGGCCTGTATATCGGTTCAGAAGTACGAAAGGGTTAATTTAGAGTTTCTAATTGACCAGGGTTGCTGAAAGGTTTACGGTTTAAAAGGTTTCTTCTTCTTCTTCTTCTTCTTCGCGTTCGGTTTCGTATGCTCGTCTAAATCATGAGATGGGTTGCCTCTATGAAGCTGCATGTCAGTTGAGTTCCTCGAGAGTTCCCCATAGCTTGGTCTGTAAGCTTTGTTCATGAGGCCATGTTTCTTTTCGTTGGTGTATGTATGATGGACATGACTGCAGGATATGTTCTGGAGTCTGTGTTTCTGTCTGGCATGCACACTGTGCATTCTGCTTTATTCTGTGCATGTGGTGGTTGAGCTTGCAGTGACCTGTTCTTAGGCGAAAGATTGTTGTGTGCTGATTTCTGTTTAGTCTGCTGATGGGATTAAAAAGGTTTTTAAGTCGAAGGATTGACTCCATTTCACTAGGTTTTACCCCATATGGCTATGTCACGGCCTTCTCTATAATTACAGAGAAGGCCGTGGCTAGGTCCTCTCTGCAGAAATGGCACGCCACATGGCCGAGAGTATTGTATAATGCACAAATCCACCGGACTCGAACCTTCGACTCGCAAGGCAAGGCTTAACCACTTAAGCACCCCGACCCTTTGAAATTGTTCCTAGCTTCTTCTTCTTCTTCGTCATTGATCTCTGGTCATGTGCTTAATTTACTGTGGACCACAAACTGGGTGGTAAGCTTCAGGTCTGTTAGGCGTCCCCAAAGCTTAGTTTTCAGGTCAACTGGGTATGGCCACATGTTGCTTCTCAGCTCACCCAGGAGAGGACAGTCTTGCAGTACCTAACAATATGACAAGTTTTTTAGGTTTTAATTATCTTCAAAATATATTGTGGGCTCTCGCCGGTTTTACGGAGTTCGTGAACTATCGCTTAGATCGTAATGTGTACAAAATAAATTAGGGCACACATGTTTTTTTCTCGAAGTGTAATGTTGATGCTTCAATCAATCAGCACAAAATTATCAAGTGATGTTTTTGCAGAAACAACAATGTTTTTTTTTACTTACTTATTCCTCTACGCTCCTTATGAAGCATAGGGAATCAGCAGTTATTTTCTGCATTTCCCTATCTCAGGCTGTGTTGTTTATGGTCTCCAAAGTTAGTCTATCATCCTTCGTTCCCTCAAGGAAAGTCCGTCTCCACGTCTTCTTCTTCTTCAAACGCTCCATGTCGACCACTTGTCAACTACTCTGTGTGATTTGTATGTGATCTGAGCCTAAGAACGGTTGTACGTTGTGCCAGTTATGTGCTTACAAGTAGGCCAGCACATTCGATTTCTGCGCTGTTTTTTATTTACTAGGATAGCATCCCTAAGGCCTACATCAGTCGCCTCTTACGACATGGATTGTAGGTTGCAGTGGTACTATTCATTGCTTCCTTTGCGGGCCCCGGCACCACACGGGTGCTTCTCCAGGTCTGAATATAGCGTCCCTATTTTCGTTTTCTTTACGTGTTCCAGTTAACTGCTTGTCTAGTTGCACTCGATTGTCTGTTGTACAGGGCATGCCCAACGTATCCCTGTTTTCTTTTCTTAATCTGGGTCATCATGGGTTCATGCAGGGCCAACTAGAAACTTAAGGGACTTCGGACTCAGGTAAGAATTATGGAAAATCAGACCACAACTACATCACGTGACCTCACATTCCAGTATTATTGTATATAGACGAATTCATTTTAAAATCAACATAAAATGCTAAATCAAGTTATATTATGTAACAATTTAAGTTTAACAATAAGGAATATCAATATTATGAATATTTTCATCAATAAATAACCATAGACTCATAGAATTGAGTAAAATTGCAAAAAGCTTGCAGTTCTATTCTATTCTCCAGTTAATTTTGAGTATACAAAAACGAAATAAATGTCAAGGTTCTCCTTCTGTATGTAGAGGAGACCTAGAGAACAATTAACGGGAACACCAAAAAGTTACAGACATTCACTAATAGATGCCTGCGCAAGAACACACCATCTGCGATGGTATGATAGGATCACAAATAGGGAACTGTGGGATAGAGCGGGACAACGGCAAAGGAGACAAGAAATAAGGGGCGCATAAGGTGGCGATGGGTAGAACATACATTGAGTAGACTCCCTGAAAACATCACGAGAAAGACCCTCAGATGGAACCCCCTGGGTGATAGAGGTAACGGAACGCCCTAGTGGTTACCTGGGTGGTTACCGAATGGTTACCTGGTGGTTACCGAGTGGTTACCGGGCCCAAATTTGGGGTGTAAAGAATAGAACCACTGTTATCTGCCATGCATGTCGTAAGAGGCGAATAAGGAGGTTAGGCTGAAATCGGATGCACGTGTCTTAAACGTGTAGAAGTCTATGCGTTTAGGGGCCTACCAAATCAATGTGCAACGTATACACGTTCTTGGCAAAGATCAAACATATCACAAAGAGTGATTAAAATTGGTCGTAAAGAACGAACACAAAGAAAAGAAGAAGAAGAAGAGGTAAGGAAGCCAAAGAACACCTGGATTGGGGGCGGTTGGGGGCGTGGGTGAATTGGAGACCGAACGCAAGAAAATGAGATGAGAGTGAAAATATCTGGTAAATATGACATTGGACAGAATTACTTGGAATGCATTGGTTGTGAATCTATGCCTCTCTGAATGCGAAGGGTGAAGAGGAAAAGAGCAGAAAACTAAGAAACATCAGGAAAGAAGGCTAGAGGAAGACTACGACAAATATAGAAGGTATAGCAGACTCCTGTAAAAAAAATCAAAAATAGATTTCATCCACGCCACTAGAACTGTACAAGACAAAAAAAGCCAGAAAAACACGACACTGAGCAACAACCTGGTAGCAATGTAACAACAAAAGAAGAAAAGTAAAAACTATGACAAGATTAGAAACACATAAATAAACGACTCAATGATAATGAAAATAACTACAATTCTCGTGGCAACTATTCATCTTTTGTTTTAGTATCGGTTGTTGGACATGTCAGGTACAAAGAAATGTGACCGTTACCACAAATAAACACCACAAATCAGGTATTAAAAACACAACAAGCATTGACCCTACTTTTCAAACAATCAAGTGCAGTCAAAGGTAGCATAAAAACATCCATGAAAATTCCCCTTGAAAGAGCAGCAGAAATTTCTGGTTAATTCAATTCTGTATTCTTTGTTTTGTATCCAGCGCCGCCTTTGGTGTCTGTCAATTGTATTTGTTCAAATTGAGTGATTTTATTTTCCTGGGACTTGTCCATAATTGAATTATTGTCAGTTTAAACAAATGGTACTTTCAGATCAAAGAAGACGCCAGGTATAAGTGGATCACAGGGGTGGCGAAATATTTGTGATATTCCAAAAATGTTTAAGGGAAAAGGTCACTCAGTTACAGTATTAGTTGAAAAGGTCTCAGAAATATGGAAAATAATATAATAAAAATATTTTGTATTTTGATTAATCAGATATTGAATTGCTAAAACAAACATCGGATGGCGATAGAGAGATAAGTGGTCGCAAGACCACCCTCAACACAACGCCAAAGATGGGTACTATAGTCTGTCCCGTAGCAGCCAAGTTGTCATTTTCCGCATCCGTACCGGCCATAACAGACTCCGGTATCCCATGTACAACCAATTTTAAATTGGCACAACTAGCCTGTGCCACTGCGAGTAGGCGCCTGGAAATGACGGCAGAGCACCTACTGCAAGACTGCCCACTGCTAACAGTCCTGAGAAACGAAACCTGGCCGGAAAAAATCGAATTAAATGAGAAGCTGTACGGAGTCCCTAACAACAACAGCTGAATTCATGAGAAGATCTGGTACATCAGTCTAAGCGGTAATCGCGAGAGAGAGAGAGAGAGAGAGAGAGAGATGCTGAATTTATTTAGCTTGATAAATCAAGTCAATCCGTAAAATTCAATTAAAAAATTTCATTATAAATTTTTTTAATCCTGAAAAAGTGTACCATCTTCACAATTACATGGAGGACCTTCGCCGGTGCTATTTTGTTTTAACTGATCCAGAAGCACTTGGGCTTTCAGCTCTTCGGCTCGGTGCATGGACATCGTAACCTTTCGTTTCGGTACCACGAACACCGTAAATCTGGAGAATCTGTGGCTTTTCTGCCAGCACGCGGAATTGAACTCGCACTCACAGGGACCTTGTCATCCGTCGTCCAACGTGCTACGAACACGCTGGGCAGGCTATAAGTTCGGTTACTGCTGCTAAGATCGAGTTCCTGTGTAAGAAAGTGATCAGTGAACACATGGTTAGTCATCGAAATGCAAGGAAGAAGATCCTATAAATCAATCAATCAATCAATCTTCTTTTTCGAACGCTCCATTTCGATCACTTGTTCACCATTCTGTGTGATTTGTTTGTGATGTGTGTGATTCGTGTGATTTGTGTGATTTGTGTGATTTGTGTGATTTGTGTGATTTGTGTGATTTGTGTGATTTGTGTGATTTGTGTGATTTGTGTGATTTGTGTGATTTGTGTCATGTGTGATCTGTGTGATTTGTGTGATTTGTGTGATTTGTGTCATTTGTGTGATTTGTTCACCATTCTATGTGATTTGTTTGTGATCTAATCCTAAAGAGCGATTGAACGTTGTGCCAGTTACGCGCCTACAAGTAGGCCAGCATATCCGATTTCTGCGATACTTTTTATTTACTAGGGTAGCATTCCTAGGTCGTACATGAGTCGCCTCTTACGACATGCCTTGTAGGTCGCAGTGGTACTATTCTTTGCTTCCCTTGCAGGCCCCCAGCACCACACCGGCGATATATATATATTATTAGCCCACCTGCCCAGCGTGTTCGTAGCGCGTTGGATGACGGGTGACAAGCCCACTGTGAGTGTGGTTCAATTCCGCGGCTGGCAGAAAAGCCACAGGTTCTCCAGATTTACGGTGCTCGGGGCACCGAACCGAAGGGTTACGATGTTCATGGCACCGAGCCGAAGAGTTAAAAGCTCAAGTGTTTCTGGATCGAATAAAAAAAATCTATCACACTTTCATGTCCCGTTTCACACGTAAAACTTCCACAAGAGATTTCCATTGTTGACGTTCTGCTGCATATCTACTAACTGTTTCCTACGACAGGTCACACTCTTTCAACTCTTTTTCCACAGTTATTCTCCATGTTTTCTTTGTACTTCCATACCTTCTTTCGCTTCTTCTTCTTCTTCAAACGCTTCATATCGACCACTTTTCAACCACTTTGTGTAATTTATATGTGATTTATATGTGATTTATATGTGATTTGTATGTGATTTATAAGTGATTTGTATGTGATTTATATGTGATTTATATGTGATTTATATGTGATTTGTATGTGATTTATATGTGATTTGTATGTGATTTACATGTGATTTGTATGTGATTTATATGTAATTTGAACCTAAGAGCGATTGATCATTGTGCCTGTCATGCGCCTACAAATAGGCCAGCATACCCTTCTTCTTCTTTGCGTTCGTTCTTTACGACCAATTTTAATCACTCTTTGTGATATGTTTGATCTTTGCCAAGAACGTGTATACGTTGCACATTGGTTTGGTAGAACCCTAAACACATAGACGTCTTCACGTTTAGGACACATGCATCCGATTTCATCCAAACCTCCTTAGTCGCCTCTTACGATATGCATGGCAGGTAACAGTGGTTCTATTCTTTACACCCAATTTTTGGTCCCCGGTAACTACTCGGGCGCAGGATATCCGATTTCTGCGATTTTTTTTATTTTCTACGGTCCTTCTTTTGCAATCCGGTGTCCATCAAAGAGCTGTTAAAACCAATGTCCCTACTGGTATACGACACATATGGCTAATCCACTTCTATCTTCTAGGCGTTAAGTTTGGGCATGCCAGACAGTGTCGTCTTCGTGGTGGAGAGATAAGATATAGTAATCAACTTCTCATGGGTACTGTGAGCAAATGGACTTTGGGATGGCTGCTGCAACGGAGGACAGAGCACGAATGGGAATGCCCAATGTGCCATGAGGTCGTTCGCATAACATAACATAACATAACTTCTATCTTCGTCTTCTAATGATGACCCTCAATGATGCCCAGTTTTTTCGTTTTAAAATCTCTGCATTTGCGATTGTATTTGGCCAGAAAGTAATCGTGGACTCTCGTCGGTGCTCGTTCACTTTGATTGATAACTTCTTGTGTATAAAAATATCACAATACACAATGTTAATCACAGATGGTCGATGAGGATGAATTAATCAATCAATCAATAAATCAATCAATCAATAGACGATTAGGACAAATCTTACATCATTTTGTTGTTAGCAAAATCCTGACCCAGGTGCAAAAATGGAAGTCAAAGGAGATCAAAACAAACACAAAGCTGAGAATCTTTCAATCGCCCGAGTGGTTACCGGGCCCAAATTTGGGGTGTAAAGAATAGAACCACTGTTACCTGCCATGCATGTCGTAAGAGGCGACTAAGGAGTTTTGGATGAAATCGGATGCACATGTCCTAAACTGAAGACGTCTATGTGTTTAGGGTTCTACCAAACCAATGTGCAACGTATACACGTTCTTGGCAAAGATCAAACATATCACAAAGAGTGATTCAAATTGGTCGTAAAGAACGAACGCAAAGAAGAAGAAGAATCTTTCAATCAAATGTCAAGTCAGTGTTGTTCTATGGCTCGGAAACATGGAAGACAACAAAAAAAACCACCAGAAAACTACAGACCTTCATAAATGGATGTCTACGTAGAATAGAGGGACTGAAATGGTATGATAAGATTATAAACGAGTAATTCAGAGAAAGAACTAGACAGATACCAGTGGAGAGAGAGCTCAGGAAGAGACGCTGGCGACGAATAGGACACACATTGAAAAGACCGACCGGAAGCATTACAAGATAGGTACTGTTTTGGAACCCGCAGGGAAAGAGGAGTAGGGAAGGCATAGACAGACCTGGATAAGAGAGCTGGAGGCTGATATTAAAAGGATAGGTAAAACATGGAAAGAATTGGAAGGGATGGCATGAGAGAAGATAAGAGATGGAAGAAGTTTGGACTTGTGCTCCGTTGCGAGTTGAAAGGTGAGGAAGAAGAAATCCTGACTCATAGTTCATAGTTCATAGTTCATAAGTTCATAGTTCATAAGTTCATAGTTCATAAGTTCATAGTTCATAGTTCATAAGTTCATAGTTCATAAGTTCATAAGTTCATAGTTCATAAGTTCATAGTTCATAAGTTCATAGTTCATAAGTTCATAGTTCATAGTTCATAAGTTCATAGTTCATAAGTTCATAAGTTCATAGTTCATAAGTTCATAGTTCATAAGTACGGTTCCAACTTCACTGCAACGGGTCACCCATAATTGCTCCGTTCCTGTGCCAATGAAAATCACACGAAATGCCAAGAACTGTGAAATGTTTCTGTGTGAACTAATTCCAGAATGAAACAGCCGCGTACCGCCACAAAAAACAACATGCACCGCATAAAATGCATATGGCCGTCGCTAATGTAGCAACACAAAACTGTTCATCACTTGAATTGCAATTCTTGTCGAAGGGAACATCAATCACGACAAAATCCAGCTTTCTACACCCGAAATATAACTGCATACGGCAGATTGAACTTGTTCGTCATAACCGATGTACGCCATTTTCTGAATACACACAACAAACGCACGGTTGACACAGCAAAAGCATTCCATGTAACAGTCATAGCTCACAGCGTTGCTCAAGCACTAACTGAATAGCTCGGCAAACGAAACAGGAAAATACCCGACCAAACATGGCGGAAATGCACTAGCAAAGTCGTGTCCAGAATCAAACAGTCCTGACTCTGAATGGCCCTCCCGCATTCCGCCATTGCTGGCCAGATTTTTTTACCCAGATACAAAGCGGGATTCCCAGTTAATACACCGAAGGAAATTTAAAATGTGCCATTTAAATATACACCGACTTCATAAAACAAAACACTCACATCTTAGAACAAATGTAATACTGAAAATATTTTGTGAACATCGAATAAAGAAACTTGTATTTACAAATATATTTTATGTCGACAGGACAATTTGTTAAACGACCCATACGATTTTGTTTCATTAAAGTAGCCCCACACACACACAAGCACACAAACACACAAACACATCAGATACTCTATTTGTGAGAGCTTACAGAAATAACTCTTTGATGTATTCTAGAACTTCAGAGAAACTGATGACAAGAGGCACTCATCAACACAGTTAGATTCTAACCTCACATATTGAATATAAATTTCGTTAGATTTTTGTCAAATTTTTCAAATTACTTGCACGCTGTCATCATAAACTTTCTCTACCCTGCCAAACCTTTTAAGATGGGTAAGTTAGTGTGACTTTGAAGTGCTCATTCGAAGGTCAAACAAGATTTTTCATATATAAATTCCAGAATCTTAAACTTAAAGAAATAAGTCATTCACTGGAACTGTCTTAAGTTTGAACCGCCGTTAAGAGCTTGAACGCGGGCGGATATTACAGTACTGAAAAGTTGAGAAACGGGAGCGGAAATATACTTTGATGTGGTTAGTCCCCAGGTAGATAGATGTTTGGGTAATGTATGGCAAGTCTACATGGTCTATGAAGTTTTATAGGTTCCATCTGCAACCAACTCGTGAACTGGTTCTGTAGATAAATCATGCTGTTTCTGCGGTTTGTGTTTGTATGTTTCTTGTCTTTCTTTCTGTTGTCTTTCTCTGCTTTTTAGCCGTTAAGCGTAGCAGGTTTAACTGATGATCGGTTTCCGAGATAGGGCAGGCTCAGTCGCTTGATATGCTGTAGTATTGTGAAGTTTTAAGATGTCTGTAACTCCTTTAATCCATCGTTTTCTTGGTCTGCCCCTTCCTCTTTATGATTCCATTTTCAGCTTGTACGCTTTTTCATCTTCATTCTCATTAAGTGTCCAAACCATTTGAGTCTGTTTTTCAATGAATCTAATAGCAGGTGTTGTTCGACTGTTCTTCTAATTTCCTCATTTCTTATATGGTCTCTTCTTGTTTTATTTACTGCTTTCCTCAAGCATCTCATTTCAAATGTGATAATTTTTCTTTCTTATTCTTTTGTCAGTGTCCATATGTATGTATGTGCCCGCGTGCCCAGCGTGTTCGTAGCGCGTTGGACTACGGTGACTAGTCCTCTGTAAGTGCGGGTTCAACTCCGTGGACTGGCAGAAAAGCTACAGGTTCCCAAGATTTACGGTGTTCTTGGCACCGAGCCGAAGGGTTACGATGTTCATGACACCGAGCCGAAGGGTTACGATGTTCATGACACCGAGCCGAAGAGCTCTCAGCTCAAGTGCTTCTGGATCGGATTTTTTTTTTAAAATGTATGTATGTAGTGTGTATGTAACGTGTATGTAGTGTGTATCTAGTGTGTATGTATGTAATGTGTATGTTTAACTGCACTACATGGAAATAGTTCATCTTACTCATTGAACACATCTTCTGCCCGCCTGCCTAGCCTGTTCGTACCGCGTTGGACGACGGGTACAAGCCCTCTGTCAGTGCGGGTCCAATTCCGCGGGCTGGTAGAAAAACCACATATCTCTAGATCTACGGTGTTTGTGGCACGAACCGAAGGCTTACGATGTCCATGGCACCGAGCCGAAGAGCTGAAAAGTTCGAATGCTTCTGGATTTGGGAAAAAAAGAACACATCTTCATTAAAAAAATGTCAGGGAATAAAGAAACTGGATGTGTGCAGGCAGGTATTAGAGTGATTTTCTTTGCATGCTATTTAGTTAACTTGTTATAGTCTGTCCATTAATTCGTGAGCACGTTTGAAATTGATTTTCTCGAAAACTACCTTGGATCTCAGTGATTTTTTGCATACAGCCTTAGAATATCCATGACGCTAAAATAAAGCTAACCAGTAGTCCATAGATGCTACGGATTTTGCACATCGGCGAATTCCTTTGATCTTTTATGACAATTGCAAATACTCAAATTTTAGATTTTACAGTAATCCCTAGAATTTGTCCATGTCAATTCTATTCATAGGTGTATCTCCATATTAACTTGATAGGTCAAGTAATTAAGTGTGTTGCCCTTTATGTGCAATCGTGAACTTGGATACAATATGCAACAGTTAGTCCTCCCTTCGGTCACCATTAGACCCCAGGGTGTCTTAACTTCACCACAAATTGTATGATGGTAGACGCATTTGGATATGGAAATGTATACGTTGCTATTTCTCAGTCTGTAATCAAAATATGATTTGTATCATCCCGAATCTGACGATTCCATGAGGTTGATAATTGTTACTGGCTGGACAAATTGTAATCCATCTCGGTGCCAGTACTCGTCTTCCTCTCGGAGCACATGTTCAACACACTTCTTCCAGAACTGCATGTCTATCATTGAGAGGGACTCACGTGTCAGAACTTCAACATCACACATTTTAAACGTCCTGTTCTGTTCGGCAACTTGTCCTTTTACTTTAGCCCAGACAAGCTCTATCGGATTGAGCTGAGCATGATATGGAGGTAGTCGCAAAGACGTGTGGCCGTATTCCACAATGATTTTGTCAATATGAAACACCTTTGTCTTATTTGTCATCCTCACCAGGTGCAACAACTCGGGTTTCGAATATGTATCATCGAAGCTGACATTTTCCTTAGCAAGCCAAGTCCTAATTTGATCTTTTGTATTTGATGCAGTTGGTACTTTGTCTTCCGCTGATACTGCGTTGTGATAGGATGCATTATCCATTACCAAGCATGATGGTCTGTTTAGAATTGGAAGTAGATCTTTCTCCATCCAGTGCCTGAAAATATGTCCATTCATTTCTGTGTGGTAGTCCCTACCGTCGGTACTTTTTATTGGAAAATAAGTCCAGCGTCATGGACAAGACCTTCTTCACTGCTTCCTGCATGTGTTAGTATAATACGCTGGCCTTTGCTGCTTGGTATTTTTCTTTTCTGTTCACCGTCTACTGATTGCCATTCTTTAGCATTGGTGTGGTGAGCATTGACCCAGGATTCGTCCAAATATACAATATCATAGCCTTGCCTCCGCCGCTCATGGATCTGCCTCAGGTATTTACTTCGGGCAGCAATTAAATGTGGCTTTTCACAAATAATATTCCTGCCGCCTATAGTTTTTCTGAAGGTGAAGCCGGCGGCTCTTACAATTTTCCATAGAGTACTTTTAGAAATGTCTATGCTGCAATCTGATTGCAGTTTTAAGTTCAGTTTCCTGAGAGTAACAAGTTGATTTGTCGCAAACATTTTCAAGAGCTCCGTCTTATGACATCTATGTCAAAGTCGTCAATTGTTCTTTTCCTTCCTTGCTTGACATTAGTGCACTTTGTGTCCTGTTTAATCCATCGGGAAAAGGATTCTATATTCAGACCAAGCGCCAGTTGCGTTCGTTTCTCAGGGTTATGAATATCGCAATATAGATGACCTCTCTTAGATTCCCTACGGAAGAGTTGGTATAGTAAAACTGTAACCTTCTGCATTGTTATAAATGTGCACTTCAGACTCATTATGAATGTGATATCAATGTCAGTTTTGATAAGCCAACAAATATGATAACAATAGCTTCATACAAATAGCGAGATACACCTATAACTATACAACGGTATCCCAATTATAACGTCATATGCTTTCCGCTTTCAAAGTCGACTGGGTTAGGTGCACGGGATTTCGTGAAATTGTTGTTTACTCACGATATTTCAATGTTACCATAATTTATTTTTAGAACAACGCGTCTGCGTACCGTAGATCTGTTACTATTGTGTACAATCCGGTGAGGTTGATTTTAATATAACCTGAAGAAGAAATATTTCAAACTACATCAAATTTTCTTGGAAAAAAATATTTCTCTAGCGTCATGGATATTCTAAGGCTGCTTGCAAAAATCACTGAGATCCAACAGGTAGTTTTCGAGAAAATCAATTTCAAACGTGCTCACGAATTAATGGACAGACTATAATCCTTTCGTTCGCTTGAAATATTGTATATACATTCAATGTTGGCTTTTGCGTAAACTTCACTGTCTTTTGTAGCTCACACAGATGTCCGTGTAGTTTTATGTCAAGTGTTGTTTCATTAGGCCAGTGAGTTTGCCTCAGTATATCATATTCGGGGCAAACTTTAAGTATGTGCTCTGCAGTCTGGTGTGCCTGTCCACATGTACACATGGCTGAATTGCCAATCTTGAATTAAGTATACATGTGGCTGCGGAGTCGATTGTGTCCTGTTCTAAGGCGCAGAATGACAACTTGTTCCAATCTGCTCATATTATAGTAATCGTCTTGAATTGGTATTTGTGACTTTCTGATTGATTTAATCATCATTTTCTTTTGGTCGTAGGTAACTTGAACATCCGCAGCACCTGCGGTACCTTCCTTGGTCAGTCGGTCTGCTATTTCATTTCCTGGTATTCCACAGTGAGACCGTGTCCACTGCAAGACGACCTTGCGCTGCTTGCACAGTTTAGAGATAGTAGGGTCTGTAGACCTGGCAATTTGCCCGTCTGCCCAGCGTGTTCGTAGCACGTTGGACTACGGGTGACTATCCCTCTGTGTGTGGGGTTCAATTCCGCGGGATGGCAGAAAAAGCCACAGATTACCCAGATTTACGGTGTTCGTGGCACCGAACCGAAGGGTTACGATGTCCATGGCACTCGAGCCGAAGAGCTGAAAAGCTCAAGTGCTTCTGGATCGGGAAAAAAAAGACCTGGCAATTTTCTGGACTGGAGTGCTTGGAGTGTAGATTTTGCATCTGTCAACTTTTGAATGATTTGCAAGAAGTAAATTCTCATTGTTAATGTTTGTTTGTCTACACGCTTGTGTTCATTCTTCATTTTAGGATTATCTTCATCGCACAATGGACATGTCCATAATTTCTTCGATCTCCTCCCAAGCATGTATTTCAATCTGCTTAGACCATCGATTCCCAAACTGTTTCGGCCCACTGCCCACCATAAACTTTGTAACCCCCTCCACATTATAACAGTTTGCCACTGCCCCTCTCCCACATATATACATGCTCTATTCTCTCTCTGACATAGAAAATAGATATATATTTCTGTAATACACGGTCAATTTTCTAATGATTATATGCATGAAATAGAAAATTGATGAAAAAATGGATCGTGTAAGACTGGCATAAGATTAATTAAAATGCAGAATTCAAATTTTAAATGATTATTCAATCGCAAAATCACGAAAAAATTTATTTTTAAATATTTATTATTAATTTCTTCTTTAAGAAGCCACCGACCCATAATTACCTGAACACCCCCTCCTCCAAATCTTCTCAACCCACTATCGTCCCCCAGGACGCTTCAGCGCCCACTGGGGTGGGACGAGTACCGCCCACTTTGGGAAACTCTGGTTTAGACTAACAACTTCCGTTCATGCATGTTTTTTTTTCTCCCCGATCCAGAAGCACTTGAGCTGAAAGCTCTTCGGCTCGGTGTCATGGACATCGTAACCCTTCGGCTCGGTGTCATGGACATCGTAGCCCTTCGGCTCGGTGCCACGAACACCCTAAATCTGGGGAACCTGTAGCTTTTCTGCCAGTCCGCGGAGTTGAACCCGCAGTTACAGAGGACTAGTCACCCGTAGTCCAACGCGCTACGAACACGCTGGGCGCGCAGGCTGTTCATGCATGTTATAAACAGCAGTGGGAGAGCACACATCCCTGTCTAACTCCTGAGTTTACTATGAATATTTTTGATGTTCCGGCTTTTGTTCTTATGTAACTTTTATTTGAAATGTATAAGCTCTTGCAGACCTTGATAAGATGCTTGCTGATTCCATATTTTCTTAAACAATCCCATAGTTTGTTTCTATCGGCTCTGTCGAAGGCATTTTTCTGGTCTATGAATGCCACACTATAGGTTCTGTTATGTTAGATTACGCTTTCCCAATAACATCTCACTGAGGTATAATGGAGACAGAGGAGAAGTTGTTCCTTACATCTCCCTATAACATCTCACTGAGGTATAATGGAGACAGAGGAGAAGTTGTTCCTTACATCTCCCTATAACATCTCACTGAGGTATAATGGAGACAGAGGAGAAGTTGTTCCTTACATCTCCCTATAACATCTCACTGAGGTATAATGGAGACAGAGGAGAAGTTGTCTCTTACATCTCCTATAACATCTCACTGAGGTATAATGGAGACAGAGGAGAAATTGTTCTTACATCTCCTATAACATCTCACTGAGATATAATGGAGACAGAGGAGAAGTTGTTCCTTACATCTCCCTATAACATCTCACTGAGGTATAATGGAGACAGAGGAGAAGTTGTTCCTTACATCTCCCTATAACATCTCACTGAGGTATAATGGAGACAGAGGAGAAGTTGTTCCTTACATCTCCCTATAACATCTCACTAAGGTATAATGGAGACAGAGGAGAAGTTCTTACATCTCCTATAACATCTCACTGAGGTATAATGGAGACAGAGGAGAAGTTGTTCCTTACATCTCCCTATAACATCTCACTGAGGTATAATGGAGACAGAGGAGAAGTTGTTCTTACATCTCCTATAACATCTCACTGAGATATAATGGAGACAGAGGAGAAGTTCCTTACATCTCCCTATAACATCTCACTGAGGTATAATGGAGACAGAGGAGAAGTTGTTCCTTACATCTCCCTATAACATCTCACTGAGGTATAATGGAGACAGAGGAGAAGTTGTTCCTTACATCTCCCTATAACATCTCACTGAGATATAATGGAGACAGAGGAGAAGTTGTTCCTTACATCTCCCAATAACATCTCACTGAGGTATAATGGAGACAGAGGAGAAGTTGTTCCTTACATCTCCCTATAACATCTCACTGAGGTATAATGGAGACAGAGGAGAAGTTGTTCCTTACATCTCCCTATAACATCTCACTGAGGTATAATGGAGACAGAGGAGAAGTTGTTCTTACATCTCCTATAACATCTCACTGAGATATAATGGAGACAGAGGAGAAGTTGTTCCTTACATCTCCCTATAACATCTCACTGAGGTATAATGGAGACAGAGGAGAAGTTGTTCCTTACATCTCCCTATAACATCTCACTGAGGTATAATGGAGACAGAGGAGAAGTTGTTCCTTACATCTCCCTATAACATCTCACTGAGATATAATGGAGACAGAGGAGAAGTTGTTCCTTACATCTCCCTATAACATCTCACTGAGGTATAATGGAGACAGAGGAGAAGTTGTTCCTTACATCTCCCTATAACATCTCACTGAGATATAATGGAGACAGAGGAGAAGTTGTTCCTTACATCTCCCTATAACATCTCACTGAGGTATAATGGAGACAGAGGAGAAGTTGTTCCTTACATCTCCCTATAACATCTCACTGAGGTATAATGGAGACAGAGGAGAAGTTGTTCCTTACATCTCCCTATAACATCTCACTGAGATATAATGGAGACAGAGGAGAAGTTGTTCCTTACATCTCCCTATAACATCTCACTGAGGTATAATGGAGACAGAGGAGAAGTTGTTCTTACATCTCCTATAACATCTCACTGAGGTATAATGGAGACAGAGGAGAAGTTGTTCCTTACATCTCCCTATAACATCTCACTGAGGTATAATGGAGACAGAGGAGAAGTTGTTCCTTACATCTCCCTATAACATCTCACTGAGGTATAATGGAGACAGAGGAGAAGTTGTTCCTTACATCTCCCTATAACATCTCACTGAGATATAATGGAGACAGAGGAGAAGTTGTTCCTTACATCTCCCTATAACATCTCACTGAGGTATAATGGAGACAGAGGAGAAGTTGTTCCTTACATCTCCCTATAACATCTCACTGAGGTATAATGGAGACAGAGGAGAAGTTGTTCCTTACATCTCCCTATAACATCTCACTGAGATATAATGGAGACAGAGGAGAAGTTGTTCCTTACATCTCCCTATAACATCTCACTGAGGTATAATGGAGACAGAGGAGAAGTTGTTCCTTACATCTCCCTATAACATCTCACTGAGGTATAATGGAGACAGAGGAGAAGTTGTTCCTTACATCTCCCTATAACATCTCACTGAGGTATAATGGAGACAGAGGAGAAGTTGTTCCTTACATCTCCCTATAACATCTCACTGAGATATAATGGAGACAGAGGAGAAGTTGTTCCTTACATCTCCCTATAACATCTCACTGAGATATAATGGAGACAGAGGAGAAGTTGTTCCTTACATCTCCCTATAACATCTCACTGAGATATAATGGAGACAGAGGAGAAGTTCCTTACATCTCCCTATAACATCTCACTGAGATATAATGGAGACAGAGGAGAAGTTGTTCCTTACATCTCCCTATAACATCTCACTGAGGTATAATGGAGACAGAGGAGAAGTTGTTCCTTACATCTCCCTATAACATCTCACTGAGATATAATGGAGACAGGGAAGAAGAAGATTCTTACATCTCCCTATAACATCTCACTGAGGTATAATGGAGACAGAGGAGAAGTTGTTCCTTACATCTCCCTATAACATCTGACTGAGATATAATGGAGACAGAGGAGAAGTTCCTTACATCTCCCTATAACATCTCACTGAGGTATAATGGAGACAGGGGAGAAGTTCCTTACATCTCCCTATAACATCTCACTGAGGTATAATGGGGACAGAGGAGAAGTTCCTTACATCTCCCTATAACATCTCACTGAGGTATAATGGAGACAGAGGAGAAGTTGTTCCTTACATCTCCCTATAACATCTCACTGAGATATAATGGAGACAGAGGAGAAGTTCCTTACATCTCCCTATAACATCTCACTGAGGTATAATGGAGACAGGGGAGAAGTTCCTTACATCTCCCTATAACATCTCACTGAGGTATAATGGGGACAGAGGAGAAGTTCCTTACATCTCCCTATAACATCTCACTGAGGTATAATGGAGACAGAGGAGAAGAAGATCCTTACATCTCTCTATAACATCTCACCTCTAGGTATAATGGAGACAGAGGAGAAGAAGATCCTTACATCTCCCTATAACATCTCACTGAGGTATAATGAAGACAGAGGAGAAGAAGATCCTTACATCTCCCTTTTAAACAGGGTTTTAAAGCCGAAGGATTGACTTCATTGCACCGAGTGTTACCCCATATCGCTCAGTCCCTCTTCGCAGAAATGGCACGCCACCTGCCGAGAGTATTGCACAAAACACAAACTCCGTAGCTCCGGCAACAATCCTAGGGTCTCTGGAAAAACTGCACTCGTGAACAGAAGGCCGCGGTCCGGATTCGAACCCACTATCTTCTACTCACAAGGCAAAGGGCTTAACCACTTAGCCACTTACATCTCCCTATAACATCTCACTGAGGTCAAATGAAGAAAGAGAAGAAAATCCTTACATCTCCCTATACCATCTCACTGAGGTAAAATGAAGAAAAAGGAGGAGATCTTATATCTCCCCATATCTTCTCACTGAAGTACAATCGAAAATGAGAAGTTCCTTACATCTCCCTCCATCATCTCACTGAGGTTTAATGGAGAAAGAGAAGAAGAAGATCTCTACATCTCCCTCCATCACCTCACACTGGCAAAATGGAGGAGGAAAATAACTTTTTTTTTAAATTTCGATTATTTGAAGAGATTGTTTTTTGATCATCATCATCAGGTGCCGTCTCCACATCGAAGGTTGGCTGCAATGAATCTCCAGCATCCTCTGTCTTTCGCCTTCGTGTTGCACACTGCCAGACTGTAACCTGTCCATTTCCTAAAGTTTCCTTCCCACTTATCTCTCGGTCTTCCTCTTGCTCTTCTCCCTCAACTTTCCCCTCTAGTAAATGTTTTATCATGGTGTCATGCCTTTGTATGTGCCCAAAACACTTTACTTGTCTGAATTTTTTTTCTCTTAATAATTGTTTTTTGATCACTGCCGTTAAATCGGCTTTATTCTCTAATTTACCTCCCTCCTTTCTCCCCACTCCCAAACATAGTACTCAAAACAATCCTCTTTAATTCCTCACTGACAAACACAGAAGAAAGCTAAACACATTCTTTCTATTGCCTGCGAATGAACTTAATGAAAAGCTAATCATATCTGCTTAAAGTGGCTATATATACCTGTGTCACGTTCTAACCTGAAACGGGTGATTGTCGCCGTCGGCTTCTCCTGTTTGCGCGCAAACAACTCAATATACTCTGCTAAACAGTAGCAGACGAGGGATCTCGTCAGGGGCAAACACACGAGATACCTGGGTAGTGATTTCATCAACGGGACGTGCTCCGTGGTGTTCCTGTTTACCATTAAGGAACCCGACTTGGCAGACTAGTGTTTCTTAGATCCATTTTTAGCGTAACCACGATCCTTTGATCTTGGCTGTACCGCGGAGGGGCTTTAGGTTTGCTTGCTGGAGACGCCAGATAGAGGACTTGTTGAGAATAGGTGATCAGACCTATTACCGATCAGAAAAGGCCTCAATCTGAGGTCAAAGGGTTCACTGAAACAGATAGCTACATAGCTATCAATTTTGACAGGATTGGACAATGTTATAGCAATAAACAGACTTAATGCTAGATTTAAGTCTTCATTCTTGTTTCAAATCTCTTTTCATCTCCAGCTTTTGTTGGATCTCAATGTAATACTTCTTTCTTTCCGCTCCTTGTTGGATCTCAATGTAATACTTACTTACTTTCCGCTCCTTGTTGGATCTCAATGTAATACTTACTTACTTTCCGCTCCTTGTTGAATCTCAATGTAATACTTACTTACTTTCCGCTCCTTGTTGAATCTCAATGTAATACTTACTTACTTCTTTCTTGTTGGATCTCAATGTAATACTTACTTACTTTCCGCTTCTTGTTGGATCTCAATGTAATACTTACTTACTTTCCGCTTCTTGTTGGATCTCAATGTAATACTTACTTACTTTCCGTTTCTTGTTGGATCTCAATGTAATACTTACTTACTTCCGCTCCTTGTTGGATCTCAATGTTTTTTTTTTTTTGTTTTCGTCCGCTTTCAACTCAGACGAAGTTTCATCTCTGAAACTGATTTTTGCGTGAAAATCTGTTTTTCCAATTTCTTACAATGGCAGCAGCGTGCACATTGTAAATTACTTTACACTGGCAGCCGTGTGCTCAATGTACTCGTAATTAGTATTCCCTCGCCATACAGGCAGATTTTCTCCGACTTCAGAGGTACTCACGTTATCGTCCTGAGTAAGACCAGGGGACTCGAACAAATGCCGGACAGTAGGTTCGAACCCGAGCTATGAGGCGTCTCACAGTTAGCAGGCCGAGCTACTATCAACTACTCTAGGCAGTCCCCGGATCTCAATGTAATACTTACTTACTTTCCGCTCCTTGTTGGATCTCAATGTAATACTTACTTACTTTCCGCTCCTTGTTGGATCTCAATGTAATACTTATTTCTTTCCGCTTCTTCTGGAGCATGGGCGTTTTGGACAAAGACAGGTATATATAGTATTGCCTAAGCACATTTGCACTTCGGTGAGTAACCATGTGTGCACCGATCTCTTTCTGACACAGAGAGGTCTCAGCTGCAGTGCACGAACTCCGTAGCTTCAACGAGGGAACCCCGGTGTAATTTTGAAGAATAAGATAATTTTGTAGGAATTTTATAATTAATCCTTTCTGATGAATTTTGTCCTGGCAGCAGCTTTACAGCCTGTTTTTCTCGATTTTGAACTGCCAAAGATTCTTTTACGTGCTCAAATTGAACACGGAACCTACGGTTTATCATCCATCTCCGACATGGCTAGGTACTCCATCTCACCTACACTGAGATATGGGATCTCTGGAAAAATGTCCAGATGACTCCACGAGGGAGCGAACAGGGTATTTTTGCTTGCGAGACGAGCACTTAACCGCTACGTCACAGAGACCCCCTATTCAGGGCCGTGCGATGATACAGAGAGACGGCCGCATCAGGCGGAATGGTAAGGGAGGCGGCATAAACAGCGAAATCAACATCACAATTAAAGATTTTTTTTTTTAAACATTTAATGTACGGCATTTCGAAGACTTGCATGATACTGAGAAAATATACCGCACGGTTCTGCCCCTATTTCATAGTGTCAGTCCTGGATATTTTCTTTAATCCATAAATATGGATAGGATAGTTGTCCTCACTATGTGCTTCTTGTGGGAGAACCATGTTACAGTAACATTTTATGTGTCGATTTGTGTGCAAGATGTTTGACACCGCTTAGGTATACATTCCAATCCATTTTGTTGTTCTTTCGCAGTCTTTTGTCTTTTATATTTTTTTTTATTGCTCACAAAACATTGAAATGAATGAAAATCGTGGCATATCCTATACAGAATGTCGCTATCAATCATAGTAAACGAGTCGTTGATTTTATAGGCACCACTTATACGTTCAGTAGTTTACCATTGCTTTCTGAACAGTATGGTATATTTTACATTTCGTAAAAAACCCACGGAAATGAATTTCTTCCAAATTTGCCCACCAGGTTTGAACCAGGTACGCTTGGGTGATGATCGAACTCTTCTTCTTCTTTGCGTTCGTTCTTTACGACCAACTTTAATCACTCTTTGTGATATGTTTGATCTTTGCCAAGAACGTGTATACGTTGCACATTGGTTTGGTAGGCCCCTAAACGATTAGACTTCTACACATTTAGGACACATGCATCCGATTTCAGCCTAACCTCCTTAGTCGCATCTTACGACATGCTTGGCAGGTAACAGTGTTCTATTCTTTACACCCCAAATTTGAGCACCGGTAACCACTCGGGCGGTGATAGAGCTCACTACCGCAAAGGCATGTACATCTTATAGATAAATTGGGTGCTCAAGTTTGAGAGATAATGCGTTGAGATTGAAAGATGTAAAACATTAAAACTGTGATAAATACGTCTTATGAAAGTTCGTAAAGATTTTTCTTTTATTTTTTCTATTTGATGTTTATAATTTTACTTGAGTCAGAAATGAACCGAATACAACAGTTGCAAGAACGTACAACCTGGAAATGGAATCATCAAGAGGAAGGGCAGACCATAAAAAAGATGGGTTGATGGAGTTACAGATATCTTAAAACGCCACAATACAACACCATATCAAGCGAACGAGCATGCGCTATCTCGGAAACCGATCATCAGTTAAACCTGCTACTCATAGCGGCAAAAAAAAAACAGAGAAGGACAAAGGAAAGATAGAAAGATGTTTTATTTGTATTTTCGGACTATTAGGGGTGTTAAATTTCCTGTATTTTTTCCCCATTTCTTCTCATCCAGTGTGTTTGTCTGTTTGTATCAATTGCTTGTTGAGTTATTTGTGTAAAAAGGGTTTTAAAGTCTGCCCAGCGTGTTCGTAGCGCGTTGGACGACGGGTGACAAGCCCCTGTAGGTGTTCAATTCCACGAGCTGGCAGAAAAGTCACAGGTTCTCCAGTTTTACGGTGTTCGTGGCACCGAACCGAAGGGTTACGGTGTCCATGGCACCGAGCCGAAGATCTGAAAGCTCAAGTGCTTCTGGATCGGGAAATAAAGGGGCACTCTTGAAGTGTCTCTGAAATGCTTCGATATAGACACCACGTCATGGAAATCCCTTGCTCTAGATCGCCAAATGTGGCGCTGTAACAACACAAGAGGAAACCACAAAGCTGAGAATCGTCGTACCGCTGAGACACAGAGAAACGTGTTGTACGAAAAGACAGAACACACAACACCCACATGTATAACCTTGATCATGTACGCCCCACATGTGGTAGAAGATTGTATTCTAGGATTGGACTCTATAGTCACTTCTGCACACACCAGAGAGGTGAAACAGCACACGCCTGAAGCTGCTGTCATCATCGCTTGCGATGGACGACAATTATTTTTTTTTATTTTTTTTTTTTTTTTTCGTTCGTCCGCTTTCAACTCAGACAAAGTTTCATCTCTGAAACTGATTTTTGCGTGAAAATCCGTTTTTCCAATTTCTTACAATGGCAGCAGCGTGCACATTGTAAATTACTTTACACTGGCAGCCGTGTGCTCAATGTACTCGTAATTAGTATTCCTCGCCATACAGGCAGATTTTCTCCGACTTCAGAGGTACTCACGTTATCGTCTGAGTAAGACCAGGGGACTCGAACAAATGCCGGACTGTAGGTTCGAACCCGAGCTATGAGTCGTCTCACAGCTAGTAGGCCGAGCTACTATCAACTACTCTAGGCAGTCCCCAGGACGACTATTATAAGTTGGGTTATGAATTCTGTTGTGCAGAGAAGGTTCTTGTCTGTGACTAGCTGTGTATATTGTGTTAGTGTATTATTGCTGGAGCTATGGAGTTCGTGCTTTGTGCAATACTGTCGGTAGGTGACGTGCCATTTCTGCAGAGAAAGGGACCGAGCCGTATGGGGTAAAACCCGGTGCAATGAAGTCAATCCTACTGCTTTTAAACCATTTATATCGTGTTAGTGTGGTTGTGTATTATGTTGTGCAGTGAAGGTTCTTGTCTTGTGGCTAGTGTCGTGTAGATGCCGGCAGTTGAGAAGGAATGTAGTCGCCTTCATCAGCTTGTAAAGTACATAAAAGAGAGAAAGAAGAGGGATTGTGTGCAGGACATTCTTCTATGTGATTTCAGCGAGATGCCGCATTAAATTGTAGTCGCTTACCAGCGCAGTAAAAGAAAAAAGTGGTCACCAACCACGGATCTGTGACAGTTCCCAATCCTCCGTTCGCAAGGCAGAAACAAGACCAAGGTCACACACCACTCTGTGAGTCAGGTCGCAGGTGGAACAAATCACTGGAAATCCAAACATCTGACCTAAATCCACAAGTTAATCAGAAGAAGAAGAAAAGCAATCTAGGTAACCTGTGAAATTCCACAGTAGCATCAGCAGTTTCATTTTAATAATCCTTCTATTCTCTTTCTTTCTGTATCTATCTTTCTCTCCTTCTATCTCTCTTCCTTTCTTTCTTGATCTATCTTCTCTCTTCTATCAGTCTCTCTTTCTTTCTTTCTGTATCTATCTTTCTCTCCTTCTATCAGTCTCCTTTTCTTTCTTTCTTGATCTTTCTCTTCTTCTCTTTATCAGTCTTTCTTTCTTTCTTTCTTGATCTATCTTTCTCTCCTTCTATCAGCTCTTTCTTCTTGATCTATCTTTCTCTCTTCTTCTATCAATCCTCTCTATTTCTTTCTTTCTTGATCTATCTTTCTCTCCTTCTATCAGTCTTTTGTCTTCTTCTTTTTTCTATCTTTTCTTCTTTATCTATCTTCTCTTCTTTCTTTCTTCTTCTTGATCTATCTTCTTATCAGTTCTCTTTCTTTCTTATCTACTTTCTCCTTCTATCAGTCTTCTTCTTTTTTCTGATCTATCTTTCTCTCTCTATCAGTCTCTCTTTCTTTCTTGATCTATCTTTCTCTCTTTCTATCAGTCTCTCTTTCTTTCTTTCTTGATCTATCTTTCTCTCTTCATTTAGCTCTCTTTTTCTCTTGATCTATCTTTCTTTTCTATTCTTTTTTTCTTCTCTTTTTTCTGTTTTATTCAGCCTTTCTCTTTTCTTTTTTTTTTTTTTTCTTTCCTTCCTTTCTTCTCTCTTTTGTTCTTTCTCTCTTCTTCATTCTTTCCTCTCTTTCCCCTCTTTTTTTCGCTTTCTTTCTTGTCTTTCTCTTCTTTTCTTTCCTTTCAACTTGTTCTCTTTCTGTCTTTATTTTTTATTTATTATTTGTCTCTCTTGATCTTCACATCTTTGTCTTTTCACTCACTCTTTCTCTACGCTCTTACTCTTTTCTCTTCTCCTATCTCTGTTTACTCTTCTCTTTCTCTTGTTACTCTTTCTCTCTATCTCTTGCCTTTCTACTCTTTCTCTTCTCATCTTGTTTTGTCCTTTCCTTTTTCCATTTACCTATCAATTTATCTATCTATCGATCTATTGATCTATCTAACTATCTATTCATCCATCCGTCCGTCCGTCGTCTGTCAGTCTGTCTGTCTGTATGTCTGTCCGTCTGTCAATCTGTCTGTCTGTCAGTATGTATGTCTGTCTGTCAATCTGTTTGTCTGTCTGTCAGTCTGTCTGTTTGTATGTCCGTCCGTCCGTCAGTTTGTCTGTCTGTCTGTCAGTCTGTCTGCATGTCTGTCAGTCTGTCTGTCCGTATGTCCTCCGTATGTCAGTCTGTCTGTAGGTCTGTCCGTCTGTCAGTCTGTCTGTCTGAATGTCCGTCCGTCTGTCAGTCTGTATGTCTGTCCGTCTGTATGTCCGTCTGTCTGTATGTATGCCCGTCGTATGCGTCTCCGTCTGTATGTCTGTCCGTCTGTATGTCCGTCCGTCTGTATGTCTGTCCGTCTGTATGTCTGTCCGTCTGTATGTTTGTCCGTCTGTATGTCCGTCTGTATGTCTGTCGTCTGTATTCTGTCGTCTGCATGTATGTCTGTCCATCTGTATGTATGTCCGTCTGTATGTCCGTCCGTCTGTATGTCTGTCCGTCTGTATGTCCATCCGTCTGTATGTCTGTCCGTCTGTATATTTTTGTTGTCTATCTATCGCTTTATATCAATAAATACCAACAGAATCGTGGAAACTTTCAAATAACCAGTAACAATATTAAACGCATCTTCTTCTTTTCTTGATTTCTTTGATTGATTGATTGATTTCTTTGATTGATTGATTGATTTCTTTGATTGATTTCTTTGATTGATTGATTGATTGATTTCTTTGATTGATTCTTTGATTGATTGATTGATTGATTGATTGATTGATTTCTTTGATTGATTGATTGATTTCTTTGATTGATTTATAGGATCACCATCAGTGCATTTTAATGAATGATCACGTATGCTCTGATATCGTTCTAACACCAGAAGATCTCTAACGACAGTGCTCGAACTCCGTAGCACAGACGAAGATTCTCAATATAATATTTGAATTTGGTGAAATGTGTGTAATAATATCAAGAATATTTTAATGAATTTTATTTGTGTTCACAAATGAAGATGATAGGAGAGTCTGTAATAATAATAACTCCTTTCGTACCGGTGTACGTAATATAGGGTGCCTGGAAGCAATTTCTCCATACTGCTCTGCCCTGGGCAACTCGCTCAATCTCCTATGTGGAATTGAAACTGATATTCTTCCTCTCTCAGCTAAGTTCGTCGCCGAGTGGTTACCGGGGCCCAAATTTGGAGTGTAAAGAATAGAACACTGTTACCTGCCACGCATGTCGTAAGAGGCGACTAAGGAGGTTTGGCTGAAATCGGATGCACGTGTCCTAATTGTGTAGAAGTCTATGCGTTTAGGGGCCTACCAAACCAATGTGCAACGTATACACGTTCTTGGCAAAGATCAAACATATCACAAAGAGTGATTAAAATTGGTCGTAAAGAATGAGCGCAAGAAGAAGAAGAAGCTAAGTTCGTTTCAGGGTCTTCCTAGGTCATCTTCTTTTTCTTTAACACTTTGCCTCCCACATAAAAGCCTGTTTTGATATTATTTTATCATTTCTTCTCAACTGTTGGTGTGTCCAATATGTAGCCATCTTTTCCTTCTTGTAACAGTTGTTACTACTGGTTGACTAGACATTTCTCTGATTTCGTCACATCTCCTGAATTCCTTCCATTTTATGTTCGTTATTTTTCGCAGACATCTATTTTCAAATGCATTCCCTCTCTCTCTCTCTCTCTCTCTATCTCTCTCTCTCTCTCTCTCTATCGCGATCACAGCCCAGACCGATGTACCAGACCTCCCCATAAATTCCATTAATGTGGAAATCTGATTCATGCAGCCTTAGCATTGGTGTGTTTTACGTCACATCTTCAGCACCATTTGGAGCTCTGGTGCTTATCCTTCGGCGATGTGTCCGGTTTCAGCCAGCTTTTACTCGGTTCGCTCTCCGTTCTGTAGCCATCTACTGTCTTTTACGGTGTGGGGTAGCTAGCCCCACGTTCAACCTCCACAGTCGCCTCTTACGATATGCGTGGCAGGTAACAGTGGTTCTAATTTTTACACCCCAATTTGGACCCCAGTAACCACTCGGCATTCAACTTGCTTTCTATATCTTTAGTAATTTTCCAACTCTCACTGGCATATGTTAGGATTGATACAACATTTGAATTGAAAATTCGTAATTTAGTTTTAATACTATATAACTTGCAGTTTCATATTTTATTTAGACAACACAAGTCAATACACAGACGACATTGGGAGCACTCTCATCTAGCTTGCTATGTTCTTGTAAACGTTCGTCTGTAGCGCTAGGCAATGGGTGCCGCAAGAAATACATGTCTCTGGTTCAAATCCTGTGTTTGGTAACTTGATTTTTTCTTTCGGAAACGCCAAATAACGTGTTCACTGTCAATTTACTAATCATATCACCAGTGGCAACATATGGGTGGGAATCATGGACATTTAACAAGGCAGTGGAAAAACATATATGTGCGTTTGAATATAAGTGTTACAGAAGAGTCCTTCGTATATCATGAACAGAGAAGAGAACAAATAGATCTATCCAGAAACAACTCAAAATCAAAGATAATCGGCTGATGCTGCAAATTAGAATGAGAAAAGTGAAGTATTGTGGACATATAAAGAGACACCAAGGGCTGGGGAAGACCACCGGGAAGGAAGAATCCGGCAAAGAGAACAGGAAAACCTCGGAGAATATGGATTCATGATGTAACTGATGGTTTGAGCAGGTTGCAGAGGCGGGTCATTTGGTCTACTTTCTTTCTTTCTTTTCTCAAATCCTGTTTTGCCTCACAGAGTCAGGTCAAGAAGAGATTTCTAAAACGGGTCTTTGTGTGCGCTTCGTAGATAGTGTCTTTTGTCTCCTCTGTTATCTCTGATGTCCATCTTTTGCGTGGCCTGCCTTTTGATTTGTACCCATTGTATCGGAGCAGCATTGTTCGTTGAGCTGCTCTGCCTATTGGTAATCGCCTTATGTGGCCGAACCATTTAATTTGTTGTTTCTTGATGAAGTTTAGTACTGATGTTGTACCTACGTTTTTCCTGATGTTTTCATTTCTCAACCGGTCTCTTGTTGTTACCCCCAGCATTCTGCGTAGACACTTCATCTCTGTCGTGACTAGCTTTCTTCTATCATTTGTTGGCAGCGTCCAGGTTCTGGTCTATGAGAGAGAGACATTCCGAAGAACTGTTGGGGTGGCAAAGCTCTGCCCAGGACAAGCTATTTGGTGATTATTCATTGACTTCGCTGCTTCGCCTGAAGTTCTCAAAAAACCTACTTATTTCCGTATCTTCAATGTATTTCCGTAACTAGCAATTCTTTTTTTTTCCCGATCCAGAAGCACTTGAGCTTTTCAGCTCTTCGGCTCGGTGCCATGGACATCGTAACCCTTCGGTTCGGTGCCACGAACACCGTAAATCTGTGGAATCTGTGACTTTTTCTGCCATCCCGCGGAATTGAACCCGCACACACAGAGGGATAGTCACCCGTAGTCCAACGCGCTACGAACACGCTGGGCAGACGGGTACTAGCATTTCTTAAAACCCAGTAATAATAGTGAGTTACATAGTTACGAGTTCAATACAAAATTTGCTTTGAAATTGGAATTACCGGAAATCTCCGCACAATTTCTTCTGCCACGGCGTACCTGGAGTTGAAAACAGGAAGTACAGAAAATTAGTTGTGAAGCACCCAAAAAAAAAACCAAAAACACTCAAGAATTTGGAAATTGATATTAGGTTAAACTATTTTTAATATTATGCTTGTATTCCTTCGTTTCTTCATCTGTCTCTCTACTCCTAGCATCTCTCTCATGTTCTGTCGCTCTATACTCTCTATTTATGTTTAAGCAGTTTGTTTTGCGTTCTGAAGGTTGAGGGTTTGAATCCAGTCAGTTTTGTAAAAGGAACTCTTTCATACCTCGTGGTAGTTAGGTCAATACAGTGTTAGGCCTGTATTTTTCATTGACCGTCGGCACACGATGGGTGATGTGCTCAACATCACGCCGGCCGCCTTTACTTTCCCAGAGCATGTCTGGTACCCAGTTGAGGCTGGGTCGACCTGAGAGCCGTCGTGGTAGGGAAAAATTCCACGCGCATTGCGAGAGCTGAACCCAGACCACCAGCCTTGCGAAGCGAGTTCACTAACAACTACGCTACAGCGGCTCTATTCAGTCAGTTTTGTACCATTAATAAATGAGTTTTGTTACTGGTGATCTCATAGAAGTATTGATGGAACTAAGAAGTTCATGATTTTTTCACATATGACGTCGCCGGAGTGGTTACCGGGCCCAAATTTGGGGTGTAAAGAATAGAACCACTGTTACCTGCCATGCATGTAGTAAGAGGCGACTAAGGAGGTTTGGCTGAAATCGGATGCATGTGTCCTAAACTTGTAGAAATCTATGCGTTTAGGGACCTACCAAATAAATGTGCAACGTATACACGTTCTTGGCAAAGATCAACATATCACAAAGAGTGATTAAAATTGGTCGTAAAGAACGAACGTGAAGAAGAAGAAGAACATATGACGTGCCATTTCTGTGGGGAATGACAGAACTATTTATGAGACACGGTGCATTGAAGTCAAATCTTCCATATTCGTCTTGATATTTATTCCTCCCTACGTCTATGGGGTCTCTGTAGCTTAGAGTTGAGGAGATCGTCTCTCGTGCCAAAGATACGAGGTTCGCTTCCTCGTTGAGTCATATGGCTCTCCTTCTTCTTCTTTGCGTTGGTTCTTTACGATCAATTTTAATCACTCTTTGTGATATGTTTGATCTTTGCCAAGAACGTGTATACGTTGCACATTGGTTTGGTAGGCCCCTAAACGCATAGACTTCTACTGTTTAGGACATGTGCATCCGATGTTAGCCAAACCTTCTTAGACGCCTCTTACGACATGTATGGCAAGCAACAGTGGTTCTATTCTTTACACCCCAAATTTGGTCCCGGGTAACCACTCGGGTGGAGTCATATGAATACTTTTCCAGAGATTCATGATCTTAGTTTAGGTGAGATCGAGTTCCTAGTCCTATCGGAGACGAAGGATAAAACATATGCCCAGTGTTCAAGTAGAGCACGTAAAAGAACCATTGAAAGTTCAACACCGAGTAGAGCAGGCTGGAAAGACTCTTCCCCGGCAAAATTCACTAGAAAGATTTTACTTTAAAATTTCTACAAAATATTTTTACCATCTTGTAAATTACTCGTCGACCCTCGCCGGTGCTGCTGTGTTTGTGCACTGCCGCTGATATTTTCCTGTGTAAGAAAGAGATCAGAGCACACATGGTTACTCACTGAAGTGCAATGATGATGACCCTATCCAGTGGCGGCTCGTCATTAAGGGCCAGTGAGGTCGGGCCCCACCAAAAATAAGGTGTAACGAGTATTTATTATTTTATACATTAAAATATATCCTAACCGAAACCATGATTTTTCCACAAATTTCTGTCTGGCCCCACCAAAAAAAATGATCACGAGCCGCCACTGGCCCTATGATTCTGTCAATCAATTATCGAAGAACGGGGAGAATTTTATGTTAAATTTGTTTCATGAGCAGAAACAATCAACGTCTCCTCCACCCCTCAACCCTTCCCTAATAAGCAACCACATATACAAATGATCTTCCATTCTGGTAGCAGAGTGTAACACTAGATGCACCAAGCAACCTTGGACGGGATCTGATCACACCTAGCTTTGCTACACCCACGCCTCGCGGGAACAACTTAACAAACTGTGAAAACCCGGGATCTCATTAGAACCAACTTTCGGTAGGCGGTATTGGAACACTCATGTTAAACGAGAGGGGCTGGTCCTGATATCTAAGACACAGTGCTACTGGCTTAGACACCGGACGACAACTCTTCTCAAAGTGGAGGCGACAACTCCACGGATACAGTTTCAGATCAAGACGGTGTGTTGAATATATAGAGTTTAGAGGCAGATATTAAACACGGGAACTTGTTCCTCATTTGAGCAACTTCTAAAACTCAGTTTATGATGTGTTTTCATCGTTCTTACTTGCTTCAGTGGGTAACTTCAATTGCCTATTTTTTATTTTCATTTTATTAATGTAATTTTGATTGTTGATGAGAGATTCGAGTATTTGGGGTAAGTACACAGTACACAGTCTTACCGTGATGTGTTGTTGCAATAGTATCAGCATTTCTTTTTTGATGATCGAGTTATGTTATGTTATGGTATGTTATGCGATCGACATCATGGCACATTGGGCATTCCCACGCGTGGTGTATTCTCCAGTGCAGCAACGATCCTAAAGTCCATTTGATCACAGTACACCCATGAGAAGTTAATTAGTATTGATTGATTGATTGATTGATTGATTGATGATCCATCATCAATGCACTTCGGTGAGTAACAATGTGTGCTACGATCTGTTTCTTACACAGGAAGATTTCAGCCGCAGTGCACGAACTCCGTAGAACCGAGTCCACGATGTAATTTAGAAGATGGTGAAGATATTTTTGTCGGAGATGTTTATTTTTAAATATTTTCTAATGAATTTTGCCCGGGCAGCGGATTTCCAGCCTGCTCTTATCGATTTTGAAATGCCAAGGGTTCTTTTACGTGCTCAAATGGAAGAGGAAGGGGCAGACCAAGAAAACGATGGGTTGATGGAATTACAGACATCTTAAAACTCCACAATACCACACCATATCAAGCGACCGAGCGTGCATTATCTCGAAAACCGATCATCAGTTAAACCTGCTACGCCTAGCGGCAAAAAGCAGAGAAGGACAAAAGAAAGAAAGAAAGAATGGAACACGGGATCTACGTTTTGCGTCCGTCTCTGATAGGACTAAGAATTTGATATCACCTACACTGATTTCAGGGATCTCTGAAAACATAACCAGAGTTCTCCTCAAGGGGGCAACCTGACACCTTGGCACGAGAGACGTGCACTTAAGCTCTACGCCACAGATACTACGCCTGTTAGTATCGTCTCTCTCTACCACGAAGACGACAATGTCTGGCATGTCCAAACTTAACTCCTAATTCTCGAACTCGTCCCAGTGTCTGAGACTCGCTCATATCACATAAATGAGGGAGTCCCACATTGATTCTTTTTGTTCTTCTTCTAACTCTCCATATCGACCACTTGTTAATCTCTCTATGTGATCTGAGACTAAGAGCGATTGTATGTTCTGCCAGTTATGCGCCTACAAGTAGGCCAGCACATCCGATTTCTGCAACGCTTTTATTTACTTGGATAGCTTCGCTAGGCCTCTAAATCAATCGCAGCTTACAACATGCCTTGTAGGTCTCAGTACTACTATCCTTTGCTCCCCTTGCGAGCCTTGGTAACACACGGGTGAACCTGATTATTCACTAAAGTGCAATCATGAATGACTTATTGTCAATCAAGCAACAACTTCACTACGTTGATTTCTCCGCCTCTTTCAGACTTGTCAGGAGATTATTCCAACCTGCTTCTTTCTAATTTGCAACCTAAGCTCTTTGATGTACTTTGTACTTTACACGAGCTTCTTAACATTCTTCTTTTTTCAATCTTTTTCTTACATGAGCAATTTCCATTAGTTTCGAAACTTGTCCAAAATTATTGCTATTTTTATTGCTTTCAGTTTTCCTCTGATATCCACTTTTTTTTTTCTATTTCAATTTTCTGAGCTTTTGAAGTTCATTGCTGGAGATACCACCCACCTCTATTCTTCTCAATTCTATATTTCTCTGTTCAATTCCTGACTCTTAGTACATATCAGTCTTCTTCAATGTTAACTCTCTCTCTTCTCTCTCTCTCTCTCTCTCTCCCTCTCTCTCTCTCTCTCTCTCTCGCTGCCTTTTTAACACCTATTGGGTTAAACTCATGCCAAATTTTTCTATCTTCTGCAGCTCCCTCCAGCTCTTCTGTATACTGTTGATCTCTGCCTCTAAATTTCGTATCCATGTATTTTTAGACCTCCCTCTCTTTCGCTCTAACTGTTGGTTCCAGGAAAGGACATTTCTTGTTATTTTTCCCACTGATTTTCTCAAAGTGTGCCCTATTCCAGCGCAACGTCTTTTTTAAAACCTCTTGGTTCACTTGAAAATAGATTGCGAAAAATATTGATTATAAAATGGAACGAATTCAGGAAGTGATGAAATCAGAGACATGTCTGGTCAACCACTAGTGACAACTGTTATAAGAAAGAGAAGATGGAGATATGTTGGACACCCTTGAAGAGAAATTATCAACGAATATCAAAGCAGGCATTGAAGTGGGATGCAAAGGGTTCAAGAAAGAGAGGTCGACCTAAGGAGACCCTGAAACGAACTTTGTTGAGAGAGGCAAGAAATATCGGTCTCAGTTCTATGGAGGAGATTGAGCGAGTTTCCAGGATAGAGCGGTTTGGAGAAATTACTTGCAGGCCCTATGAAACGTATAATGGTACGAGAGGAATTATTTATTATTAATTAAAGCTTGGTTTACTGAAAACTGTCTTGTACTCTCCATAAGTTCCTCATTTGTGACACTATCATACCATCTTATTCCTCTATTCTGCGCAGACACCAGTTGATGAATGTTTGCAATTTATGCGCTATTGTTTTAGTTGTTCTCCATGTTTCTGACCCATACAGCAGAACAGCTTTAACATTGAAGTTAAATATTCTAATTTTGGTTCTAGATTTGATTTCTCTAGGCGTCCATAGATTTCCTAATGTGATGAAACCTTCTCTTGCCTTCTGTTTTCTTCTTTTGACATCTCTGTATCTCTTCCCTTCGTTTTCTTTGTTTTGTCTTGTCTTATCCACTTGTGCCGTAAAGAGCCGTGGGGAGTTTCAGTTTTCTATACTTTTTCTTCTTTGCGTTCGTTCTTTACGACTAATTTTAATCACTCTTTGTGATATGTTTGATCTTTGCCAAGAACGTGTATACGTTTCACATTGGTTTGATAGGCCCCTAAACGCATAGACTTCTACACGTTTAGGACATGTGCATCCGATTTCGACCGATCCTCCTTAGTCGCCTCTTACGACATGCGTGGCAGGTAACGGTGGTTCTATTCTTTACACCCCAAATTTAGGCCTCGGTAAAAAACTCGGGCGAGTTTTCTACACTGTGTCAGGCGTGTTGCATCTGTATTTGTTTTAGTTTTTGATATTGCAGGATATATGGGATATTATCTTTCCATCTGGTTCTTGGTCTTCCACGGGCTCTACGTCCGGGTTGCCAGCTGCTATTAGCGCGAGATGGTAGCAGATCTGGCTTCATTTTCAATAGGTAACCAACCACCCGTGTGGTACCGGGGCCCGCAAGGAAGCAAAGAATAGTACCACTGCGACCTACAATGCATGTCGTAAGAGGCGACTGATGTAGGCCCTAGGATGCTACCCTAGTAAATAAAAGCAGCGCAGAAATCGGAAGTGCTGACCTACTTGTGGGCGCATAACTGGTACTACGTACAATCGATCTTAGGCTCAGATCACATACAAATCACACAGAGTGGTTGACAAGTGGTCAATGTGGAGCGTTGGAAGAAGAAGGTAACCAAACCATTTTGTTTGTTGTTATCTAATATGTTGGATGCATGGTGTGATCCCAATGACATTTCTAATGTTCTCATTTCTCAATCTATGCAGTTTTGTAATATTGACCTCTCTTTCTTAAACAGTTCATTTGCCCGTCTGCCCAGCGTGTTCGTAGTGCGTTGGACTACAGGTGACTATCCCTCTGTGTGTGCGGGTTCAATTCCGCGGGATGGCAGAAAAGCCACAGATTCCCCAGATTTACGGTGTTCGTGGCACCGAACCGAAGGGTTACGATGTCCATGGCACCGAGCCGAAGAGCTGAAAAGCTCAAGTGCTTCTGGATCGGGAAAAAAACAGTTCTTCTTCTTCTTCTTCTGCTAACATTCTTCACGGCCAATTTGATCATTCTTATTGTGATGTATAATTGGTCCACTGGCAAGAACGGAGTGATCTACGTCGGACGATTGTGCGCCCATGGTGACTAGGCCCGCCCGTCCGTTTTCAGCCAGCTTTTGATTTACTAGGTGAGCTTTCCTAGGTACGATCCTTTCGGATCTACGCCTTTTCGATCAATTTTGCCGTATATTAGGGCTTTGTGATCTACGCCAAGACAGTGAGTTACGCTGCTTTACCCGTTCTGACTGAGAAATATTTCTCGGGCTTGTCAGCTTGTCCTCGGACGCGTCTTACTCGTATAAAACACCGTGTAAAGTATCGGCCTTCGCCAATGTTCAGGACCCGGGCTTCCTGTTTGATCCGTACATTGTCGGCCTTGCTTTACCGTACATTTTTGAGTTTGATCCGGGAAGGAACATTCTCAGCCTTTTCTAGACGCGTATCGGTACGTGGCAATTTGCAATTTACCTCGAAAGCACTGGCATGGGGCCGAGTACAAACAATGTAGAGGGTCGTTTCAGTGGGCACTATAAGCGTAACTGAGGATTTTGCGCTCGCCGCCATCACCCGCCCCAGTTATTCCGGGGATGTTAGTTACGACTGCAATCGAACCTTGCCCAGTTGCCCCAAGGCTGGCAGTTCCGTTAGGCATCACCAACCTCAGTTCTTCCGGGGATGTTAATTTTAATCGCACAGTACCTTGCACGGTTTTCCCAGGGCGGGTAGTTTCGTTATGCACTAAACGCAACTTGTTCTTTTGCGCTCGGCAAACCTTGCCCAGTACATGTATCTGCACCAGACTACCAATGCGGGGTCAGCTGCAATCTTCTCTCGCACCAACACGAGGGTAGACTTTCATTCGTTACGGTCCTGTCTTATTTATTCTTGCCGACGGGCTGGCAATGTTTGCCCCCTCCAGGGCTTCGAGCTTCGCCCTACGTGGGCATACGTTTGGTCACTGGATGCACCTCTCATCCATGTCTGAGACGTTTCGTTGCTGTTTCTTTGCGTTCAGGGACTTGGGCAATATCTTGTTGGACATCGGTCAGGAGAATTGTGCATTTTATTTGTATGTTTCTTTATCGTATTTCCGTAATTGCACTGCTACCACTACCAGTAGTTTCTCTCCCGATCCCTGCCCTCTTAGCCAGACCAGAACCAGAGTCTGTTTCCAGGGTCACCGAGTGGAGGTTAGGGGCAGGGTCTTGGTTACGCGCCCTCGCTAACCCTGGCTCATGTTACCACCATGACCTCATGATCCTTTGACCCAAAAAAAAAAAAAAAAAAAAAAAACAGTTCATTTTACATGTTGTGATCTTACTTACTTGTGATTTAGTTAGGAACCGGCGAAGATCATAAAACACAAATATACGGCGAAAAATGTTCATTATAGAGCAATGAATAAAAGAAAGATTACCGTTCCAATGACTAGCCCTAGAACATATATGACCTTGATCATGTCTGCCCCACCTGTGGTAGAGGATTCTGTTCTAGGATTGGACTATACAGTCACCTCCGTACACACCAGAGAGGTGCAGCAGCACACATCTGAGATTGTTGTCATCATCGCTTGCGATGGACGGCTATTATCATTATCAGCCCTAGAAGGGTTGAGAATGCTCCTAAACCGGAAGACATCACCCAGTCAGCAAAGTAGCAAATGATCTTTGGCGTAGATCAAAGTCCAAATACACAGCATTAAATGATCCTTTTTTTTTCCGATTCAGAAGCACTTGAGCTTTTCAGCTCTTCGGCTCGGTGCCATGGACATCGTAACCCTTCGGTTCGGTGCCATCAACACCGTAAATCTTGGGAATCTGTAGCTTTTTCTGCCATCCCGCGGAATTGAACCCGCACACACAGAGGGGTAGTCACCCGTAGTCCAACGCGCTACGAACACGCTGGGCAGACGGGCAAAAGGTCATTAAAGAGTGGTTATCATAAGATGCGTACGGAACGATCTCCCCAAAGGCAGGAAATCCGATAGAGAAGTCACACTTCACTAATTAACACTGGCCGTAAAAGTATCGATGGTACAAGGACTCAATGCTAGTGCTTCGTGGACAACAGGTTTTCTGTAACGATCACACCTAAAGGTTCTAATCTTCAAGTATCTCTGAAGACGGCGAAGGATCACAGCCACGCAATGGACACCGATAAAATGGTAAGCAGGCCTTACGCAAAAATGAGACATAAGCACAATACCAGACGTCATGACTCCTGCCTGAATTGGCAGCGGGCGTTCGCAGAGGAAGATGAAGAAGTTGAAACCATGTTTAACACTGATAACCGCCTGTCTGTTGTTGGGGTTCGCATAGGGAGCAAAGAATAGTATCACTTGACCTACGAGGCATGTCGTAAGAGGCGACTGAGGAAGGGGACTAGTGAAGCTACTCTAGTCAATAAAAAGCGCCGCAATTATCGAATTTGTTGGTTTACTTGTAGGCGCAAGATACAATCACTCTTAGACTCAGATCGCATATAGATCACAAAGAGTGGTTTAACAAGTGGGTGATATGAAGCATTTGAAGAAGAAGAAGAGGACATTGATAACCGTCTTGCTTGTAATTTAGTTTTATCCTCTGTGTTCTCTCCCATTTTTTCAATATTTACTTTGCATTATTTTATGTTAACTTTCAAGATAGTGGTACGCCCGAGTGGTCATCGGGGCCCAAATTTGGGGTGTAAAGAATAGAACCACTGTTACCTGCCACGTATGTCGTAAGAAGCGACTAAGAAGGTTTGGATGAAATCGGATGCACATGTTCTAAACGGGTAGAAGTCTATGCGTTTAGGAGCCTACCAAACCAATGTGCAACGTATACACGTTCTTGGCAAAGATCAAACATATCACAAAGAGTGATTAAAATTGGTCGTAAAGAACGAACGCAAAAAAAGAAGAAGATGGTGGTATTTAGTGGTAATTTAACCCATTAACTGCCTAGTGCCCCAGTCTGCTCCAAAATTCGAATTCGCTTGCTCCGTAACAAGTCTAAATATCTCTGGAAAATAATGCACTTTTGAACAGAACGACGTTTCCTGGATTCGAACCCACGAAATAAGGAATACAAGAGAAGGACTTAACCAATTAGTCATCGAGACGACACCAATATTCAATCAATCAATCAAGTGCCATGCCGGTTGGCATAGGTGATCATGCCTCTCCACATCGGTCTGTCTGTGGTACAATCCATCAACTCCGTCACCGAACCACTGCCGAACCATCTGCCGAACCACATTTTCAAGCGGTCCGGAATTTTGTCTCTTTGTCTCCCTCTATATCTCTTCCCCTGTATTGTGGCTGAGTGGTTAAGCACTTTGCCTAGCGAATCGAAGGACGTGGGTTTGTCTGTTGTAACCAAATATTCTAAGCTGCCCTTTCTAATTATATGTCCGAAAACCCTTGATAGCCTGCTTCTTATTCGATTGATGAAATTTCGGTATGAATCTGTCTCCGACAAGATCTCTTCATTGGTCTTCTAGCTGTCCATGGAACTTTCAACATTATTCTGAGAAACCACATTTCTGTGGCTTTCAATGTTCTTATCGTTTGTCTGTTCATCGTCCATGATTCACTGCCATATAAAAGTACTGGCTCTATATAAATCAATCAAGTGCCGTGCCTGCCGGCGTAGGCGATCATGTCTCTCCACAACTCTCTTTGCTTGGTGTATGTAATCAATTCTGACGTCGATATTTTGTCGAACCATGATGTCAGGCCATCCAACATCTTCTCCTCTGTCTTCCACGATCTCTCCTTCCCTGAATTTTACCTGTAGTCACTATAGCATTGGCTCTATAAAGCATTGGATCTATAAAGCATTGGATCTATAAAGCATTGGATCTATAAAGCATTGGATCTATAAAGCATTGGATCTATAAAGCATTGGATCTATAAAGCATTGGATCTATAAAGCATTGGATCTATAAAGCATTGGATCTATAAAGCATTGGATTACTCGTTTCCACCGCGCCACTGACAAGAATTTATTGCATAGTATATTTGTCAACTTCTGAAAGGCTGATTTCGCCTGAATTATTCTGCTTTTTAATTCTTTCTACATCTTTCTATTTGAAGTGAATATCACCCCTAGATATTTGAACTCACTTGTCGCCAGAGTGGTTACCTGGGCCCAAATTTGGGTTGTAAAGAATAGAACTACTGTTACCTGCCACGCATGTCGTAAGAGGCGACTGAGGATGTTTAGCTGAAATCGGATGCACGTGCCATAAACGTGTAGAAGTCTATGCGTTTAGGGGTCTACCAATCCAATGTGCAGCGTATACACGTTCTTGGCAAGATCAAACATATCACAAAGAGTGATTAAAATTGGTCGTAAAGAACGAACGCAAAGAAGAAGAAGAAAACTCACTTGTTTGTACGATAGCTGTGTATTGTAACGTTTTATTGAAATGGTGTTTTTCATATATATTCTTACCGATATATATATATATATTATATATTTACCGCAGTCACAAAAAATAACTACATGTGAAATGCGTTGCCTTCGAAAAGTTACCAACAACACCAGAAAAGACAGTCACCAACATCAGCATAAGAAAGAAAGTTGGAACAGAACCGTGCTTGAAATACATAGATAAACAAAGAATGAAGTGGTTTGGTCACTTAATAAGAATACCCAAACTCCACTGTATACAGAGTCTTCTACAACAGAACATCGGGAAAGAAGGCGAGAGGAAGACCACGAAAAAGATGGTTAGATGGCATAGCACAATCCTGTGAAAGAGCAAAATAACAATCACCCAAGCCACCAGAACAGCACAAGACAAAAACAGAAAATCACGACACTGGGCAACAACCGGGTAGCAGTGTGACAACACTGGGCAACAACCCGGTAGCAGTGTGACGACACTGGGCAACAACCCGGTAGCAGTGTGACGACAAAATAAGAAGAAGATTCTCACCGATATAAGTGAAGATTGTAGTAAAACTATGCAGCAGTGGCGAAACACGTAAAAACAAAGTACTATAGTTTTACAAAATACAAAAATAATAAAAATATATTGGAAAATAAAGAAAGATGACATATTTTAGACCGACGCTATCAGTCTGTCAAAAGAACGGATGAATGAACATTTTGACACAATCGGACTGAACTTTTAGGAACATTTTCTCAGCTCCGTCAAGTCTCTTTCTCTTTATTTTCCAAAGCTCAGTACCGACAGCGGATTCAAGTCACACGTTCCTGCTGTTTGACTTTAGGATTAAGGCTGGGGGTCTTAAAGCTTCCTAATTTTGTTTTCTACCTTTCTGTCTGTGATCTGATCTGGGCAAGGCAGTGAGTGACTGGACTGCTTGTGTCAATTTAAAATGTAGCAACATGTAGTGTGAACAGGCTGGCAAATAGTGACGTTGTCTTGCGTGGATAAAGGAAATGCTGATGTGATATGTAAAATAATGGGTATGTCTAGGTTTTGAGCAGACAGGAATAATGTACACGATACATCGGATAATTTACACATTGTGAACAACTAGAAGGGAATTGTATAAATATACATTTTTGTTTTATTCTGCGTCTTCGCGTTTGTTCTTTACGACCAAATTTAATCACTCTTTGTGTATGTTTGATCTTTGCCAAGAACGTGTATACGTTGCACATTGGTTTGGTAGGACCCTAAATGCATAAACTTGTACACATTTAGGACACATGCATCCGATTTCAGCCTACCTCCTTGGTCGCCTCTTACGACATGCGTGGCAGGTAACAGTGGTTATATTCTTTACACCCCAAATTTGTGCCCGAGTAACCACTGGGGAGAGCGTAGTTGTTAGTGAACTCGCTTCTCAAGGCTGGTGGTCTGGGTTCAACTCCGGAGTGAGCGTGGAATTTTCACGACCGCGACGGTCTCAGGTCGACCCAGCTTCAACTGGGTACCAGACATGCTCTGGAAAAGTAAAGGCGGCCGGCGTGATGCTGACCACATCACCCATCGTGTGTCGACGGTCAATGAAAATTACAGACCTAACACTGTATTGCCCTATATACCACGAGGTATGAAAGGGTTCCTTTACCTTTACTTACTTAACCACTGGGGAGGATAATAATATGAAATCTAATATATACCAGGAAGAGTTGGAGAATGATGAAATTAAGTTGAATGCATTTGAAAATAGATGTTTGCGAAAAATAATGAAAATGGGACGAATTCAGAAGAAGTGATTAAATCAGAGAAATGTCTGGTCAACCGCTAGTGACAACTGTTATAAGGAATATATGATGGGGAGAACAGGAACGAAACACAGCCAACTCTAGATAACTAGGCCAGACAACTGACTCGTGGTTCCCTGACCTAGATCAGAAAAGGGGGCCGGAAATATAGAGGTTTGATAGAACAATGCAAGCTATTTTGCAATTTTACTCAATTCTGTGAGTCTATGGTTATTTATTGGTGAAAAATATTCATAATATTGATATTCCTTATTGTTAAACTTAACTTGTTGCATAATATAACTTCGAGTTAGCATTTTGTGTTTATGTTAAAATGATTTCGTCTATATACAACAATAATGGAATGCGAGGTCACGTGGTGTAGTTTGGGTCTGATTTCCAGAATTCTTACCTGAGTCCGTAGGCCCATAAGTTTATAGTTGGCTCTGGACGAAATCAGAGAAATGTCTGGTCAACTACTAGTAACTCAGTGACCACATGAGTTCGGTTCGTAATGTCGAAATATGAATGGTGCGACGAAAATGGATAGATGGTACAGACAGGGATAAGGAAAATCATGTTTATTTTTGTCCCTGGACACGCGTGAGTCAGGATTAATGAACGAGCTGATAGATTGACTGGCATGGTTAAGGTATTAGAGGAAGCTACAAATACCGAAATGACATTCGTGAAGCATTGGGAGAACCTTTCCGAATGGAAGAGTTTCGGGGTTGTGAATCAAAGTCGCTGATCAGATTGAGAGAGATTGGTGTCGATATTGGTACAGCCCGAAAAAAGACATACCAATTTGCAAAAAGGATTGATTAATCAATATTGAATTGCGTGTTGGGCTGATGGACTTGTTGGGGCGTAGATCAACATTGAGCTGGTGAGTTGATCTGATGGGTTTGTTGAGGCGGAGATCAACATTGAACTGACAAGTTGGGCTGATGGGTTTGTTGAGGCGGAGATCAACATTGAACTGGCTAGTTGGGCTGATGGGTTTGTTGAGACGAAGATCAACATTGAACTGGCGAGTTGATCTGATGGCTTTGTTGAGGCGGAGATCAACATTGAACTGGCGAGTTGATCTGATGGCTTTGTTGAGGCGGAGATCAACATTGAACTGGCAGTTGAAATGATGGGTTTGTTAAGGTGAGATCAGACATTGGACATATCGAAGTGCTAGGATTATGGGTATCTTGGCGTAGGTTAGTTCTCGTCTCTTGTCAGGTACCAGGTTCGCTCCTCGTGAACCCATCTGCGATATTTTGCTGATCCCGTTATCTCAGTGTAGGTGAATCGAGTTCATAGTCATATCGAACAGACGATAAAACTAGGTCACGTGTTCAATGTTAGCGTAAAGAGCTCTTGGCAGTTTAAAATCGTGAAGAACAGGCTGGAAAGCCGCTGCCCGGTGAAATTCATTAGAAAAGATTAAAAGTAAAATTCCTACAAAAATCTTCCCGTCTTCATAATTTCATCGGGGACCCTCGCCGAAGCTACGGAGCTCGTGCACCGCTGCATGTGTAAGAAAGAGATCGGAGCACACATAGTTACTCACCGAAGTGCAATGATGATGGTCATATCAATCAATCAATCAAGTAATCAATCAATCAATCAATCTGTCTATTATGATAGTCCTGATATAACTGATGATTTAAGACCCACCTGGTCATATGGGAGACTGTCGTGTCTGACTCATGTCAAAAACCATCCAGATAAAAGATATCTGGCTGTCTTAAATGTGCATGTTTCTCCTGGTATGTGTCAAATCACATACCGTTGCCAGGGTGCAACCAGGAACCAGGTCGTGTCGTCACGAATGCTGGTCACGTGGTACAATCTTCACCAGAGCACGTCGGTGTCGTGTCAAAGTCACCTCATTACATGTATGATCGTGCCTGTACTGGCAGTCGCCCTTAATTACAAGCCCATGTCTTAAGTCAGTGGTGATTAGTTCACTTGATGAGCTTTATAATACAGTAAATATATATTTGTCTGCTGTCGGCTATAACTTTTTTTAGCCGTTTCGCTGCTACATACTTTCCTAAGATGGACCTGTAAATAGCTACTATTCAGTTCTAAGTCACAAACGTGAATATACGCCTGTAGCAGTGACAGTAGAAATGTATAACGTGTTAACACGTCTTTAGCTAACAGACAAGAGATATTAACAGACGTGATAACACGTCTTTAGCAGTGAATTGGAAAAGCGTCTCTAAACGTCATTAGAAGCTAAAGGGTTAATATTTCGATACTTCTGTAGAGTCAGAGGCGGCGAGTCAGGGGGTTAGAAAACAAAATGTTCACGATAATCGTTGATATCGCCACTGGTTGTCTTGATAACATAACCCTACGGATAACGAAACAAGGTTTGATCGTGGCCATCCGTAACGTATGGTTCATCACCCGAGTGGTTACCTGGGTCCAAATTTGGGTTGTAAAGAATAGAACCACTGTTACCTGCCACGCATGTCGTAAGAGGTGAGTAAGGAAGTTTGGCTGAAATCGGATGCATGTGTCCTAAACGTGTAGAAGTCTATGCGTTTAGGAGCCTACCAAACTAATGTGCAACGTATACACGTTCTTGGCAAAGATCAAACGTATCACAAAGAGTGATTAAAATTGAACGAACGCAAAGAAGAAGAAGAAGAGGCCACGGAGGGATATAATCTCCGCTGTCATGAAGCCTGCCATGGGCGTCGCATACGTTAAGGCAGGGATGGGAGAACTGGAAAATGACTTTTCGGCTAAAACAGTTTTTTTTCGATTTTTGACTACTCCATATTTACGTTGTAGACTAGCAGATAAAATTTACAATTTCATATTGCCGCCGCTCCCTATCCATATCCCTGGGCAAAAATATATATGGACGCCCATAAAACCTACTGGGAATTATGTTGCAATATATGTTAAAAATAATCTCACTCTCTAGCCTGCAACGAAACTGGCTATTAGGGTTGCAACAAATGCTGGTCATTCTTCTCTGGGTTCTACGACAAATGAAACCAAGACAAATGCACACAAGACAAATTCACACATGACGAATGCACACAAGACAACTAGCCGGTGCCCATGCGAAAAGGCGGACATGACGGCAGAGCACATACTGCAAGATTGCCAATTTATAGCAGGTCTAAGAAAAGAAACCTGGCCCATAAACACAGAGCTTCGCGAGAAGCTGTACGGAGGAACGAAGTCCCTTAAAACCACGGTAACATTCATGATAAAACCTGGTTCATCAGTCTAGGCGGTGATCGAGAGAGAGAGAGAGAGAGAGAGAGATCCTCTGGACGGAATAATTTTTTTAGCTCCCAAACAATTGCACTTGTAGTTTAGCAAAACTAAATTGTTGTTTCTAAATATGATTTACAATATGACTTATTATATATATAAAATTGAAGACAAATGGATGTAGTTTCATATAATAGTGACTGTATTAGCAAATACAGGGTGTTCAAGATAATTGCAGCCCCATTGACAATTCGAATGTTGCCAGGTACACATTGAGTTGTGTTTATTTACAATTTAATCCGGTTCTGACTAGCTCGTCCTACGTCACATTTGTTCATCGCCCCTTCCCGCACTACAATTATACACCGTCACACAACCTTGACCTATACTACGTCATAACTGAACCTTCCCCATTTCCATACATTTATGCCAGATTAGCTCCATTCACGGGCTGCTTTTAAGTTGAACACCCTGTATAATGCAGCTTTTTTTAAATACAGAAATCATAGTAACATTCACTTTAAAAGGAAAAAAATTCAAATTGAGAAAAACTGAAATCCAACTTACGAAGGGTCTTGATGAACGATAGGTTGAATAAACAAGTTAGACTGCTCTCTTGATATTGTGAGATGAGAACAATGAGTTTTTTTGCAAGAACCCCACAGGAAGCAACGGAAGCCAAGAATATGATCAACAAATAAACAATGTACAGGTATTAAGAGCTTCGAAAAAACAAATAGACAAACACAAGATTCGAACAACTTACCCTCATTTCTTACGACACCCATCGCCTAGCTTAGCAATACGAGCTTCCTTACGAACACAACCAGCGAGCCGTTCCTATATCTTTATATTGGTAATTCATTTATGAATACATAAACATGAAGAAAATTGTGAATGGATGCATTGTTTATTAACTGTTTACAAATTAGCATCATGACCATTCATGAAAAATCTCTAGATTTTCGGTCACAGAGTATTCTAGAATGATATACTTGGTTTCACTTCGTTGTCTAGTAAAAGCCATGATGATATGCGTTGTTTATCGTTTATACTTCACTTTTAAGTAGTTAACGATTAGTATAAAAGTCATGACGATATGCGTTGTTTATCGTTTATACTTCACTTTTAAGTAGTTAACGATTAGTATAAAAGTCATGATGATATGCGTTGTTTATCGTTTATACTTCACTTTTAAGTAGTTATCGATTAGTATAAAAGTCATGATGATATGCGTTGTTTATCGTTTATACTTCACTTTTAAGTAGTTATCGATTAGTATAAAAGTCATGACGATATGCGTTGTTTATCGTTTATACTTCACTTTTAAGTAGTTATCGATTAGTATAAAAGTCATGACGATATGCGTTGTTTATCGTTTATACTTCACTTTTAAGTAGTTATCGATTAGTATAAAAGTCATGATGATATGCGTTGTTTATCGTTTATACTTCACTTTTAAGTAGTTATCGATTAGTATAAAAGTCATGACGATATGCGTTGTTTATCGTTTATACTTCACTTTTAAGTAGTTATCGATTAGTATAAAAGTCATGACGATATGCGTTGTTTATCGTTTATACTTCACTTTTAAGTAGTTATCGATTAGTATAAAAGTCATGACGATATGCGTTGTTTATCGTTTATACTTCACTTTTAAGTAGTTATCGATTAGTATAAAAGTCATGATGATATGCGTTGGTTATCGTTTATACTTCACTTTTAAGTAGTTATCGATTAGTATAAAAGTCATGACGATATGCGTTGTTTATCGTTTATACTTCACTTTTAAGTAGTTATCGATTAGTATAAAAGTCATGACGATATGCGTTGTTTATCGTTTATACTTCACTTTTAAGTAGTTATCGATTAGTATAAAAGCCATGATGATATGCGTTGTTTATCGTTTATACTTCACTTTTAAGTAGTTAGCGATTAGTATAAAAGTCATGACGATATGCGTTGGTTATCGTTTATACTTCACTTTTAAGTAGTTATCGATTAGTATAAAAGTCATGATGATATGCGTTGTTTATCGTTTATACTTCACTTTTAAGTAGTTATCGATTAGTATAAAAGTCATGACGATATGCGTTGTTTATCGTTTATACTTCACTTTTAAGTAGTTATCGATTAGTATAAAAGTCATGACGATATGCGTTGTTTATCGTTTATACTTCACTTTTAAGTAGTTATCGATTAGTATAAAAGTCATGATGATATGCGTTGTTTATCGTTTATACTTCACTTTTAAGTAGTTATCGATTAGTATAAAAGTCATGACGATATGCGTTGTTTATCGTTTATACTTCACTTTTAAGTAGTTATCGATTAGTATAAAAGTCATGACGATATGCGTTGTTTATCGTTTATACTTCACTTTTAAGTAGTTATCGATTAGTATAAAAGTCATGACGATATGCGTTGTTTATCGTTTATACTTCACTTTTAAGTAGTTATCGATTAGTATAAAAGTCATGATGATATGCGTTGGTTATCGTTTATACTTCACTTTTAAGTAGTTAACGATTAGTATAAAAGTCATGATGATATGCGTTGTTTATCGTTTATACTTCACTTTTAAGTAGTTATCGATTAGTATAAAAGCCATGATGATATGCGTTGTTTATCGTTTATACTTCACTTTTAAGTAGTTATCGATTAGTATAAAAGCCATGATGATATGCGTTGTTTATCGTTTATACTTCACTTTTAAGTAGTTATCGATTAGTATAAAAGCCATGACGATATGCGTTGGTTATCGTTTATACTTCACTTTTAAGTAGTTATCGATTAGTATAAAAGTCATGACGATATGCGTTGGTTATCGTTTATACTTCACTTTTAAGTAGTTATCGATTAGTATAAAAGCCATGACGATATGCGTTGGTTATCGTTTATACTTCACTTTTAAGTAGTTATCGATTAGTATAAAAGTCATGATGATATGCGTTGGTTATCGTTTATACTTCACTTTTAAGTAGTTATCGATTAGTATAAAAGCCATGACGATATGCGTTGGTTATCGTTTATACTTCACTTTTAAGTAGTTATCGATTAGTATAAAAGTCATGATGATATGCGTTGTTTATCGTTTATACTTCACTTTTAAGTAGTTAACGATTAGTATAAAAGTCATGACGATATGCGTTGTTTATCGTTTATACTTCACTTTTAAGTAGTTATCGATTAGTATAAAAGTCATGACGATATGCGTTGTTTATCGTTTATACTTCACTTTTAAGTAGTTATCGATTAGTATAAAAGTCATGATGATATGCGTTGTTTATCGTTTATACTTCACTTTTAAGTAGTTATCGATTAGTATAAAAGTCATGACGATATGCGTTGGTTATCGTTTATACTTCACTTTTAAGTAGTTATCGATTAGTATAAAAGACATGATGATATGCGTTGTTTATCGTTTATACTTCACTTTTAAGTAGTTATCGATTAGTATAAAAGTCATGATGATATGCGTTGTTTATCGTTTATACTTCACTTTTAAGTAGTTAACGATTAGTATAAAAGTCATGATGATATGCGTTGTTTATCGTTTATACTTCACTTTTAAGTAGTTATCGATTAGTATAAAAGTCATGACGATATGCGTTGTTTATCGTTTATACTTCACTTTTAAGTAGTTATCGATTAGTATAAAAGTCATGATGATATGCGTTGTTTATCGTTTATACTTCACTTTTAAGTAGTTATCGATTAGTATAAAAGTCATGACGATATGCGTTGTTTATCGTTTATACTTCACTTTTAAGTAGTTATCGATTAGTATAAAAGTCATGACGATATGCGTTGTTTATCGTTTATACTTCACTTTTAAGTAGGTAACGATTAGTATAAAAGTCATGACGATATGCGTTGTTTATCGTTTATACTTCACTTTTAAGTAGTTATCGATTAGTATAAAAGTCATGACGATATGCGTTGTTTATCGTTTATACTTCACTTTTAAGTAGTTATCGATTAGTATAAAAGTCATGATGATATGCGTTGTTTATCGTTTATACTTCACTTTTAAGTAGTTATCGATTAGTATAAAAGTCATGACGATATGCGTTGGTTATCGTTTATACTTCACTTTTAAGTAGTTATCGATTAGTATAAAAGTCATGATGATATGCGTTGTTTATCGTTTATACTTCACTTTTAAGTAGTTATCGATTAGTATAAAAGTCATGATGATATGCGTTGTTTATCGTTTATACTTCACTTTTAAGTAGTTAACGATTAGTATAAAAGTCATGATGATATGCGTTGTTTATCGTTTATACTTCACTTTTAAGTAGTTATCGATTAGTATAAAAGTCATGACGATATGCGTTGTTTATCGTTTATACTTCACTTTTAAGTAGTTATCGATTAGTATAAAAGTCATGATGATATGCGTTGTTTATCGTTTATACTTCACTTTTAAGTAGTTATCGATTAGTATAAAAGTCATGACGATATGCGTTGGTTATCGTTTATACTTCACTTTTAAGTAGTTATCGATTAGTATAAAAGTCATGATGATATGCGTTGTTTATCGTTTATACTTCACTTTTAAGTAGTTATCGATTAGTATAAAAGTCATGATGATATGCGTTGTTTATCGTTTATACTTCACTTTTAAGTAGTTAACGATTAGTATAAAAGTCATGATGATATGCGTTGTTTATCGTTTATACTTCACTTTTAAGTAGTTATCGATTAGTATAAAAGTCATGACGATATGCGTTGTTTATCGTTTATACTTCACTTTTAAGTAGTTATCGATTAGTATAAAAGTCATGATGATATGCGTTGTTTATCGTTTATACTTCACTTTTAAGTAGTTATCGATTAGTATAAAAGTCATGACGATATGCGTTGGTTATCGTTTATACTTCACTTTTAAGTAGTTATCGATTAGTATAAAAGTCATGACGATATGCGTTGGTTATCGTTTATACTTCACTTTTAAGTAGTTATCGATTAGTATAAAAGTCATGATGATATGCGTTGTTTATCGTTTATACTTCACTTTTAAGTAGTTATCGATTAGTATAAAAGTCATGATGATATGCGTTGTTTATCGTTTATACTTCACTTTTAAGTAGTTAACGATTAGTATAAAAGTCATGATGATATGCGTTGTTTATCGTTTATACTTCACTTTTAAGTAGTTATCGATTAGTATAAAAGTCATGACGATATGCGTTGTTTATCGTTTATACTTCACTTTTAAGTAGTTATCGATTAGTATAAAAGTCATGATGATATGCGTTGTTTATCGTTTATACTTCACTTTTAAGTAGTTATCGATTAGTATAAAAGTCATGACGATATGCGTTGGTTATCGTTTATACTTCACTTTTAAGTAGTTATCGATTAGTATAAAAGTCATGACGATATGCGTTGGTTATCGTTTATACTTCACTTTTAAGTAGTTATCGATTAGTATAAAAGTCATGATGATATGCGTTGGTTATCGTTTATACTTCACTTTTAAGTAGTTATCGATTAGTATAAAAGTCATGATGATATGCGTTGGTTATCGTTTATACTTCACTTTTAAGTAGTTATCGATTAGTATAAAAGTCATGACGATATGCGTTGGTTATCGTTTATACTTCACTTTTAAGTAGTTATCGATTAGTATAAAAGTCATGATGATATGCGTTGGTTATCGTTTATACTTCACTTTTAAGTAGTTAACGATTAGTATAAAAGTCATGACGATATGCGTTGGTTATCGTTTATACTTCACTTTTAAGTAGTTAACGATTAGTATAAAAGTCATGACGATATGCGTTGTTTATCGTTTATACTTCACTTTTAAGTAGTTAACGATTAGTATAAAAGTCATGACGATATGCGTTGTTTATCGTTTATACTTCACTTTTAAGTAGTTAACGATTAGTATAAAAGTCATGACGATATGCGTTGGTTATCGTTTATACTTCACTTTTAAGTAGTTAACGATTAGTATAAAAGTCATGACGATATGCGTTGTTTATCGTTTATACTTCACTTTTAAGTAGTTAGCGATTAGTATAAAAGTCAAATTAGAACGAAAAGTAACGGAAAAGAAACGAAAAAGTACACGTTATTTAAGTGCATTGGCTCTCTGGGACTTCATTTACTGGGGCCGTTGTTGTATCTGACTCTGAGTCGATGCTTCACAACATTCAGAAGGGCAGGTTTCGGTATGAGTCGATGTCGTCTTCTATAGAAGTTTCTAACCTCCAGCGGCTTACGTGGATATACTGTCCTGGGCATGCGGGTGTTTACGGTAATGAGAGAGCGGACAGGCTTGCATCAACAGCATCGATTGTTGGGAGTTGAAGATGGATAAGGAGATGTTCTTCGGTCTCTTCACGAGTGTCTGTTGGATGAGGACACTAAAATAGATGTTGAATTGATCCAGTGATTTAGGCAGTTTGGAGTTACCCGGTGTACAAGTCGAACTGGATGCCTTAGGGGCAGAGTTAGGAGTGTGTTTAATCAGCGAGCTACGAAAACCATCAGTATGCATACTCTTCGATATCTGTTGGGGGAGACTGAGCACCTATGGGTCTGCCGGAGTGCAATGACGTCAGTTTAGTAACAATCTACAATCGAAGTGCATTCAAGTGACGTTTCGTTTTAAGTAGTTACCGATTAATATAAAAGTCAAATTAGAACGAAAAGTAAGAGAAAAGAAACGAAAAAGTACACGTTATTCAAGTATATTTAAGTGACGTTTCGACCATGCGATAAGCCATTTTTTTGTCTATTTTCTATTCCCAGGTGGAATATGTAGTTGGGCTGTCCACTCTTGCCGTTAAGCGTAGGGGTGGGAGCAGTGCCGGATTAGGCTAGCGCGGGGCCCGTAGCAAATTTTAGTGCGGGACCCTAGGTTTTGTATGATAATAAAATAAACACAACTTTTACAAACAAACTTTTCTTGATTTAATGTGAGCAAATTTAGAGATAATACTAGACAAATCAATTTCTCTAAGTAAATTACATTCAATGTTCATTAAGGTGAGGTTATTTAGACGATCTTGTCCCATCATGTTCCTGAACTCACTTTTTATACGCTTTAATGTCGAAAAAGAACGCTCTCCGCTGCAGTTAGTAATCATTAAAGACAAGTAAATTCGTAAGACTATTTCTACATTTGGGAAACACGACTCTAATGAATTTTCCATTATAAGTTTATAAAATTGCAGTTCAAGAGCCTCATGCTTTACGTTGCTAATAGCAGCAGCTACATTAGTTTTAAGAAGTTCAGCGAACTGCACAAGTTCGTCGCCTATGCTTTCTTCCAAATCCTCTTGGTAAGAGCTGACAATATTTGGAGTTCTTTTCAAGACCTCTTCTGCTGTAATAGATTTTAACTGCAGTATTCCAAATACACCAGTCACTCTATGGTACAGCCTAAATCAATAACTTTGCAAACAAAACAGAACAGTTGTCCTTTAGTTTCTGTATAACACAATCAATTTCTCACGTGAGTTTTGTTTGTTGGTGTATGTGTGTATGTGTGTATGTGTGTATGTGTGTATGTGTGTATGTGTGTATGTGAAAAACGACTTTCGACAAAATCGTGGATCGTTTTCTTTATCGTATGTTTGTTGTTTTTTTTTTTTTTTTTTAAAACATGAAATCACTCTTCATATGTTGTACTTTGCTACTTTCTTTCACAATCCAATAATCTCAATTGAAGTTGTTTTACCATTCACCAATATCGTTGGGTACATTTTACTTTCGTTGTGTTTTTGGCTTGTAGAAGATGTTGCTACATTAGAAGCATGTGCTGTGCTTTCTGCCTCTCTTTGGCTTGAAGATGATATGGCTAAATTGGGAGGACTTGCTGTACATTCGATTTCAGTTTGTCTTGTGAAAATGTGGCTAAATCGTGAAGAGTTGCTGATCTTAATGGTAATATTGGTAATGATGATTCTTCTATAGCACTGCTTTCATCTACTACACAGTGGGACACGTCTTCTGTATTTTCTGCTTCCATTTCTTTGGATTCGGCACCATCACATACGACATTAAAAATTCAGACAGCGTGCGTGTTTTTGATATAACATCTGGTTATTTTTCCATTTTCATCTCTGTCACATAGGCGCGGGGCCCTAGAAGCGCGGGGCCCGTAGCATTTGTTACTTCTGCTACTAGGCTAATCCGGCGCTGGGTGGGAGCTTTAATTTGTGTTCTAGGGCCAGATGAGTCGCCCTTTTAAAGATAAGCCATTTTCAGCATTTAAATGACGTCTCGTAAGCAAAGCTAATTCTTCTTGTATAGACCAGTTAAGAGTACATATTTTCAACATACTTAAGACAAGTATCAAATTTTAGATCATTACATCAGATGACAATCTGGTCGGCTATGTAATTATGTGCATCTCACGGTTATTAAGACGCTACGCCGCATAAGATCAACATTCTGACACTCGTCACAGACAAAACACCAGGACACGTCTAAAGTAGGTATATCGTATGGACAGTCACATACAGAAACATAAGGTCGTAGTTGAATCTCAATAGACTGTAGTAACTGTTGTTAAGTGTCCTGGTAGTGTTTACAATGATATGGGGACTTAAGTAATTTGTGTTGGCATTTTCAATAGTGGAGGTATCTTCATTTTCTTCTTCAGGAACATTTTTCAAGTGCTTCACCACAGCCAACTCTAGATAACTAGGCCAGACAAGGGGTTCCGTGACCTAGATCAGAAAAGGGGGCCGGAAATTATAGATGTTTGATAGAGCACTGCAAGCTTTTTGCAATTTTACTCAATTCTGTGAGTCTATGGTTATTTACTGGTGAAAAATATTCATTATATTGATATTCCTTATTGTTAAACTTAACTTGTTGCATAATATAACTTCGATTCAGCATTTTGTGTTTATTTTAAAATGATTTCGTCTATATACACCAATACTGGTATGCGAGGTCACGTGGTGTAGTTGGGATCTGATTTCTCATAATTCTTACCTGAGTCCGAAGGCCCATAAGTTTATAGTTGGCTCTGGCTTGACCTCTGTGGAATACAGGCTAAGCTGTCAACTTTAGGTTTGTCAGAACTAAATAATAGAGGATATTGAGGTAAATATAAGTATTGAGGTACAGATGATAAAAAGTATTTTTTTTACCAACACTTTGTTACTAGTGCCAAACGTGGTCTCTTACAGCAACACATCACAGAAAGCTCACCACGTGTGAAATGAAATGCTGAGGAAGGCAGTGGGGTCACCAGGAAAGACAGACTACGAAATGAGGACATCAGAAGCAGAGTGATCATAACTTCATGCACCGAATATATCGAAAGACAACAAATGCAGTAGTTCGGACATTTAATGAGAATGAAATACAACCAACCACCAATAACAGCATACAATAACAAGAGATCGGGTACTAGAGCTAAGGAAGACCAAGAAAAAGATGGATAGACAATATCAAGACCACACTATATAAACACGGATATAACACAACAAGGGCGACTCATCTAGCCCTAGAACGCAAATTAAAGCTCCCATTTCTACGATTAACGGCAAGAGTGGACAGACAACTACATCTTCCACCTGGGAATAGACAATAGATGTACTAGTACCTATTATCATTAATAGACAATAGATGTCTGTACTAGTACCTTATAAGTTATCAGTTATATGAGGACTATCATCGTAGCACTCCAGACATGTCCATAGGTGCTCCGATCTCCGTCTCAGCAAATCCAGCAGCGTCCAGCGGCCCAACACGCCAGTACGATGTTGATTAATCAATCTCTTTGCATATTTAGTATGTCGTTCTTTTCGGGCTGCACCAATATTGACAGCCATCTCTATATACCATATGTAACGTGTGTAACGTATAACGATACGAAAAGAAAATTATTATTATAATCAGTGGCGGCTCGTGATCATTTTTGTTGGTGGGGCCAGACATTTTCTTCCGGATAAATCATGGTTTTTGGTTGCTATATTTTAATTTATAAAATAATAAATACACGTTATAGATTATCTTTGCTGGGCCGGGCCCCACTGGCCCTTAATGACGAGCCGCCACTGATTATAATATCATATCACAAGTACTGTCAACTTGGCTGTTATATTAGCTACTAAGACCACCTATAAGCAACAAAACAATGTAAACAATTGTGACCGTTTTGAATTCCATAATCCTTCAGTTATGTTTTAAGCTTTTAAAATGATACAACGAATAGACTCAAGTTGCGCGAATGACAGAACCAAAACCGTAAGTTATGATCCACCAGTAATCCATGTTTGACATATTTAGAGACAAGATAGGATTGAAATATGAACAATGCTTTATGCAAGATTGTCCTGATAACAATGAGATTGTCACGACTGTCAGCCTTAAGGTATGCAACAACACTTGAACTTGAAAGTAATGCTACATTTTCTGAATAGTTTGCAAACCAAGTGGCTTACTCTTCTCCGCTCCCCGAGGAGCATAGGACATGAACAGTTATTCGTTAAATATTTCCAGTCTCTGGCTGTTTTCTTTATAATAATAATAATTCCTGTCGTACCGTTATACGTAACATAGGGCCTGCAAGTAATTTCTCCATACCGTTCTATCCTGGGCAACTCGCTCAATTTCCTCCATGGAACTGAGACCGATATTTCTTGTCTCTCTCAGCAAAGTTCGTTTCAGGGTCTCCTAAGGTCGTCCTTTCTTTCTTGAACCCTTTGCATCCCTTCAATGACTGCTTTGATATTTGTTGATTATTTCTCCTCAAGGTGTGTCCAACATATCTCCATCTTCTCTTCTTATAACAGTTGTCCCTAGTGGTTGACTAGACATTTCTCCTCAAGGTGTGCCCAACATATCTCCATCTTCTCTTTCTTATAACAGTTTTAACCAGTGGTTGACCAGACATGTCTCTGATTTCATCACTTCTCCTGAATTGGTTCCATTTTATGTTCATTATTTTTCGCAGACATCTATTGCTTTCTTTATGGTCTCTCAGAATAGTCGAGCATACTTCAGTTCCTCAAAAAGACTTTGACCCCAGGTCTGTTTAGAACTTCCTCTTTTCCATTTTCCTTGCGGGTTTTCAAACAAAGCAAAGGGAATTAAAAAAAACAAGAGGTTTTAATGTGAATATTTCTAGCGCATTGAATCATTTAAGTTAGTTATTTTTAAGTTCCTTAATTTTCTTGTGTTAAGTCTTCATGCTTCACACCCATTACCCACCAGTGTGTTGCCGGGGCCCCCAAAAGGAGCAAAGAATAGTAACACTGCGACCTACAAGGCATGTCGTAAGAGGCGACTTGAGGTAGAGGCCTAGGAAATATACCCTAGCAAATAAAAAGCGATTAATCGGATGTGATGGCCTACTTGTAGGTGCATAACTGGCACAACGTACAATCGCTCCTGGGATCTGAACACATACAAGAGACAGAGAATGGTTTGACAAGTGGTCGATGTATATAATTTTTTTTTTTTTTCCAGAAGCACTTGAGCTGAAAGCTCTTCGGCTCGATGTCATGGACATCGTAACCCTCCGGTTCGGTGCCACGAACACCGTAAATCTGGGAAATCTGTAGCTTTTCTGCCAGTCCGTGGAGTTGAACCCGCACTCACAGAGGACTTGTTAGCCGTAGTCCAACGCGCTACGAACACGCTGGGCACGCGGGCTATGTAGATCATTTGAAGAAGAAGAAGAAGACACCTATAACCGAGACCCCCTGCATAACAAATCATCAAAGCCCGACTGTTGCTAGTAAGCACGCCACGTATTGTGATACTTGTTCTCAATGTTGATGTTATATCCTAGAGTGGAAGCTTCCAGCTAGTCCTGATAGGGCAATCTCTCTTCTTTGATCAAATGTAAACAGAATGGGCACAGGTGTACCTGTTTACCTGTCCGGAGGTAGGGGTCATTAGGTGTATTCAGGTTTCTTTGTGGCGCACTTAACTGAAGGTGTTGTGAGTGTGAGTCGATGTACATGTGGAATGAGGGGGATAGTGGATAAGGAGATGTGTGGATAAGTAGATGTGTGGAGAAGTAGATGTGTGGATAAGTAGATGTGTGGAGAAGTAGATGTGTGGATAAGTAGATGTGTGGGGCAGTTGATAAGTACATGTGTGGATAAGTAGATGTTTGGATAAGTAGGTCTGTAGATAAGTAGATGTGTAGATAAGGAGATGTGTGGATAAGTAGATGTGTGGATAAGTAGATGTGTGGATAAGTAGATGTGTGGATAAGTAGATGTATGGGGCACTGGATAAGGAGATGTGTGGATAAGGAGATGTGTGGATAAGGAGATGTGTGGATAAGGAGATGTGTGGATAAGGAGATGTGTGGATAAGGAGATGTGTGAATAAGTAGATGTGTAGATAAGGAGATGTGTGGATAAGAAGATGTGTGGATAAGTAGATGTGTAGATAAGGAGATGTTTGGATAAGTAGATGTGTAGATAAGTAGATGTGTGGATAAGTAGATGTGTGGATAAGTAGATGTGTAGATAAGTAGATGTGTAGATAAGTAGATGTGTGGATAAGTAGATGTTTGGATAAGTAGATGTGTAGATAAGTAGATGTGTGGATAAGGAGATGTGTGGATAAGTAGATGTGTAGATAAGTAGATGTGTAGATAAGTAGATGTTTGGATAAGTAGATGTTTGATAAGAGATGTAGATAAGTAGATGTGTGATAAGGAGATGTATGGATACGTAGATGTGTAGATAAGGAGATGTATGGATACGTAGATGTGTGGATAAGTAGATGTATGGATAAGTAGATGTATGGATAAGTAGATGTATGGATAAGTAGATGTGTAGATAGGAGATGTGTGATAGTAGATGTATGGATAAGTAGAGTATGGATAAGTAGATGTATGGATAAGGAGATGTGTGGATAAGTAGATGTGTGGATAAGGAGATGTATGGATAAGTAGATGTAGGGCATGATAAGGAGATGTGTGGATAAGGAGATGTATGGATAGGAGATGTGGATAGGAGATGTGTGGATAAGAGATGTGTGGATAAGAGATGTGTGGATAAGGAGATGTATGGATAAGTGAGATAGATGTGGATAAGGAGATGTATGGATAAGGAGATGTATGGATAAGGAATGTGGATAAGTAGATGTAAGGGACAGAGGATAAGTAGAATATCAGAATACGTAGATGTGTGGGACAGTGGATAAGTAGATCTGTGAATAAGTAGATGTGTGGATAAGGAGATGTGTGGGACAGAGGATAAGTAGATGTGTGGATAAGTAGATGTGGGATAGTGGATAAATACAATGTGTACGACAGGGGATAAGTAGATCTTTCTTACGAGGCAGGCCAAGAACACGATGGATAGATAACATTTCAGAGTCCCTGCGAAAGCATGGACTGACAACGTCAAGCGCAACACACCTGGCACAAGATTATTTTTTTTTAAACTGACTCTTCCCACGACGCTTCACGGCAAATGTGGTTAAGATAAGATAAGATAAGATTTTCCTAAACCGTCTCCCATCTCTTTCCCTTCTTCCGAAACTTCTTTCTACCTTTCCATTAAACCTATCGGGTGTCTACACTTTCTTATCTACCAAATTACATTTCTCAAATATTGATTCTATTTGATTTGTTTATTTGAAATACCAAGCCTCAATGTCTCTCAAATCACGAAAATAATAATAATCCTATCTTGATCAGAGCTGGATAAAATAAGAATATTTTGTTGAAGAATAAGGAAAAATTGTTCAGGACCCGCATGGGAAGCAATGAATAGTACCACTGTGACCTACAAGGCATGTCGTAAGAGGCGCTGAGGTAGGGTTTAGGGAAGCTACCTAGTAAATAAAATTTGGATGAGCTGGCCTACTTAGGGCACATAACTGGCACAATGTAGAATGGTTCTTAAGCTCAGATCACATACAAATCACATAGATTTGTTAACAGAGTGGTCGATATGGAGCGATCGATGAATAAAAATCAACAACAAAGAAACGCAAGATTCTCAAAGTCATGTTTAATTATATTTTTATTTTATTTTTCTTGTGTCTTCAGGTTTGCAATCAAGGTGTTGACAAACTGAAACGTCAGAATACGTCTACATTCTCGAATTGACAATTTAACCAAAGGAAGTCTCTGTGAAATTTTCCCTGGTGTCGTCACGATTGTATCAAGGTGTTGACGACTTGTTGCAACAGAATAAAAACTAATCTTAGATTTTTAAAGACACAATTTTGGCAAGGAGTTCATTGTGACATTTTCCCTGGTGTCTACACGCTTCTATCTATGTGTTGAAAACGACGAATCAGAATAATAACTAATCTTAGATTCTTGAAGTTACAGTTTCGCAAAGAAGGTTATTGTTCAATTTTTCTAGTGTCTTCAGGCCTGTATCAAAGTGCCGAAGACTTTTTCATATATTGGTTTTAAGTGTCACAAAATAACGAGTGCTGACCATGTAGTGAACATTCAGAAATCTAGAGACATGATATTCTGTGGTCGCGCTGAGCAACTTGCTGCGGGTTAGTAGCCAATATGAAACAGATTTGGATATCAATCTGCGTATTACTAATTGTTGCAACAGAAATCGGGTAAGTTAATTTTTTATTGATTAATTAATTTTGTTGGTGTTAATTGGCGATATAAAAAAAAAAATTTTAAAAGTCTAAACAAATATGGAACTTAAAGTTATATAGTATTAAAACTAAATTACGAATTTTCTATTCAAATGTTGTATCAGTCCTAACATATGCCAGCGAAAGTTGGAAAATAACTAAAGATATAGAAAGTAAGTTGAATGCATTTGAAAATAGATGTCTCCGAAAATCAATGAACATAAAATGGAACGAATTCAGGAGAAGTGATGATAGCAGAGAAATGTCAGGTCAACCGCTAGTAACAACTGTTATAAGAAAGAGAAGATGGAGATATATTGGACATACCTTGAGAAGAAATGTCTGGTCAACCACTAGTAACAACTGTTTTAATAAAGAGAAGATGGAGATATGTTGGACATACCTTGAGAAGAAATGATCAAGAATAACAATGCATACATTGAAATTGGAGACACAGAGTTCAAGAAAGATATGACGGACTAAAGAAACAATGAGGCCAACTTTCCTGGGAGAGGCAAGAAATATCGGACTCAATTCTATGTAAGAGATTCCCAGATCAGAGCGGTATGGAGCAATTGCTTGCAGGCCCTATGTAACGTATAACGAGTATAATATATATATATATATATATATATATATATATATATATTTGTAATATGTTTTGCTGTTATTCTTTAGTATTGTTGCAACATTTGTGATTACTGTCTGCACCAGCGTCTTATTTCGTTTGTTGCTTGCCCTAATATTATATTTTAATGTTATATTTTGTGTTATATCGCAATAAGTGTTACTCTTTTCTATTAATGTCTCATTTTGTGTCTGCTTTTTTATAATATACAATTTTTATCTAGGGTGACTTCTGTGGCCTGGAGACATAATACTCACATCTCAGTTCGAAAGTACTCGGTTCGATACCAGTGTGGAGAAATAGTGATATTTTATCAATGATTACTGATTTCAACATAGGTGAAATCGAGTTCTTAGTCCAGTCGGAGACGGACGATAAAATCTAGGGTTCAAATTAAGCATGTGAAAGAAAACTTGACATCTGTAAATTGAAAATTTTAGGCTGGAGAGTCACTGTCCTGAAAAAAATAGAAATTAAAATACAGGGTGTTCAACTTAAAAGCAGCCCCAGTGATATATAGAAATTTGCCAGGTACGCATTGCATCTCGTCTATTTACTATTTAAACCGGTTCTGACTAGCTTGTCCTACGTCACATTTGTTCATCGCCCCTTCCGCACTACAATTACACACCATCACACAACCTTGACCTATACTACGTCATAACTGAACCTTCTCATTTCCATACATATATGCCAGATTAGCTCCATTCACAGGCTGCTTTTAAGTTGAACACCCTGTATAATTTTGCTTTTACGTGTTTTACCATCGCTACATAGTTTTACTGCAGTCTTTCCTTATGTTGATAATGATATTTATCAAGGACATGGCTTTACAGCCTGCTATTCTACATTTTGAGCTGCTATTTGTTCTTATGGGCGTCTGTAGCTTTAGCGTTAGTGAGCTCGAACACAACCCAAGCGTACCTGGTTCAAACTTCGCGGCAGGCAGTTTGGAAACAAATTCGTTCTGTGTGATTTTTACGAACGGTAAAAAAATATACATCACCGTTCAGAAAGCAATGACAAACTACTGAACCCAGTGGCGGCTCGTGATCTTTTTTGTTGGTGGGGCCGGACAAAATTGTATGAAAAGTCATTGTTCTAGGTTAGGTTATATATTATGTATTTACCCATTAGTTATTTATGATTTTTGGTGGGGCCTGGCCCCACTGGCCCTAAATAACGAGCCGCCACTGACTGAACCTATAAGTAATGCCTAGAAAAAAAGGACTCGTTTACTGTGGTTGATAGCTACATCCTGTAAAGAATGTGCCGCGATTTTCATTTTGTTTCATTTTTTCTTATACGTGTTCAAATTGAAAACGTGAACCTGCGTTTTATCGTCTGTCTCCGACAGCAGTAGAAACTCGATCTCACCTACATAGAGATCAAGGATTTCAGGAAAAATATTCCGATGGCTCCACGAGGAAGGCTGGCAAGGCTGGTGGTCTGGGTTCAGCTCCCGCAATGTGCGTGGAATTTTTCCGACCACGACGGCTCTCAGGTCGACCCAGCCTCAACTGGGTACCAGACATGCTCTGGGAAGTAAAGGCGGCCGGTGTGATGCTGACCACATCACCCATCGTGTGCCGACGGTCAATGAAAATACAGGCCTAACACTGTATTGACCTATATACCACGAGGTATGAAAGGGTTCCTTTACTTCCACGAGGAAGCTAACCCAGAACACTTGGGACGAGAGACTGACCTAACATCTACGCCACAGAGACTGCCCAGTTGTACTAACTGTATTGTGAAATAAACATATTTCTTTCTTTCTTTCCTGTAATGTTTTTTTATCGTTTCTTTCCTGTAATGTTTTCTCTCTCTCTCTCTCTCTCTCTATCTCTCTCTCTCTCTCTCTCTCTCTCTCTCTCTCTCCTGTGTGCAATGTATCATTATTAATAAATTATTTCGTTAGTTTTCAATACATTTGTTTCAATTTTGTCTAAATTTAGGCTTTCTATTTGTGTTTCTAACTCACTTTTCTACTTATTTTTAAAATGTTTTCCAGATTCCTGCTGAGTTTTATTTATCAGTAGAGTGTTCTTTTCTATTATTTTGTGGATTTTTGTTTGGGGGGCTCTTTATCCCATTGTTTATAGTTCTTTCTCATATTTTATTCGATCTTCTGCCTAAAGAAAACTGACTTTTTCTCTTTACATTGTGACTCTTTCTCTTTACATTGTGACTTTTTCTCTTTACATTGTGACTTTTTCTCTTTACATTGTGACTTTTTCTCTTTACATTGTGACTTTTTCTCTTTACATTGTGACTTTTCTCTAAATTAGACTTTTCTCTTATTGTGACTTTTTCTCTTTAGTTTGTGACTTTTCTCTTTAGTTTGTGACTTTTTCTCTTTAGTTTGTGATTTGTTCTCTTTATTTTTTGATTCATTCTCTTTACATTGTGACTCTTTAATTTAATTGTGACTGTTTCTCTTTACTAAAGAAACTGATTGATTTGCTGCTTGTTTCTTGTTTTTACTTCGTTTATATTAGTGGTTCTCAACCTGTGGTAGCGACCCTTTGGGGTCGAACGACCATTTACAAGGGTCGCCTGAGACCATCTGAAAACACATATTTATCGTAATTAGAAATATAAATTTCACAATATATAATTTCATATTGTTTTTGTGATTAATCACTATGCTTTAATTATTTTCAATTTGTAACAATGAAAATACATCCTGCATATCAGATATTTACATTACGATTCATAACAGTAGCAAAATTACAGTTATGAAGTAGCAACGACAATAATTTTATTGTTGGAGGTCACCAGAACATGAGGAACTGTATTAAAGGATCACGGCATTAGGAAGGTGTAGATCAACTGGTTTAGATTGTAAAATATTCTATATTTTTATAGACATTTTCTTTTTCATTCCGCAAAATATATTTTCTCGAGTTTTTTTGTGTAAAATAACCTCAGTTTATTCTGACCTACAGTTTCTTCTGACAATCAGTTTTTCTAACCCCCAGTCTAATCTCACCCTCAGTTTGTTCTAACTCTCAATTTGTTCTAACTCTCAGTTTGTTCTAACTCTCAATTTGTTCTAACCCTCAGTTTGTTCTAACTCTCAGTTTGTTCTAACCCTCAGTTTGTTCTAACTCTCAGTTTGTTCTCTCAGTTTGTTCTAACTCTCAGTTTGGTCTCTCAGTTTGTTCTAACCCTCAGTTTGTTCTAACCCTCAGTTTGTTCTAACTCTCAGTTTGTTCTAACCTCAGTTTGTTCTAACTCTCAATTTGTTCTAACCCTCAAACTGTTCTAACTCTCAGTTTGTTCTAACCCTCAGTTTGTTCTCTCAATTTGTTCTAACCCTCAGTTTGTTCTAACCCTCAGTTTGTTCTAACCCTCAGTTTGTTCTAACTCTCAGTTTGCTCTAACCCTCAGTTTGTTCTAACCCTCAGTTTGTTCTCTCAGTTTGATCTAACCATCAGTTTGTTCTCTCAGTTTGTTCTAACTCTCAGTTTGTTCTAACCCTCAGTTTGTTCTAACCCTCAGTTTGTTCTAACCCTCAGTTTGTTCTCTCAGTTTGTTCTAACTCTCAGTTTGTTCTAACTCTCAGTTTGTTCTAACTCTCAGTTTGTTCTAACCCTCAGTTTGTTCTCTCAGTTTGTTCTAACTCTCAGTTTGTTCTCTCAGTTTGTTCTAACCCTCAGTTTGTTCTAACTCTCAGTTTGTTCTAACCCTCAGTTTGTTCTAACTCTCAGTTTGTTCTAACCCTCAGTTTATTCTCTCAGTTTGTTCTAACTCTCAGTTTGTTCTAACCCTCAGCTTGTTCTAACCCTCAGTTTGTTCTAACTCTCAGTTTGTTCTCTCAGTTTGTTCTAACTCTCAGTTTTGTCTCTCAGTTTGTTCTAACCCTCAGTTTGTTCTAACCCTCAGTTTGTTCTAACTCTCAGTTTGTTCTAACCCTCAGTTTGTTCTAACTCTCAATTTGTTCTAACCCTCAAACTGTTCTAACTCTCAGTTTGTTCTAACCCTCAGTTTGTTCTCTCAATTTGTTCTAACCCTCAGTTTGTTCTAACCCTCAGTTTGTTCTAACCCTCAGTTTATTCTAACTCTCAGTTTGCTCTAACCCTCAGTGTGTTCTAACCCTCAGTATGTTCTCTCAGTTTGATCTAACCCTCAGTTTGTTCTCTCAGTTTGTTCTAACTCTCAGTTTGTTCTAACCCTCAGTTTGTTCTAACCCTCAGTTTGTTCTAACCCTCAGTTTGTTCTCTCAGTTTGTTCTAACTCTCAGTTTGTTTTAACTCTCAATTTGTTCTAACCCTCAGTTTGTTCTAACTCTCAGTTTGTTCTAACTCTCAGTTTGTTCTAACCCTCAGTTTGTTGTAACCCTCAGTTTGTTCTAACTCTCAGTTTGTTCTAACTCTCAATTTGTTCTAACCCTCAGTTTGTTCTAACCCTCAGTTTGTTCTAACTCTCAGTTTACTCTAACCCTCAGTTTGTTCTAACCCTCAGTTTGTTCTCTCAGTTTGATCTAACCATCAGTTTGTTCTCTCAGTTTGTTCTAACTCTCAGTTTGTTCTAACCCTCAGTTTGTTCTAACCCTCAGTTTGTTCTAACCCTCAGTTTGTTCTCTCAGTTTGTTCTAACTCTCAGTTTGTTCTAACTCTCAGTTTGTTCTAACTCTCAGTTTGTTCTAACCCTCAGTTTGTTCTCTCAGTTTGTTCTAACTCTCAGTTTGTTCTCTCAGTTTGTTCTAACCCTCAGTTTGTTCTAACTCTCAGTTTGTTCTAACCCTCAGTTTGTTCTAACTCTCAGTTTGTTCTAACCTCAGTTTGTTCTCTCAGTTTGTTCTAACTCTCAGTTTGTTCTAACCCTCAGTTTGTTCTAACCCTCAGTTTGTTCTAACCCTCAGTTTGTTCTAACCCTAAGTTTGTTCTAACCCTCAGTTTGTTCTAACTCTCAATTTGTTCTAACCCTCAGTTTGTTCTAACTCTCAGTTTGTTCTAACTCTCAGTTTGTTCTAACTCTCAGTTTGTTCTAACTCTCAATTTGTTCTAACCCTCAGTTTGTTCTAACTCTCAGTTTGTTCTAACTCTCAGTTTGTTCTAACCCTCAGTTTGTTGTAACCCTCAGTTTGTTCTAACTCTCAGTTTGTTCTAACTCTCAATTTGTTCTAACCCTCAGTTTGTTCTAACTCTCAGTTTGTTCTAACTCTCAGTTTGTTCTAACCCTCAGTTTGTTCTCTCAGTTTGTTCTAACTCTCAGTTTGTTCTCTCAGTTTGTTCTAACCCTCAGTTTGTTCTAACTCTCAGTTTGTTCTAACCTCAGTTTGTTCTAACTCTCAGTTTGTTCTAACCCTCAGTTTATTCTCTCAGTTTGTTCTAACTCTCAGTTTGTTCTAACCCTCAGCTTGTTCTAACCCTCAGTTTGTTCTAACTCTCAGTTTGTTCTCTCAGTTTGTTCTAACTCTCAGTTTTGTCTCTCAGTTTGTTCTAACCCTCAGTTTGTTCTAACCCTCAGTTTGTTCTAACTCTCAGTTTGTTCTAACCCTCAGTTTGTTCTAACTCTCAATTTGTTCTAACCCTCAAACTGTTCTAACTCTCAGTTTGTTCTAACCCTCAGTTTGTTCTCTCAATTTGTTCTAACCCTCAGTTTGTTCTAACCCTCAGTTTGTTCTAACCCTCAGTTTATTCTAACTCTCAGTTTGCTCTAACCCTCAGTGTGTTCTAACCCTCAGTATGTTCTCTCAGTTTGATCTAACCCTCAGTTTGTTCTCTCAGTTTGTTCTAACTCTCAGTTTGTTCTAACCCTCAGTTTGTTCTAACCCTCAGTTTGTTCTAACCCTCAGTTTGTTCTCTCAGTTTGTTCTAACTCTCAGTTTGTTTTAACTCTCAATTTGTTCTAACCCTCAGTTTGTTCTAACTCTCAGTTTGTTCTAACTCTCAGTTTGTTCTAACCCTCAGTTTGTTGTAACCCTCAGTTTGTTCTAACTCTCAGTTTGTTCTAACTCTCAATTTGTTCTAACCCTCAGTTTGTTCTAACCCTCAGTTTGTTCTAACTCTCAGTTTACTCTAACCCTCAGTTTGTTCTAACCCTCAGTTTGTTCTCTCAGTTTGATCTAACCCTCAGTTTGTTCTCTCAGTTTGTTCTAACTCTCAGTTTGTTCTAACCCTCAGTTTGTTCTAACCCTCAGTTTGTTCTAACCCTCAGTTTGTTCTCTCAGTTTGTTCTAACTCTCAGTTTGTTCTAACTCTCAGTTTGTTCTAACTCTCAGTTTGTTCTAACCCTCAGTTTGTTCTCTCAGTTTGTTCTAACTCTCAGTTTGTTCTCTCAGTTTGTTCTAACCCTCAGTTTGTTCTAACTCTCAGTTTGTTCTAACCCTCAGTTTGTTCTAACTCTCAGTTTGTTCTAACCTCAGTTTGTTCTCTCAGTTTGTTCTAACTCTCAGTTTGTTCTAACCCTCAGTTTGTTCTAACCCTCAGTTTGTTCTAACCCTCAGTTTGTTCTAACCCTAAGTTTGTTCTAACCCTCAGTTTGTTCTAACCCTCAGTTTGTTCTAACCCTCAGTTTGTTCTAACTCTCAGTTTGTCCTAACTCTCAATTTCTTCTAACCCTCAGTTTGTTCTAACTCTCAGTTTGTTCTAACTCTCAGTTTGTTCTAACCCTCAGTTTGTTCTAACTCTCAGTTTGTTCTAACCTCAGTTTGTTCTAACTCTCAGTTTGTTCTAACTCTCAATTTGTTCTAACCCTCAGTTTGTTCTAACTCTCAGTTTGTTCTAACTCTCAGTTTGTTCTAACTCTCAGTTTGTTCTAACTCTCAATTTGTTCTAACCCTCAGTTTGTTCTAACTCTCAGTTTGTTCTAACTCTCAGTTTGTTCTAACCCTCAGTTTGTTGTAACCCTCAGTTTGTTCTAACTCTCAGTTTGTTCTAACTCTCAATTTGTTCTAACCCTCAGTTTGTTCTAACTCTCAGTTTGTTCCAACTCGCAGTTTGTTCTCTCAGTTTGTTCTAACCCTCAGTTTGTTCTAACTCTCAATTTGTTCTCTCAGTTTGTTCTAACCCTCAGTTTGTTCTCTCAGTTTGTTCTAACCCTCAGTTTGTTCTAACTCTCAGTTTGTTCTCTCAGTTTGTTCTAACCCTCAGTTTGTTCTCTCAGTTTGTTCTAACCCTCAGTTTGTTCTAACTCTCAGTTTGTTCTAACCCTCAGTTTGTTCTAACCCTCAGTTTGTTCTAACTCTCAGTTTGTTCTAACCCTCAGTTTGTTCTAACTCTCAGTTTGTTCTAACTCTCAGTTTGTTCTAACTCTCAGTTTGTTCTAACTCTCAGTTTGTTCTAACCCTCAGTTTGTTCTAACCCTCAGTTTGTTCTAACTCTCAGTTTGTTCTAACCCTCAATTTGTTCTAACCCTCAGTTTGTTCTAACTCTCAGTTTGTTCTAACCCTCAGTTTGTTCTAACCCTCAGTTTGTTCTAACCCTCAGTTTGTTCTCTCAGTTTGTTCTAACTCTCAGTTTGTTCTAACTCTCAGTTTGTTCTAACTCTCAGTTTGTTCTAACCCTCAGTTTGTTCTCTCAGTTTGTTCTAACTCTCAGTTTGTTCTCTCAGTTTGTTCTAACCCTCAGTTTGTTCTAACTCTCAGTTTGTTCTAACCCTCAGTTTGTTCTAACTCTCAGTTTGTTCTAACCCTCAGTTTGTTCTCTCAGTTTGTTCTAACTCTCAGTTTGTTCTAACCCTCAGTTTGTTCTAACCCTCAGTTTGTTCTAACCCTCAGTTTGTTCTAACCCTAAGTTTGTTCTAACCCTCAGTTTGTTCTAACCCTCAGTTTGTTCTAACCCTCAGTTTGTTCTAACTCTCAGTTTGTCCTAACTCTCAATTTCTTCTAACCCTCAGTTTGTTCTAACTCTCAGTTTGTTCTAACTCTCAGTTTGTTCTAACCCTCAGTTTGTTCTAACTCTCAGTTTGTTCTAACCCTCAGTTTGTTCTAACTCTCAGTTTGTTCTAACTCTCAATTTGTTCTAACCCTCAGTTTGTTCTAACTCTCAGTTTGTTCTAACTCTCAGTTTGTTCTAACTCTCAGTTTGTTCTAACTCTCAATTTGTTCTAACCCTCAGTTTGTTCTAACTCTCAGTTTGTTCTAACTCTCAGTTTGTTCTAACCCTCAGTTTGTTGTAACCCTCAGTTTGTTCTAACTCTCAGTTTGTTCTAACTCTCAATTTGTTCTAACCCTCAGTTTGTTCTAACTCTCAGTTTGTTCCAACTCGCAGTTTGTTCTCTCAGTTTGTTCTAACCCTCAGTTTGTTCTAACTCTCAATTTGTTCTCTCAGTTTGTTCTAACCCTCAGTTTGTTCTCTCAGTTTGTTCTAACCCTCAGTTTGTTCTAACTCTCAGTTTGTTCTCTCAGTTTGTTCTAACCCTCAGTTTGTTCTCTCAGTTTGTTCTAACCCTCAGTTTGTTCTAACTCTCAGTTTGTTCTAACCTCAGTTTGTTCTAACCCTCAGTTTGTTCTAACTCTCAGTTTGTTCTAACCCTCAGTTTGTTCTAACTCTCAGTTTGTTCTAACTCTCAGTTTGTTCTAACTCTCAGTTTGTTCTAACTCTCAGTTTGTTCTAACCCTCAGTTTGTTCTAACCCTCAGTTTGTTCTAACTCTCAGTTTGTTCTAACCCTCAATTTGTTCTAACCCTCAGTTTGTTCTAACTCTCAGTTTGTTCTAACCCTCAGTTTGTTCTCTCAGTTTGTTCTAACCCTCAGTTTGTTCTCTCAGTTTGATCTAACCCTCAGTTTGTTCTCTCAGTTTGTTCTAACCCTCAGTTTGTTCTCTCAGTTTGTTCTAACCCTCAGTTTGTTCTAACTCTCAGTTTGTTCTAACCCTCAGTTTGTTCTAACCCTCAGTTTGTTCTAACTCTCAGTTTGTTCTAACCCTCAGTTTGTTCTAACGCTCAGTTTGTTCTCTCAGTTTGTTCTAACCCTCAGTTTGTTCTCTCAGTTTGTTCTAACCCTCAGTTTGTTCTAACCCTCAATTTATTCTGCAAAGTTTTCTCAGTTTGTTCAGTGAAATTTCTCAAATTATTATTTCAATCGTTTCCAAATTGTTATGAGAAATCCTCTCAAATTATTATTCGAATTGGCCCCAATTTGTTATACATTATTCCAGTTTGTTGTTTTTATTTCAAAATTGCTCAATTTTGTTATACGATATATACATATATATTCAGTATATTTCTTTTATGCATAATCTCTACAACGTATATGTACGAGCTGAACAACAAGAGAGAAAAGCGAAAACTCAGAAGTTGTCACAGTAAAACACTTGCCTATTGACCGTCTGTAAAGATGAAAAGGGCCATATATATATATATTAATAATAATTTCTCTCGTACCGTTATACGTTACATAGAGTTTGTTTCAGGGTCTCCTTAGGTCGTCCTCTCTTTCTTGAACCCTTTTCATCCCACTTCAATGCCTGCTTTGATATTCGTTGATCATTTCTCCTCAAGGTGTGTCCAACATATCTCCATCTTCTCTTTCTTATAACAGTTGTCACTAGGGTTTGACCAGACATGTCTCTGATTTCATCACTTCTCCTGAATTCGTTCCATTTTATATTCATTATCGCCCGAGTGGTTACCGGGGCCCAAATTAGGGTTAAAGAATAGAACCACTGTTACCTGCCACGCATGTCGTAAGAGTCGACTAAGGAGGTTTGGCTGAAATCGGATGCATGTATCCTAAGCGTGTAGAAGTCTATGCATTTAGGGTCCTATCAAACCAATATGCAACGTATACACGTTCTTGGCAAAGATCAAACATATCACAAAGAGTGATTAAAATTGGTCGTAAAGAACGAACGCAAAGAAAAGAAGATATTCATTATTTTTCGCAGACATCTATTTTCAAATTCATTCAACTTGCTTTCTATATCTTTAGTCATTTTCAACATATATATATATATATATAAATGCGCTCGCCTCTCATTGATATAGACATATTTTCTTCCAATAACAATATCCTGCTCAGAGAGACAAACAACGACATTCTGCGACTGAACATAAAAAAGGAGCCAATCCTTGATCCTAATACAGTTTGCAAAACGTACCCGGAACTGACGTCACCTCAGTACAATCTGTGCCGGAAGTACCCTGATGTGACAGCCTCTGCTATCCAGGGTGTCCAGGTCGCTATCCATGAGTGTCAGTTTCAGCTGAGAACACACAGGTGGAACTGCTCTGCTCTGGAAAAGAAGAACAAAAATCCACACGCGAGTCCTATGCTAGCAAAAGGTAAGTTTTATTTATTTCATTAGTCTTTTCCCTCTTCGATCGCTTCATATCGACCATCTGTTCAACCACTTTTTGTGATATGTTTGTGATATGTTTGTGATATGTTTGTGATCTCTTTGTGATCTGTTTGTGATATGTTTGTGATCTGTTTGTGATCTGTTTGTGATATGTTTGTGATATGTGTGTGATCTGTTTGTGATATGTTTGTGATATGTTTGTGATCTGTTTGTGATATGTTTGTGATATGTTTGTGATATGTTTGTGATCTCTTTGTGATATGTTTGTGATCTGTTTGTGATATTTTTGTGATATGTTTGTGATCTGTTTGTGATATGTTTGTGATATGTTTGTGATATGTTTGTGATATGTTTGTGATATGTTTGTGATATGTTTGTGATATGTTTGTGATCTGTTTGTGATCTGTTTGTGATATGTTTGTGATCTGTTTGTGATATGTTTGTGATATGTTTGTGATATGTTTGTGATATGTTTGTGATATGTTTGTGATATGTTTGTGATCTGTTTGTGATATGTTTGTGATATGTTTGTGACATGTTTGTGATATGTTTGTGATCTGTTTGTGATATGTTTGTGATATGTTTGTGATATGTTTGTGATATGTTTGTGATCTCTTTGTGATCTGTTTGTGATATGTTTGTGATATGTTTGTGATATGTTTGTGATATGTTTGTGATCTGTTTGTGATATGTTTGTGATATGTTTGTGATATGTTTGTGATATGTTGTGATATGTTTGTGATATGTTTGTGATATGTTTGTGATATGTTTGTGATCTGTTTGTGATATGTTTGTGATATGTTTGTGATATGTTTGTGATCTGTTTGTGATATGTTTGTGATCTGTTTGTGATATGTTTGTGATATTTTTGTGATCTGTTTGTGATATGTTTGTGATATGTTTGTGATATGTTTGTGATATGTTTGTGATCTGTTTGTGATATATTTGTGATATGTTTGTGATATGTTTGTGATATGTTTGTGATATGTTTGTGATCTGTTTGTGATATGTTTGTGATCTGTTTGTGATATGTTTGTGATATGTTTGTGATCTGTTTGTGATATGTTTGTGATATGTTTGTGATCTGTTTGTGATATGTTTGTGATCTGTTTGTGATATGTTTGTGATATGTTTGTGATCTGTTTGTGATATTTTTGTGATCTGTTTGTGATCTGTTTGTGATCTGTTTGTGATCTGTTTGTAATCTGTTTGTGATATGTTTGTGATCAGTTTGTGATATGTTTGTGATATGTTTGTGATATGTTTGTGATATGTTTGTGATATGTTTGTGATATGTTTGTGATATGTTTGTGATCTGTTTGTGATATGTTTGTGATATGTTTGTGATCTGTTTGTGATATATTTGTGATCTGTTTGTGATATGTTTGTGATCTGTTTGTGATATGTTTGTGATATGTTTGTGATCTGTTTGTGATCTGTTTGTGATATTTTTGTGATCTGTTTGTGATCTGTTTGTGATCTGTTTGTGATCTGTTTGTGATCTGTTTGTGATATGTTTGTGATCTGTTTGTGATATGTTTGTGATATGTTTGTGATATGTTTGTGATCTCTTTGTGATCTGTTTGTGATATGTTTGTGATCTGTTTGTGATATGTTTGTGATATGTTTGTGATATGTTTGTGATATGTTTGTGATATGTTTGTGATATGTTTGTGATATGTTTGTGATCTGTTTGTGATATGTTTGTGATATGTTTGTGATATGTTTGTGATCTCTTTGTGATCTGTTTGTGATATGTTTGTGATATGTTTGTGATATGTTTGTGATATGTTTGTGATATGTTTGTGATATGTTTGTGATATGTTTGTGATCTGATTTGGAAGCAAATTGCTTTCGTGGATTTTTACTGAAGGTAAAAATAGACCTACTGTTCAAAAGCAATGACAAACTACTGAACGTATAAGTGCTGCCTAGAAAATCACTGACTCATTTACTGTGGTTGATGGCTACGTCCTGTGAAGGATATGCCACGATTTTCATTTTTCGTGTGATCTGAGCCTAAGAACGATTGTGCGTTGTGTCATTTATGCCCCATCAAGTGAACATCATCATCATCATCAATGTGCGTATCCTTTATAGGACGTTACTCTCTTTGCAGCACATCTGAAATTCACAGTCTCTAGCCAGTTCACCCACTTCGTCGATGGTCATGTTCATGGTTTCTTTAATATCTTGTAGCCATCTTCTTCTTGGTCTGCCTCTGCGTCCTGGGACCCTGCCCTCTAGTCGCATCAAGTGAACAGAACGTCCTATTTCTGAAACGCTTTTTATTTACTAAGGTATATGCTATGTTATGTTATGCGATCGACGTCATAGCACCTTGAGTTTTCTATTCGGGCTATGTCCTCTGCTGCAGCAGTCATCCCAAAGTCCATTTTATCATCGCACCCATGAGAAGTTAATTAGTTTACCTTCTCTCTCTACCACGAAGACAACACTGTCTGTCATGTCCAAACTTAACTCCTAATTCTCAGACTCGTGCCAGTGTCAAAAACTCGTCCATATCACATTTTTTTTTTCCGATCCAGAAGGACTTGAGCTGAAAGCTCTTCGGCTCGGTGTCATGGACATCGTAACCCTTCGGCTCGGTGCCACGAACACCCTAAATCTGGGGAACCTGTAGCTTTTCTGCCAGTCCGCGGAGTTGAACCTGCACTTACAGAGGACTAGTCACCCGTAGTCCAACGCGCTACGAACACGCTGGGCACGCGAATTCGCCCATATCACATAAATGAGAGCGTACCGCATTGAAAGCACCGGCTCTGTCCATACTTCTACTCGCTTCAGTCGGGGCATTGTTTGCAAGAAAGTCAGCACGCTCGTTATCCTGCACTCCAGCATGTCCAGGTGTGTACAGCCAAGTCATTTTCTTGAGATGTTATCTCAGAATGCTGTCCACCCATTCCACGCGCAGACTTCCAGATTCAATCCTTTAAAGCATATTTTTTTTAAACAGTTTTTCTTCATGTTTATTTTGAATGTCCAGACTTTCTTTTCCCATCCGCTGTCCATCGGAGACCTGACCTCGTCAGTGTCCTTATTGGAATACAGCAGATGCCCGCCTGCCCAGCGTGTTCGTAGCGCGGTGGACTACGGGTGACAAATCCTCTGGCAGAAAAGCCACAGGTTCACCATATTTACGGTGTTCGTGGCACCGAACCGAAAGGTTACGATGTCCATGGCACTGAGCCGAAGAGCTTTCAGCTCAAGTGCTTCTGGATCGGAAAAAAATGGAAATACAGCATACTTGGCCAATCCACCTCCATCTTTTTATAATGATAGTCTCTAATGGTTTCTAGCATGTTCGTTTTAAGAGCTCTTCTGTCAATGTATCTGGCTAGAACATTTGCACGTATCTTCTTAAACTGTATAATATATATAGGTATTATGTATGGAGAAAGAGACGCTGGCGATGGATATGATGCACATTGAGAAGACAGACTGGAAGCATTGCAAGACAGGCACTAATTTGGAACACACAGGGAAAAAGAAGTAGGGGAAGGCCTAGATATATCTGAAGAAGAGCTAGAGACTGATATTAAAAGGAGAGGTTAAAAACATGGACAGAATTGGAAGCGATGGAGAGAGAGAGAGAGAGAGAGAGAGAGAGGCAGAGCTGGAAGAAGTTTTTTCAAGACCTGTGCAGGTGCCGTGCGGTGTATTTTCTCAGTATGATGCAAATCTTCGAAATGTCGCCCCTTAAATGATTTTTCTATCAAATAACCTTCAATTGTGATTTTGATTTCGCTGCTCATGCCGTCACCTTACGATCCCGCCTGATGCGGCCGCCTCTCTGTATCATAGCACGGTACGGTCCTGGACTTGTGCTCAGTAGGGAGTTGAAAGGTGAAGAAGAAGATTATGAATGCCTTTTTTTATTTATTACAATTGGCAAGTGTATGACAACTACTTAATTCATCTATGTGTGCGGGTTCAATTCCGCGGACGGCAGAAAAAGTCACAGATTCCCCAGATTTACGGTGTCCATGGCACCGAGCCGAAGAGCTGAAAAGCTCGTGCTTCTGGATCTAATTTTGTTTTTAAAGTGTGCGCTTGTTTCTCTGACTTCAAGCTCATCTCTAAGCTTCTCTCCAAAAGATTCTATACCTTTGAGTAGTATCACTTTCCATATAACTCGTTCACTTTCCATATAACTCGTTCACTTTCCATATAACTCGTCCATCCGATAGCTTTTCCTCTCACCCGAGCGGTTACCGGGGCCCAAATTGGGGTGTAAAGAATAGAACCACTGTTACCTGCCACGCATGTCGTAAGAGGCGACTAAGGAGGCTGGTCGCGGGGCTAGCTACCCCACACCGTAAAAGACACTAGATGGCCACAGAACGGAGAGCGAACCGAGTAAACGCTGACTGAAATCGGACACATCGCCGAAGGATAAGAACCAGAGCGCCAAATAGTGCTGAAGATGTGATGTAAAACCCATCAATGCTAGGGCTGCATAAATCAGATTTCCACATAAATAGAATTTATGGGGAAATCTGGTACATCGGTCTGGGCGGTGATCGAGAGAGAGAGAGAGAGAGAAGAGAGAAGAGAGTGATAGTTTTTCCTATTTGTTGAAACCGATAGACAAGTTTTCCTTGAGTCTTTGCTGATGTCCTTATATCTGATCAGGGAACTGTCTTGGAACGGCTGCCTTTCAGCAAGTTCACAGAACAGTACCTGTTGGGTATTCGGCTATTTTCTATTCTTTTCACAGGGCACATAGTACATTAAAAAAACTGCATGTAGCCGTTTCAGAGCTTAATGTATGAAGTCACACCACTTTACATTTCTTGATCTTAGTGTGCTGGAGATAGGAGGACCAATTCCTTTTCACTTGTGTGGAGCGTCGAATGTGGGATTGAACTCGCAACCTCTTTGCCAGAGTCGATAGGTAACACTTATGCATACTGGCTGTCTCAATGGCGAAGAGGTTACTGGCTGTCTCAATGGCGAAGAGGTTACTGGCTGTCTCAATGGCGAAGAAGTTAAGTCGTTTACCGAGCGTACTGAAGGTTATCAGTTCGAATTCAGACCGAGATACATGTGCAATTTTTTCATGAGATCCCCATAATTGTTGCGTTGCGCAAGCTACGGAGTTCGTGCTTTTGTGCAATGCTCTCAGCAGATGGGATGTCATCTCTACCGACAGGGCCATATGGGTAACCCGGTGCAATGATGTCAAGCTAAGCTACACCCCCCCACCACCTTTCCCCATCCCCACACTTCACAACCATAACATGTCTGGTCAACCGCTAGTGACAACTGTTATAAGAAAGAGAAGATGGAGATATGTTGGGCACACTTTGAGGAGAAATGATCAACGAATATCAAAGCAGGCATTGAAGTGGGATGCAAAGGGTTCAAGAAAGAGGTCGACCTAAAGAGACTCTGAAACGAACTTTGCTGAGAGAGGCAGGAAATATCGGTCTCAGTTCCATGGAGGAGATTGAGGGAGTTGCCCAGGATAGAGCGGTATGGAGAAATCACTTGCAGGCCCTATGTAACGTATAACGGTACGAGAGGAATTATTATTATTATTATTATTATATATATATATATATATATATATATATATTGTTTTTTTTTTAAATTTTATTATCTTTTTCTTGATATGATAATTTTGTTATTATCTTATTCTCAGGTTATAAGGAAACAGCTTTCGCATACGCTTTATCTGCAGCAGGAGTGACTCACCAAGTCTCAAAGGCTTGCAGTATGGGTAAACTAAAATCTTGCGGTTGTGACATGAGCGTTCATGGAAGAAAAGGTACCTTTCCAAGAAATGTAGCAATTTTATTGTCATTATTTATGCCAGCGTTTCCCAAAGTGGGCGGTACAGCCCACCAGTGGGCGCTGAAGCCTTACAGGGGGGCGATGGTGGATCCAGAAGCATTTGTGGGGAGTTTTTTCTTGATTTTGCTATTGAATAATCATTAAAAATTTGAATTCTACATTTTAATTCATCTTATTCCCGTCTTACACGATCCATTTTTATATCGATTTTCTATTTCATGTATATGAACATTTGAAAATTGACCATGTATTACAGAAATATATATCAATTTTCTATGTCAAAGTGAAAATAGAGCATGTATATATATGTGTGTGGGGGCGCTGGTAAACTTTTATAATGGGGAGTGGGCGTTACAAAGTTTATGTTGTGAAAAGTGGGCGGTGGACCGAAAAAGTTTGGGAATCTATGATTTATACTTTCTAACGAAGTGGTTCTCAACCTTCATAATGCCGTGACTCTTTAATATAGTTCCTCATGTTGTGGTGACCCCTAACCCATAAACTTATCTTCGTTGCTACTTCATAACTGTAATTTATGTAATTTATGAGTATTTTCCGGTTTCGTTTGCCGAGCTAATGAGTTAGTGCTTGAGCAACGCTGTGAGCTGTGACTGTTACATGGAATGCTTTTTGCTGTGTCAAACGTGCGTTTGTTGTGTGTATTCAGAAAATGGCGGACAGCGGTTATGACAAACAAGCTCAATCTGCCGTATGCAGTTATATTGCGAGTGCAGAAAGCTGGATTTTGTCATGATTGATGTCCCTTCGACAAGAATTGCAATTCAAGTGATGAACAGTTTTGTGTTGCTACATTAGCGACGGCCATATGCATTTTATGCGGTGCAGGTTGCTTTTTTGTGGCGGTACGCGGCTGTTTCATTCTGGAATTAGTTCACACAGGAAACTTTTCACAGTTGTTAGCATTTCGTATGATATTCATTGGCACAGGAACGGAGCAATTATGGGGTGACCCGTTGCAGTGAAGTTGGAACCGTACTTATGAACTATGAACTGTAATTTTCCTACTGTGATGAATCGTAATGTAAATATCTGATATGCAGGATGTATGTTCATTGTTACAAATTGAACGTAATAAAAGCATAGTGATTAATCACAAACGTCGGGTACGCGTATGTGGGTGTATCTGCATGTGGGCGGACTCGCCTGGAGACGGATAGAGGAGCGGTGTCTCGGTTTCTAAGACCATCAAAAATGTGTGCTTTCTGATGGTCTAAGGCTCGTTCGACCCTCAGAGGAGTCGCGACCCACACGTTGAGAACCAGTGCTCTAACGCATTTATTCTGGGTCGAATGGATTAGAGAGCGGCTCCCATACGAGAGACCACGTGTTCATTCCAGATAATGGAAAGAATTTTTTTCTGTTGTAGGTATAAAAGAAAAATCCTAAACTGAACAGCTTCGCTGCGACTTCACTATTCACTCTTCACCGTTCAGCTCCCAACGGAGCACAGGTCTTCAACAAATTTCTTCCAGCTCTTCCTCTCTCTTGCCATCTCTTCCAATTCTGTCCATGTTTGACCTATCCTTTTCATATCAGTCTCCAACTCTCTTCTCTATATCTGTCTAGGTTTTCCCCTGTCTCTCTTTCCCTGCGGGTTCTAAAACAGTGCCTGTCTATTGCAATGCTTCCGGCCGGGTATTCTCAATGTCTGTCCCATCCATCGACAGTGTCTCTTCCTTAGCTATTTCTCCACTGGTATCTGTTTAGTTCTTTCTCTGAGTTCCTCGTTTGTAATCTTATCATACCATCTCAGTCCCTCTATTCTAAGTAAACATCCATTTATGAAGGTCTGTAGTTTTCTGGTGGTTTCTTTTGTTGTCTTCCATGTTTCCGAGCCATCTCAGTCCATCTTTTTTTTTTCCGATCCAGAAGCTCTGGGGCTTCAGCTCTTCGGCTCGGTGCCATGGACATTGTAACCCTTCGATTCGGTGCCACGAACACCGTAAATCTGGGGAATCTGTGGCTTTTTCTGCCATCCCGCGGAAGATGGTAGATCTGACATTCTTACCGCGTGGCTAAATCTCAGAGACAGATTGGCGACCGTAGAATCCGTTATCCCATTCCTCATTATGAGGGGTCGTTGCACCATGTTATGCGCCTTACGGCCTGGTGCATCCGTTTTCTGCAAGCATTTGTTTCGGGTTAGCATTCCCTAGCGGACACATGCATCCGATTTCAGTCAAACCTCCTTAGTCGCCTCTTACGACATGCGTGGCAGGTAACAGTGGTTCTATTCTTTACGTCCCAAATTTGGGCCCCGGTAACCACTCGGGCGTAATTATATCTATGATCCGTTCTGGCTCCATATTATTTTGTTATTGCATAAACATAAATTCTAAAATGGTGCCCTTTCTTTATATTCTATCTTTTCATACCCCTTTTTACAATCTTCCACTTGCAGGGCGACATATCACACAAGACAACGTTGACAGAACGTTTGAGTGGGGAGGCTGCAGTCACAACATAGACTTTGGCGCCCAGTATGCCAGAAAGTTCATGGACTCCAAGGAAGAAGCCAGAGATATCCACTCTCAGATCAACCTGCACAATAATAGAGCTGGACGTTTGGTAAGCTGCTACTTCTTCTTCTTCTTATGCTTCACATGTTAACCACTCTTTGGGATATGTATGTTATCTGAGCCTAAGAGCAATTGTACGCTGCGCCAGTTATGTACCTACAAGTAGGCCAGCACATTCAATTTATGTGACGCTTTTTATTTACTAGAGTAGCATCCCTGTGTGAAGCATGGACATTTAGTAAGAGAGTGGAAAAACATATATGTGCTTTCGAATATAAGTGTTACAGAAGAGTCCTTCGTATATTATGGACATTTTTTTTTTTTTCGCCGATCCAGAAGCACTTGAGCTTGTTAGCTCTTCTGCTCGATGCCATGAACATCGTAACCCTTCGGTTCGGTGCCACGAACACCGTAAATCTGGGGAATCTGTGGATTTATCTGCCATCCCGCGGAATTAAACCCGCACACACAGAGGGATAGTCACCCGTAGTCCAACGCTCTAGGAACACGCTAGGCAGACAGGCATATTATGGACATAGAAGAGAACAAATAGATCTATCCAGAAAGAACTCAAAATCAAAGAAAACTGGCTGATGCTACAAATAAGAAAGAAAATTTACGTATTTTGGACATTGGGATAAGAGAAAAAGAGGAAGACCACGAAGAAGATGGATTTAGGATGTAACTGATGGTTTGAACATGACAGCTGCAGAGGCGGGACATCTGGATTATGAGAGAGAGAAATTCCGGAGGACTAATGGTTGGAAAAGTTCTGCTCAGGACAAGCTATTTGATGATGAGATTCGCCTGTGTGGTGCCGTGGCATACAAGGGAAGCAAAGAATAGTACCACTGCTACCTACAATGCATGTCATAAGAGACGACGAATGTAGACACTAGGGATGCTACTCTAGCAAATAAAAAGCAGAAATCAGAAACTCGCTGACATACTTGTAGGCGCATGACTAGCACAACGTACAATCGTTCTTAGTCTCAGATCACATACACATCACACAGAGTGGTTAGGTGATCTATATGGAGCGTTTGAAGAAGAAGAAGAAGTAGAAGATGATGATGAGCATCCCTAGGCGCCTACTCTTACGACACACATTGTAGATCACAGTGTTACTATTCTTTGCTCTCCTTGAGAGCACTGACAACACACGTACCTTTTGGTAAGATACCATTGCCTTTATCTTATTCGTCTCGATGGATTCAGCAGCTTTTTGTGCGCTTGTCCTTCCGCGCAGACCATCTACTACTTACGTTACACACACATCTATTGTCTATTCCCAGGCGAAAGATGTAGTTGGCTGTCCACTCTTGCTGTTAAGCGTAGGGATGGAAGCTTTAATTTGTGTTCTAGGGCTAGATGAGTTGCCTTTGTTGTGTTATATCCGTGTTTATGTAGTGTGGTCTTCATATTGTCTATCCGTCTTTTTCTTGGTCTTCCCTTAGCTCTAGTACCCGATCTCTTTTTAATGTATGTGTTATTGAGGGTTTGGGTTGTATTTCATTCTCATAAAAACCGCTGCATTTCTTGTTTTTCAATGTATTCGGTGTATGAAGTTATGCCCACTCTTCTTCTGATGTCCTCATTTCGTAGTCTGTCTTTCCTGGTGACCCCCACTGCCTTCCTCAAGCATTTAATTTCACACGTGGTGAGCTTTCTGTGATGTGTTGCTGTAAGAGACCAAGTTTGGCCCTGATAACAAAGTGTTGGTAGGAAAATACATTTTAGCATCTGTCTTTTCATACATCTATTGCATCTGGTACTATCTACAGTCGTCTCTACGTGTCTTGTTCCTGGATAAATGTAGTCCTGGATGAGAGAGTGACGCTGACGAATAGCGCAACCTGTCCTCACTTAAATCCAAATACAGTGGAAACTACAGTTTCAGACAACTGCTAATCACACAATAACACAACGTCATAATGAAGAAAAGAAAGAAAACATAACACTCACGTGTCCAACCCTGAGAGCGGACATGCTTGCATCAACAGCATCGATTGTTGGGGAGTTGAAGATGGATAAGGGGATATTCTTCGGTCTCTTCGCGACTCTCTGTTGGATGAGGACACTACAATCGATGTTGAATCGATCAAGCGATTTAAGCAGTTTGGAGTTACCCGTTGTTCAAGTCGAACTGGATGCCCGAGAGGCAGAGTGAGAAGGGTGTTTAATCAGCGAGCCACAGGAACCATCAGTATGCATACTCTTCGATATCTGTTGGGGAGACTGAGCATCTATGGGTCTGCCCGGAGTGCAATGACGTCAGTTTAGTAACCAATAACTAATAACCAATAACCAGCCCTGATCATAAATGCCATACCAGTGGTAGGGGTTTGTGTTCCATGATTGTACTCTACAGTCACCTCCGCACACACCAGAGAGGTGCAGCAGCACCCGTCTGAGGTTGTTGTCATCATCACCTGCGACGGAATATATTGTTTTTTGTAGGTTGCATATGGAGTATGTGTGGGTTGGAAAAGACTACTATGGAAGGACACATTCCAGCAAAGTGGAGAAGAGGAAGACGATGGAGAAAGTGGATTCACGATGTGAATAATGATTTGAACTTGGCTGCGGCAGAACCGGGACATCTGGCATACGAGAGAGAATGACATTCCAAATTATGGTTATGATTACCCAATTTTGCTCAGGATAAGACATACCGACAGGAGGCCATACAAACAAACTGACAGACAGACAAACTTGCCGACTGACAGATAGACTGAGAGACAATAATACATAAAGACAAACTGACTGACAGTCAGACAGACATACATACACAGCCAAACAGACAGACAGACAGACAGACAGACAGACAGACAGACCGACTGATATATGGATGGATGGATGGATGGATGGATGGATGGATGGATGGATGGATGGATGGATGAATGGATGGATAGATAGATAGATAGATAGATAATAATAATTGCTAATAACAATAAAACTCTCTGCAACAAAGCTCAACATGGATCCTATCTTGTTGATTGCAACCAGTTTGTAAAGTCTTCCGTTCTAAAGACAAACTTGTTCTTGTTACCAGGCAGTTATACGTAACGTGCGTGAGCAGTGCAAGTGTCATGGGATGTCAGGATCATGTGAGCTGGAGACTTGTTGGAAGGCTACTCCAGATTTCCGAAAGGTTGGCGATGTTCTGAGACGGAAATTTGAGGAGGCATCTAAGGTACAGGTAAACCGCACGTTTTTTAAAAATACGAACTTCTTCTCTTTCATCGTTTTCGGCGTTTATAGAACTGTTGGGAAGGTGGGGTATGTAGTGATCTTGTGTGTGTTCTTGTTCTAAGAAACTTTATAAGCTGATATTCATTTTCTTAAAGCTGTTTTTGATACCGATTCATTTTCTTAAAGCTGTTTTTGATACCGATTCATTTTCTTAAAGCTGTTTTTGATACCGATTCATTTTCTTAAAGCTGTTTTTGATACTGGTCGCTCAATCTTTTACATGGTCTTCTTCTTGCTCTGTACTTTTTATCAGTGGCGGCTCGTGATCATTTTTGTTGGTGGGGCCAGACAGATATTTTCGCAAAAAATCATGGTTTCGGTTAGGATATATTTTAATGTATAAAATAATAAATACACGTTACACCTTATTTATTTTTTTGGGGGACCCGGCCCCACTGGCCCTAATGACGTTCCGCCACTGCTCGTTATACTGTTTCAGTGTGGCTCTCTGTGGTAGACGATACCAGAGCATTCTTGTCGAATGTCCAAACCATTTAATCTGTCGTTCTTTTATGAATTGCATGACTGGTTTCACATCCAGTCTTCTTCTGATTTCTTCATTTCTAATTTTGTCTCTTATTGTCACAACTGCAGCTCTTCTAATGCACCTCATCTCCAACATTATGTTTTCCCGCTCATTCATTATCATTAAATAGCTTGTCCTGAGCAGAACATCGCCACCCCAACAGTCCTACGGAATTTCTCTCTCTCATAGGCCAGATGTCCTGTCTCTGTCTGCAGCCGTCATGTTCAAACCATCAGTTACATCCTGAATCTATCTTCTCCGTGGTCTTCCTCTTCTTTTCTTTGCCGGTATGCCTCCTTCAATGATGGTCTTCTCCAGCCCTTCATGTCTTTTTATATGTCCAAAATATCTTAATTTTCTCTTCCTTATTTGTAGTATCAGCCAGTTTTCTTTGATTTTGAGTTCTTTCTGGATAGATCTATTTGTTCTCTTCTCTGTCCATGATATACGCAGAACTCTTCTGTAACATTTATATTCGAAAGCATATATGTTTTTCTACTGCTTTATTAAATTTCTCACTCATTAGCTGCTGGTATTGACCATATTTGAGACCGGTAATATAGTATTGGTCAGAAAATCGTTGTTATACATAGAAATGTGAAGTGACCAGACTTCATAACATAAGGTCTGAAATGCTACTGGAAATTAAAAAGTATCCTAGTCCAGTTATTTCTCTCCCAATGTATCCCTGTCCCCTCACAATGTCCACGATGCCAGCACATTAGTCTGATCATTTCCACGAAGCTCGTTGTATTTTCAATAGCATAGAATCCATACTCTCCCTGAAAGGCTAAATCTATTATATTTCATAGTAATCTAATGGACAAAGAGAGATAAGTCATGAAATAAGCGTTTGGGTTAAGACCATAATGGTTTAGTCCCCTTGTTCAGACAATTTAAATTTCGCAACTAATAGCGGATACATCTTACATTTTCAAAGAAAAAAAACCCAACAAAAACAGGTAAAGCAGTGGCGGCTCATGGTCATTTTTCTTGGTTGAGCCAGACACAAATTTTCGAAAAGAAACATGGTTTTTGGAGTATTTACTATTATTTGTCTATTCCGGGAAGTTATCCCCTCTCGGTTTTTGGTGGGCTGGACCCCACTAGCCCTTAATGACGAGCCGCCCCTGAGTAAAATAAACAGAGATTGATAGGCGCCTGGGTCTGGTTCAATTCCACAGTGGGTGTGAAATATTTTTTCTAATGAAACACGCTCATGTCAACCAGCCTCAAATGTGTACCTGGAAAAGCACTGGGGTGTAAAGACGACCATTAAAATGTTGATCATATTAGCAATCGTTTGCCGACGATCAATGATAAAAACTAGCCCAATTGGCGGAAACCCGCACACTTGACAACTCTGCTTACACTTAAAAGCCGCCCGAGTGGTTACCCGTGCCCAAATTTAGTGTGTAAAGAATAGAACCACTGTTACCTACCACACATGTCGTAAGAGGCGACTAAGGAGGTTTGGTTGAAATCGGATGCACGTGTCATAAACGTGTACAAGTCTATGCGATTAGGGGCCTACCAAACCAATGTGCAACGTATACACGTTCTTGGCAAATATCCAGTGGCGGCTTGTGATCCTTTTTGTTTATGGGGCGTGACTCAAATTTTCGGGATAAATCATGGTTTTGGGTTAGGTTATATTTTAATTTATTAACTAATAAATACACGCTACACATTATTTTTGGTGGGGCCCTGCCCCACTGGCCCTTAATGACGAGCCGCCACTGCAAAGATCGAACATATCATAAAGAGTGATTTAAATTGGTCGTAAAGAACGAATGCAAAGATTACAAAAGTTCGTGATTGCTCATTAAATTGATTACTTTTACCATTCTCAGGTTGATGTAGCTAACACTGCAGATGCAAGACTCTTCAAGCGAAATGGGAGAAAACCACATAAGATGGATCTACTGTTTTACGAGAAATCTCCAAATTTCTGCGAGGAAAACCCTAGTTTAGACTCTCCAGGCACAACAGGGCGTTACTGTAACAAAAGCAGCAATGGTGTAGACAATTGTGACACGTTGTGCTGTGGGCGGGGCTATAATACACTAAAGGTCAAGAGGTCGGAGAGATGTAACTGCAAATTTTATTGGTGTTGCTATGTGGAGTGTCAGGAGTGTCACTACACAGAGTGGGTCACGGTGTGTAAATGAAGAAATATGAGCTAATGAGTGGAATGTTTCCTAGAAGTCTTCAAAGAAAGCACACATGCCGACCGTGACATTGTTTACACAGCGCAAGTCGAACACACGCATATCAGTATTACATATAACAGTCCTTCTTTCACTAATCTTGTTTTGTCTTACAGTGTCAGGATGAGACACGATTTTTATAACTGGCTCTTGTGCGCTCCTCTGGTGTCTTTGACTGTCTCTGTTATTTCTGGGGTCCACCGTTTGCGAGGTTGACCATTTGTTTTGTTTCACCTGTATCGGAATCACATTACCCTTCAATGCGCATTGTCTGTTGATAAACTCACTATGTGGCTTAACTATTTAATTTGTTGTTTTTTGATGACGTTCAATACTGATGTTGTCTGGGGGTCTCTGTGGCTGAGTGGTTAAGCCCTTTACCTTGTGAGTCGAAGGTCGTGGATTCGAAACCGGACCGCGCCGCTCTGTTCACGAGTGCAGTTTTTCCAGAGACCCCTAGGATTGTTGCTGGAGCTACGGAGTTTGAGCTTTGTGCAATACTCTCGGAAGGTGGCGTGCCATTTCTGTGGAGAGGGACCGAGCCATATGGGGTAAAACCCGGTGCAATGAAGTCAATCTTTCGGCTTTAAAACCCTTTTAAAACTGATGTTGTCTATTGTCTTTCCCCAGGTTAATGATGCAATTGGTTGTCCACTCTTGTCGTTAGACGTAAGGGTGGGAGCTTTAATTTACGTTTAAGGATCAGATGAGTCGTCAAAGTTGTGTTATATCCGTGTTTATTTAGTTGGGACCTGATATCGTCTATCCATATTTTCTAGGTCTTCCCTTGACTCTAGTATCTTATTTCTTTTTATCGCACGCTATTATTGTACGCTGTTCAGTGATCAGTTATTAATTATGTGAGGAATATCATCATTGCACTCCGAACATGTCCATAGGTGCTCCGATCTTCGTCTCAGCAAATCTAGCGGCCCAACATGAAAGTTCGATATTAATTAATCAATCTCTTTGCATATTTGGTATGTCGTTCTTTTCGGACTGCACCATTATCGAAACCCGTCTCTCTCTTAATCTGATCAGCGACTGGGATTCACAACCCTGAAACTCCTCTGTTCGGAAAGACTCTCTCAATGCGTTAAGAATGTCATTTCGGTCCATGGCAGCTTTTTCTGACATTTTACCATCCTTTTTAGTCTTGTTTATGTCTTCTTTTCTAATTCGGTACTTTCTTGAAAGTCTGCACAGACACTTTGTCTGTTTGTTGGCTGAGGGATTAGTATATATTAGACAGAGGCACGCAACTATCAACCAAAGACAGCTGTCATTTCATGGTTATATCAGAGTGGTTACCGGGGCTCAAATTTGAGGTGTAAAGAATAGAGCCACTGTTACCTGCCACGCATGACGTAAGAGTCGACTAAGGAGGTTTGGTTGAAATCGGATGCACGTGTCCGCGATGGAATGCTAACCCGAAACAAATGCTTGCAGAAAACGGATGCACCAGGCCGTTAGGCACATAACATGGTGCAACGACCCCTCACAATGAGGAATGGGATAACGGATTCTACGGTTGCCAATCTGCCTTGGAGATGTAGCCCCGTATTAAGAATGTCAGACCCACCATTACGAGGGTGGCCAAAACTTATTGCGGGAAGAGGTCGGCGCAAACGGGGAAGCAGAAATCATAGGAATTATATCCTACAGAACTGCCTCCCAGTATGCAGACTTGAGAAGAAAGAGGTGGCGCCCTTACACTAGCGTCCAAGACAAACTGTATGGCGTGGCTGATAATCTGAGGCAGACGGCTGCCTTTAATAGAGAATCCGAAATCCCAATCTAGTGAGAACACAGAAGACAAACTGTATGGCGTGGCTGATAATCTGAGGCAGACGGCTACCTTTATTAGAGAATCAGAAATCTCAATCTAGTGAGAACGCAGAAGACAAACTGTATGGCGTGGCTGATAATCTGTGACAGACGGCTGCCTTTATTAGAGAATATGAAATCCCAATCTAGTGAGAACACAGAAGACAAACTGTATGGCGTGGCTGATAATCTGAAACAGACGGCTACCTTTATTAGAGAATCCGAAATCCCAATCTAGTGAGAACACAGAAGACAAACTGTATGGCGTGGCTGATAATCTGAGGCAGACGGCTGCCTTTATTAGAGAATCCGAAATCTCAATCTAGTGAGAACGCAGAAGACAAACTGTATGGCGTGGCTGATAATCTGAGGCAGACGGCTGCCTTTATTAGAGAATCCGAAATCCCAATCTAGTGAGAACGCAGAAGACAAACTGTATGGCGTGGCTGATAATCTGAGGCAGACGGCTGCCTTTATTAGAGAATCCGAAATCCCAATCTAGTGAGAACGCAGAAGACAAACTGTATGGCGTGGCTGATAATCTGAGGCAGACGGCTGCCTTTATTAGAGAATCTGAAATCCCAATCTAGTGAGAACGCAGAAGACAAACTGTATGGCGTGGCTGATAATCTGAGGCAGACGGCTGCCTTTATTAGAGAATCCGAAATCCCAATCTAGTGAGAACGCAGAAGACAAACTGTATGGCGTGGCTGATAATCTGAGGCAGACGGCTGCCTTTATTAGAGAATCTGAAATCCCAATCTAGTGAGAACGCAGAAGACAAACTGTATGGCGTGGCTGATAATCTGAGGCAGACGGCTGTCTTTAATAGAGAATCCGAAATCCCAATCTAGTGAGAACGCAGAAGACAAACTGTATGGCGTGGCTGATAATCTGAGACAGACGGCTGCCTTTATTAGAGAATCCGAAATCCCAATCTAGTGAGAACACAGAAGACAAACTGTATGGCGTGGCTGATAATCTGAGGCAGACGGCTACCTTTATTAGAAAATCCGAAATCCCAATCTAGTGAGAACGCAGAAGACAAACTGTATGGCGTGGCTGATAATTTGTGACAGACGGCTGCCTTTATTAGAGAATCTGAAATCCCAATCTAGTGAGAACACAGAAGACAAACTGTATGGCGTGGCTGATAATCTGAAGCAGACGTCTACCTTTATTAGAGAATCCGAAATCCCAATCTAGTGAGAACACAGAAGACAAACTGTATGGCGTGGCTGATAATCTGAGGCAGACGGCTGCCTTTATTAGAGAATCTGAAATCCCAATCTAGTGAGAACACAGAAGACAAACTGTATGGCGTGGCTGATAATCTGAAGCAGACGTCTACCTTTATTAGAGAATCCGAAATCCCAATCTAGTGAGAACGCAGAAGACAAACTGTATGGCGTGGCTGATAATCTGAGGCAGACGGCTGCCTTTATTAGAGAATCTGAAATCTCAATCTAGTGAGAAAGCAGAAGACAAACTGTATGGCGTGGCTGATAATTTGTGACAGACGGCTGCCTTTATTAGAGAATCTGAAATCCCAATCTAGTGAGAACACAGAAGACAAACTGTATGGCGTGGCTGATAATCTGAAGCAGACGTCTACCTTTATTAGAGAATCCGAAATCCCAATCTAGTGAGAACACAGAAGACAAACTGTATGGTGTGGCTGATAATCTGAGGCAGACGGCTGCCTTTATTAGAGAATCCGAAATCTCAATCTAGTGAGAACGCAGAAGACAAACTGTATGGCGTGGCTGATAATCTGAGGCAGATGGCTGCCTTTATTAGAGAATCTGAAATCTCAATCTAGTGAGAAAGCAGAAGACAAACTGTATGGCGTGGCTGATAATCTGAGACAGACGGCTGCCTTTATTAGAGAATCAGAAATCTCAATCTAGTGAGAACGCAGAAGACAAACTGTATGGCGTGGCTGATAATCTGAGACAGACGGCTGCCTTTATTAGAGAATCAGAAATCTCAATTTAGTGAGAACGCAGAAGACAAACTGTATGGCGTGGCTGATAATCTGAGACAGACGGCTGCCTTTATTAGAGAATCTGAAATCTCAATCTAGTGAGAACGCAGAAGACAAACTGTATGGCGTGGCTGATAATCTGAGACAGACGGCTGCCTTTATTAGAGAATCAGAAATCTCAATTTAGTGAGAACGCAGAAGACAAACTGTATGGCGTGGCTGATAATCTGAGACAGACGGCTGCCTTTATTAGAGAATCTGAAATCTCAATCTAGTGAGAACGCAGAAGACAAACTGTATGGCGTGGCTGATAATCTGAAGCAGACGGCTGCCTTTATTAGAGAATCTGAAATCCCAATCTAGTGAGAACGCAGAAGACAAACTGTATGGCGTGGCTGATAATCTGAGGCAGACGGCTGTCTTTAATAGAGAATCCGAAATCCCAATCTAGTGAGAACGCAGAAGACAAACTGTATGGCGTGGCTGATAATCTGAGACAGACGGCTGTCTTTAATAGAGAATCCGAAATCCCAATCTAGTGAGAACGCAGAAGACAAACTGTATGGCGTGGCTGATAATCTGAGGCAGACGGCTGTCTTTAATAGAGAATCCGAAATCCCAATCTAGTGAGAACGCAGAAGAAAATATATATACCAAATTTGAAGAATTAATTTAGACATTCTGAATGCGACTAAATCTCAACGTTATCAGTTGCATGAAGACTATCATCATAGCACTCTGTAGGGCCTACACGTTCATAAGTGCTTCAATCCCCGCCTCAACAAATCCAGCAGCGTTCAGTGGCCCTACACGTCAGTTCAATATTGATTAATTAGTTTGTTTGCATAGTTGCTATGTCGTTCACGTGAAGTATTTTGTATTTATGTGAAGTATTTTGTATTTATGTGAAGTATTTTGTATTTATGTGAAGTGTTTTGTATTTATGTGAAGATGTATTTTGTAATTTATGTGAAGTATTTTGTATTTATGTGAAGTATTTGTATTTATGTGAAGTATTTTGTATTTATGTAAAGTATTTTGTATTTATGTGAAGTATTTTGTATTTATGTGAAGTATTTTGTATTTATGTGAAGTACTTTGTATTATGTGAAGTATTTGTACTTTATGTGAAGTATTTTGTATTATGTGAAGTATTTTGTATTATGTGAATTATTTTGTATTTATGTGAATATTTTGTATTTATGTGAAGTATTTTGTATTTATGTGAAGTATTTTGTATTTATGTAAAGTTGTTGACGTTTATGTACACGTGAAGCCTTTTATTTTGTGAAACATTCTTTTTCTTCACAATATATTTGTATGTGAGTTATTAATATGTGAAGAATTTATATTATATAAAAAATATTTTTATGTAAATATTTGTATTATGTCAAGTTGTGGAATTTTGTAAAGCATGTTTGTGTGTGTGAAAAAGTGAAAGGTTGTAAAAGCATGGACATTTAACAAGGCGGGGGAAAAACATATATCTGCTTTTGAATATAAGTTTACAGAAGAGTCATCATGGACAGAGAAGGGAACAAATAGATCTATACAGAAAGAACTCAAAATAAAATAAAACTAACTGATGCTACAAATAAGAATGAAAAAATTGAAGTATTTTTGACATATAAAGAGACATGAAGAGCCGGAGAAGACCGTCATGGAAGGAGTCATCCGGCAAAGAGGAGGAGAGGAAGACAACAGAGATGATTCAGGATGTAACTAATGGTTTGAGCGTGACGCTACAGAGGCGGACATCTGGCCTATGAGAGGGAGAAATTCCCAAGGGCTGTTAAGGAGACAAGGTTCTGCTCAGGACAAGCTATTTGATGATGATTAATAATTCGAGGGAGGGGAGAAAGGAGGGTGTTTTGTGTGAACTGTCTTAAGTACTTGTTTGTGAAATACGAGGAAGTCAATAGTAAGCCACAAATGGCTGTAGAAAATAACTAAACATCATAACAACTTGAAAACAGTTTATTTTTATACATACATTGTTCCTTTATTTCTCAACATAATTTCCACAACATTGATGCACTTATCCCATCGTTTTATCAATCCTCCCAAACCGGCTGCATAGAACTGCGGGCTCTGTTTTCTAAACCACGTTTTCACTTCACATTCAACTTCGGCGTCATTCACGAAATGTCTCCGCCAAGGTGGGTTTCAGTGACCAAAAGGTGGAAATCGTTAGGGGCTAAGTCGGGACTGTAAGGTTGATGTTCCAGAGCTTTCCACCGTAGTTGGTTAATTTTCTCCAGAGTTAATCGAGCCGTATGTGGTCTGGCATTGTCATGAAGAAAGTGTGCTCAATGGGTACCAGACAATTGAAGGAGGAACACAAAATGAACCGATTTGGCCTGTCCTTGCGTCATCTCTGTCGATACGAAGATGAAGGAAAAGACATGCTGAACAGGATTGTTACTCGCATGAATCATGGGTGCATCACTACCAGCCCGAATCATAGCGTGCTTCAATACAGTAGAAACATCTTTTTTCGCCTTGTGTCAAAAAATTCATGGTTACGCCATCAGCAGGGAAAGTCATGCTGACGGTGTTCTGGGATTGTCAGGAGTGCTTTAACCAATTTCAAGAAAAAGGTGACAATGAGAATTCTGAATCATACTGTGAAGTTCTATCGATGCTTCATGATGCAATTCGAAAAACGCTCAGGACTGCTGACTACAGGAGTGTTGCTTCTTCATGACAATGCCAGACCACATACGGCTCGATTAACTCAGGAGAAAATTAACCAACTACCGTGGAAAGTTCTGGAACAACAACCTTACAGTCCCGACTTAGCCCCTAACGATTTCCACCTTTTGGTCCACTGAAAACCCACCTTGGCGGGAGACATTTCGCGAATGACGCCGAAGTTGAATGTGAAGTGAAAACGTGGTTTAGAAAACAGAGCCCGCAGTTCTATGCAGCCGGTTTGGGAGAATTGATAAAACGATGGGATAAGTGCATCAATGTTGGTGGAAATTATGTTGAGAAATAAAGGAACAATGTATCTATAAAAATAAACTGGTTTCAAGTTGTTATCATGTTTAGTTATTTTCTACAGCCATTTGTGGCTTACTTATTGACTTCCCTTGTATATGTATGTTTTTTCTCCTTCTTCGCGTTCGTTCTTTGATGCGACCAATTTACTCATTCTTATTGTGACATATAATTTATCTTTGACAAGAACGACTAACGTTGAAATTATGTTCCTACTTGTGCATGGTACCATACACGTATGTTCATTGCTCTTTAACGATCATTTTTCGTCGTATATTTGGGCTTTACGATCTACGTCTAAGAGTGTGTCTACACTGTGTACCCTTTCTGACTAGGTGAGGTCGTTCCGGATTAGGAATATTTCTCAGTCATTTGTTTCACATTAGCTTGTCGCGCGCTCGATCAATTTTCGCCTGTTTGATTGGCCTTTCGTATGATTTGTGCCTGGGAAGGCATACTACTCGAGTAAAGTACCGTGAGAAGTGTCGACCTTCGCCAATGTTTGGATTTGTCGACCTGTCAAACCATTCAATTGTCGGCCTTACTTTTCTTGCCACGTTTAGTGTATTCCGACATGTGTATGCCAAGTACTTGTACTTGAGGCCTTTTTATTTCAAGCATATGTATATCACATGTTTGTATGTTTATTTAAGGAAATCAAAGGCTAGCGGAGCAAACCGTACACAAAACTGGACGGCAGGTGAACCAAGTAGTCCATAAAACGACCGGTAACCTGGGATGATGACGCTCAACAACCCGGAAGAGCAGGTCGTCTAAGAGTCGCTACCCCAAAAGAAAAAGCAACCTGTTGCCTTGCAGGTCGGCTGGGGACAGTCAAAGGCTGACGAGAGCGAACCCAGTAAACGCTGGTTGAAATCGGACACGTCGCCAAAGGATAAGCACTAGAGCTCCAAATGGTACTGAAGATTGTGACGTAAAACAAACGTTCTTGGCAAAGGCTGTTTATATATCACAATAAGAATGATCAAAATTGCCGAAAAAGAACGATCGTGAAAGAGAGAAAGAGAGAGAGAGAGAGAGAGAAATGTTTGTATGTAAAATAAGTGCAACGTCTGTAATAGTTGTATGGGAAGTATTTGATTCGTCTTCTCGCTCTCTCTCTCTCTCTCTCTCTCTCTCTCTCTCTCTCTCTAATCCTGTTTTGACTCACGGCTTCAGAAACTATTCTATATTCTTGTTTTGCCTGTCAGTTTCAGGTCGAAAAAAGAGAATCCTGGAGCGAGCCTCCTTATGCGCAATCTAGAAAGTGGAATTTAGTACCTCGGATATTCCGTCGATCCATCGTTTTCGTGGTCGTAGTCTGGGTCTGTTGTCGTTGCATCTGAGTGCTTGTGTATTTGTGGGAGACTGTCTTTTTATAACCTTAATGCCGGTCCGAACCATTTGACCGAATATATTCTAGCACCGACAAGGATCTCACTTTTTTCTGGTCTTTGGTTTTTTTCTCTTATTGCTATATTTAGAATTCGTATATTTAAAATCTGACCAGCAGTGGCGGAATGCGGGAGCATTCAGAATCAGGCCTGTTTGATTCTGGACACGACTTTGATAGCGCATTTCCGCCATGTTTGGTTGGGTATTTTCCAGTTTCGTTTGCCGAGCTACTGAGTTAGTGCTTGAGCAACGCTGTGAGTTATGAATGTTACATGGAATGCTTTTTGTTGTGTCAACCGTGCGCTTGTTGTGATTGTGGGTATTCAGAAAATGGCGGACAGCGGTTATGACAAACCAACTCAATCTGCCATATGCAGTGTTTTGTCGTGATTGATGTTCCCTTCGACATGAATTGTAATTCAAGTGATGAACAGTTTTTTGAAGACACTATATCGATGGCTATATGCATTTATGCGGTGCTGCTTGCTTTTTGTGGCGGTACGGCTGTTTCATTCTGGAATTAGTTCACGATACAGGAAACAGTTGTTAGCATTTCGTGTGATTTTCGTTGCCACAGGAACGGAACAATTATGGGGTGATCCGTTGCAGAGAATTTGGAACCGTACCTTGAACTAAGAATTCGTCATAAACACTTCATCTCCGTCGTTTGGACTCATCTTTCCTCATGTGTTGGCAGTGTACAGGTCTGACACTGATATCACACTGATATCACACTGATATCACACTGATATCACACTGATATCACACTGATATCACACTGATATCACAGAGTTGGTAAAAACAAAACAATGTTGAACTAAGAATAAATACTTCAATGTGAAAGAAACCGTTCATTCTTTCCCGTTTCCCGCAAGGGAATCAAAGAATAGTACCACTGTGACCTACAAGGCATGTCGTAAGAGGCGAGTACGGTAGGAACCTAAGAAAGTTACCTAGTAAATAAAAGTAAACCAGAAATCGGTTGTGCTGGCTACTTGTAGGTACATAACTGGCATAACGTACAATCGCTCTTATGCTCAGATAACATATAAATCACAACGAGTGGTTAACAAGTGGTCGATATGGAGCGTTCGTTCGTTCGAAAAGAAAAATGTGAAGTATTTGAAATGTAAACTATTTGAATATGAAATATTTGTGTGATGCATTTTGTTATGAATTAGGTGTACTATTGGAAATATTTATATGTGAAATACTTTTTAACCCTTTAAGTTGCCCGCCTGCCCAGCGTGTTCGTAGCTCGTTGGACTACAGGTGACAAGTCCTCTGTGATTGCGGTTCAATTCCGCGGACTGGCAGAAAAACCACAGACTCCCCAGATTTACGGTGTTCGTGGCACCGAACCGGAGAGTTACGATGTCCATGGCACCGAGCCCAAGAGCTGAAAGCTCAAGTGCTTCTGGATCGAAAAAAAAATAACTTAAGTCCCAGCACTTTAGTTAAAGGCCCTACTGAATATTCAGGAGACTTGAAATAATTCTGCAGCAACGAGAAGTGTTTTAGAAATAAAATTCATAACAAATACAATTTCTAATCAATATTTGTGATTTAAAGTTCAATATTACAGTTAAATATTGGAAGTATTAATTTGTGAAGATGTATCTGTTGATGGCATGCAAGTTGGGTGTAAACAAAAATTATATAAGTGAAGAAATAAAAAATGAATGATAATATCAAAAGTATGTTTCACTTAAAAGTGTTAGTTTTATTGATGATGAATGTCCAAGCAAACTTCTCTCTTTTTTTTTCTTTTTAATCCCAGAAGCACTTGAGCTGAAAGCTCTTCGGCTCGGTGTCATGGACATCGTAACCGTTCGGTGTCACGAACACCGTAAATCTGGAGAATCTGTAGCTTTTATGCCAGCCCGCGGAATTGAACCCGCACTCACAGAGGACTAGTCACCCGTAGTCCAACGCGCTACGAACACGCTGGGCAGACGGGCAGAATCGGGCAGTTGACTTTACAGACGGGGCAGCCTGTACTGGTTATTACACACCTTCGTGATACAGTTCCTATCTTCATTTTGAAACATTAACTGTCGGTCTGCTTTCTGTCAAACGTCATAGTCTGTTGATGGTTCACCTGAATAAGATTTGTCAGACAGGTAGTTGCTTGATGACACATTTTGAAGCCTTCATGTTTATCTGGGCGTGTGAACCCTCACACAATCAAGACAGAAGTTCAGATGTCCTACCTCGCACATGTCCCTGTGGCTAAATGTTTACGTTCCTGCCCTGCGAGCCGAAGATCAAAGGTTCGAATCCAGACAACGGCGTTCTGTTCACGAGACATTTTCCCAGAAACCCATAGGATTGTTGCCAGAACTACGGGATTCGAGCTTTATGCAATACTCGTGGCTGGTGGTGTGCCATGTCTGCGGAGAGGGACCGAGCCATGTGGGATAAGACCCGCCGTAGGGAAGTCAATCCTTCGGAAGTCAATACTTTTGGAATGAATTTGGAATCAGGGCCTTGCCGTGCTATGATACAAAGCGGCGGTCGCATCAGGAGGAACTGTAAAGAGGGCGGCATAAGCAACAAAATGAACATTACAATTGAAGGTTATTTTAAGGAAAAAACATTTAAGGGGCGGCATTTCATAGAATTTTTCCCGACCGCGACGGCTCTCAGGTCGACCCAACTGGGTACCAGACATGCTCTGGGAAAGTAAAGGCGGCCTGCGTGATGATGACCACATCACCCATCGTGGGCCGACGGTCAATGAAAATACAGGCCTAACACTGTATTGACCTATATACCATGAGGTATGAAAGGGTTCCTTTACTTTACTTATTTCATAGACTTGCATCATACTGAGAAAATATACCGCACGGCCCTGTTTGGAATTATCAATTAGGTACAAATTATTTGCTAATACTTTTTAACCCTTTTCTTGACATTACATTTGACACAGCAGGCACATTCAACATGTCTTCTTCTTCTTCTTTAACGATCTCTGGTCATGCGCTTAATTTACTGTGGACCTCAAACTGGGCAGTCAGCTTCAGGTCTGTCAGATTTCCCCAAAGTTTAGTTTTCAGGTCGACTGGGTGTGGCCACATGTTGCTTCTCAGCTCCCACAGGAGAGGACAGTCTTTCATGACATGCTCTGGTGTCTGTTCCGCCTGCTGATACTGGCAGAGAGCTGTTTGACTTATTCCTAGTCTATATAAGTGTTTGTTGAGTCTGCAGTGTCCGAACAGCAGACTAATTATGTAGTGAGGTAACTGGTGTTTGCAGCAATGAAAGAGCGGTGAGGCTTACATCAACAGCAACGATTGTTGGAAGTTGAAGATGGATAAAGGGGATGTTCTTCGGTCTCTTCACGATTGCCTGTTAGATGAAGACACTAAAGTAGATGTTGAATCGATCCAGCGATTTAAGCAGTTTGGAGTTACATTTTTTACAGGTAGAAATGGAAGCCTAAGGGACAGAGTGAGGAGTGTGTTTAACCAGCGAGCCACGGGCTATCAATATGCATATTGCCCACGTGCCCAGCGTGTTCATAGTGCGTTGGACTGCGGGTGACAAGCAATCTGTGAGTGCGAGTTCAATTTCGTGGGCTGGAAGAAAAAGCCACAGGTTCCCCAGATTTACGGTGTTCGTGGCACGAACCGAAGGGTTACGATGTCTATGGCACTGAGCCGAAGAGCTGAAAGCTCAAATGCTTCTGGATCGGGGAAAAAAAAATCATTATGCATACTCTTTGATATCTGTTGGGGGAGACTGAGCGCCTATGGGTCTGCCCGGACTGCAATGACATCAGCTTAGTAACTAATAACCAATAAGTAACTGGTAAGTTCCACACATATAGTTAACATAAAGAAAAATCTGTATGTTATTAGGAAAAACATTTCTCCATAAAGATCTGGTTTTCCTAGAAATTAAATATGAGAATAGTTTGCTCTGCCAAGTTGTGAACAAAAAATCTTCTTCCTCTCTTCCATCATTTACTTCTTTATATTCCTGTGTGTTTCCGGGGCCATCAAGGAAAGCAAAAAATATCAACACTGCAACCTACAAGGCATGTCGTAAGAGGCGACTATGGTTGGGGCCTAGGGAAGCTACCCTAGTAAATATCAAGCATCGCATAAATTGAATGTGCTGGTCTACTTTAGGCGCATAACTGGCACAACGTAAACTCGCTCTTAGGCTCAAATCACGTACAAATCACAAAGAGTGGTTTAACAATTGGTCGATATGAAACTGTTAACAGTCTGGCCTTTAAGATAAGGAATTGTCAACGGAAGCCATTGGTAAGGTTCCACCTGGTTATGTTTGATGTTTGGTTGATGATCTGACATGTTTGTGGTACGAATGATGGTTCATTGGTGGTTCGTAGGTTAATTAATAACATAATCAACATGCAATACATTGTAACATGACGACATTTACGATTGATCATACCACTTGGTCGTACAAGAACATGTACCACTTTATACTGCACAATATTCTTCATTATACTTCACATAATGACTTATAAAGGAACAGACTCTTCTTGGATGCTTCATGTTCTAACTTTTATTATATAAATCTCAACACGTCTGTTCGTTTCCAGTCTCGCTGTCCAAAAAGGCCCCGTTTCTAAGCTCTCTCTCTTTACGTCATTTTTCTACGTAACTGTCTTGTTGTCATGTGTTGCCCTTCTGTTTTGAGAGTGCAACACATAGTCTATTACGTTATTATTGTATTCTATTGCTTGTCATGCACTGGCCACCCCTAGGGCTACTCCTACAAAACGTTTAAAGAAGAAGAAGTCACCATCCATCGATGATTATAATTCATCGTAGCTTCAAATTATGTATAAATGCTTCTGTTCTGCAACAGCTTAATATTAAAGAAAGTTGGCTATTAAAGAGCATAAAATCGAGGAAAATTAAACATTTCAGACACATCAAACAATGAGTGCATAGAGAAGATAATTTTGGAGGAAATGGTGCCTGGAAGAAGAATGAGAGGAAGACCTAGAAGACGATGGGTGTAAGATGTCATTGGCGATCTGTGAATGACTGCTGCTGACGCCGGTCAACTTGCACAGAACAGTTTTTCAGAACTGCTGTCATGGGAGCCAAGTTTCGGAAAGGACAAGCAACTTGATGATGATGATGACATATTATGTAAGTACAAGTTGGGCACATTTTCTCAGGAAAATCTAGAATTAATTTTTTTGATCAATATCCTTGAACTCGACCAAAACAAATTCTCCGTCACCTGACTCATACTTAGCTCCACATCGCAATGAATTTCGCAGAAAATGGAAGTTCTAACTAAAGCAGAAACTAAAAATAAATCAGATGGAAACCCCCCAGTAAACAACATATCGGGAATGTCTTCAGTTTATTTTCTGCAGTTTTCAAGCAACCTGTTTATAGTATAATAATAACTCTTCTCGTACAGTTATACGTTACATAGGGCCTGCAAACAATCTCTCAATACCTCGCTATCATGGCAACTCGCTCAATCTCCTCCATTGAACTGAGACCGATATTTCTTTCCTCTTCAAGCTAAGTTCGTTTTAGGGTTTCCTTAGATCGGACTCTCTTTCTTGAACCCTTTCATTTGTATCCCACTTCAATGCCTGCTTTGATATTCTTTGATCATTTCTTCTCAAGGTGTGTCCAACATATCTCCATCTTCACCTTATTATAACAGTTATTACTAGTGGTTTACCAGACATTTCTTCTCAAGGTGTGTCCAACATATCTCCATCTTCTCCTTCTTATAACAGTTACTACTAGTGGTTGATCAGATATTTCTTCTCAAGGTGTGTCCAACATATCTCCATCTTCTCCTTCTTATAACAGATACTACTAGTAGTTGACCAGACACTGAGTTCTATGTAAGGAGTTTATATAGTACATTGTTTTTATGTTTATACTATATTGGTTATAAATGTCTGGTCAACCACTAGTGTTTTTATGTTTATACTATATTGGTTATAAATGTCTGGTCAACCACTAGTGACAACTGTTGTATTAGTTACATAGAGCATAAGTGTTACAAACGGGTACTACGTATTAGTTACATAGAACATAAGTGTTACAGACAGGTACTACATATTAGTTACATAGAACATAAGTGTTACAGACGGGTACTATGTATTAGTTACATAGAACATAAGTGTTACAGACAGGTACTACATATTAGTTACATAGAACATAAGTGTTACAGACGGGTACTATGTATTAGTTACATAGAACATAAGTGTTACAGACGGGTACTACATATTAGTTACATAGAACATAAGACGAATATAAGTGTTACAGACGGGTACTACATATTAGTTACATAGAACATAAGACGAATATAAGTGTTACAGATGGATACTACGTATTAGTTACATAGAACATAAGACGAATATTTATGTAAGAGACCAAATAAACAACCTTGCAAGTCGACAAGTACCACTCTTGACAATCGTGAAACGACGTAAACTTGCGTGGTTCGGGCATGTGATGAGACATAACTCACTCTCTAAGACTATCCTACAGAGAACAGTTGAGGGTGGAAGAAAGAAAGGAGGGTAGAGAAAATCCTGGTTTGACAACATCAAGAGCTGGTCAGGGCAGAGTTTCCCCACACTCGCTAGAGGAGTTGAAGACAGAGACTCATGGCGTGCTTTTGTGCTGATGTCTCCACAATGACACCCCTAAGACCCTAACGGGTTATGGGCTTTATTATTATTATTATATTATCTCTTTACCAATCTCACTCTTGTCTCTCACTCAATCTCTCGCTCTATTTCTTCTTGGTGTATCTCTTTCATTTTATCTCTCTCTCGCTCTCTCAACTGCTCTGCCTATGTCTCTCTCCTTTTTCTCTCTTCTCTTTCGCTCTGCTTCACTCGTTTTATCTTTCTCCTTTATCGATCTACCACTCTTTCTCTCTCGCGATGCCTCACTCTTTCTCTCTCTCCTCTCTCGTTCTACCTCTTTCTCGCTCTACCTCACCCTTTCCACCTCTCTCCTCTCTTGCTCTACTTCTATCTCACTCTGCCTCTCATTAGACCTACCTCTTTCTTACTCTACCTCTTTCTCTTTTCCTCTATCTTCTTCTCTCTCCTCTCTCGCTCTACCTCTATCTCTCTCTAAAACTCTACCTCTACCACGCTCTACCTCTCTCTCTCTACCGTTCTACCTCACTCTACACTTTTCTATTTCTCTCTCTCTCTCACTCTCTCTCACTCTCTCTCACTCTCTCTCTCGTTGAGTGTTTGCTTAGTTTTCACCGGATTAAATCCTCAACCAAGAGACACAGCACTTTCAACCTGAGAACGAGTTTACTTCTAGTTATATCACGTCGAGTAAGCCAACAAATAAGAATGAACTAAATTACTGAGAATTCTTGTGTTGTATCTCTCCACACCGCACTACTGATATACAAACTCCCTCTCGTTCCCTTGTTCCACTTCACCTTCAACTCTTTTCATATATCCAAGGTCATACTCCTCCTCCCAATCCCCAACATCTCACAATCTCAAACTTAACGTTAAAACTCGAACCTGCACAAACCGTCGTGACCTACTTTCTAATCAAAATCGTGTTCCTAGTAAATCCAATTTCCTAGAAAAGATGTGACGTCACTTAAACGGAACTGCACTGTTTCAGTTTCAAGTACAGATATACACACGGTCACAAGCCAGACTAGCAGCCATTCAGGTAAGAAGTATTTTGATCTATTATTCAATATATATATTATATAAGTATAAAATCTATTCAGCAATATAGCTCAGCTAGAGATAATGAAATTTTATTGAAAATATTACAACCACAATGTAGTCGTAGATATTCACTTTTTGTACATATTTCCGACGTTTTTACAAATCAAATGTCCTTACTTTTCGTTCGTTTTAAATAATAATAGTAATTCCTCTCGACTCGTTATAATTTACATAGGGCCTGCAAGTAATTTCTCCATAACGCTCTATCCTGGGCAACTCGCTCAATCTCCTCCATGGAACAGAGACCGATATTTCCTGCCTCTCTCAGCAAAGTCTCGTTTCAGGTCCTTTAGGTCGACCTCTCTTCTTGAACCCTTTGCATTCCACTTCAATGCCTGCTTTGATATTCGTTGATCATTTCTCCTCAAGGTGTCCCAACATATCTCCATCTTCTCTTCTTGTAAGTTGTCACTAGTGGTTGACCAGACATGTCTCTGATTTCATCACTTCTTCTGAATTCGTTCCATTTTATATTCATTATTTTCGCAGACATCTATTTTCAAATGCATTCAACTTGCTTTCTATATCTTAAGTCATTTTCCAACTCTTGGCATATGTTAGGATTGATACAACATTTGAATTGAAAATTCGTAATTTAGTTTTAATACTATATAACGTGCAGTTCCATATTTTATTTTTAAAATGGTGTCTATATATTCAATTGTCTGAAGATGGAGGTGTTTACGGTTTTAAAGGGTTTAACCGAAGGATTGACTTCATTGCATCAGGTTTTACCCCATATGGCTCGGTCCTTTTCCGCAGAAATGGCACGCCACCTGCCGAGAGTATTACACAAAGCACAAACTCCGTAGCTACAGCAACAATCCTAGGGGTCTCTGGAAAAACTGCACTCGTGAACAGAGGGAACGGTCCGGATTCGAACCACGACCTTCGACTCACAAGGCAAAGGGTACTTAGTCACAGAGACCCCCGACTTTAGCATGTGTGTCTTACCTCAATAGAGGCATTGGCTAGAATAGCTCTCCGATGAACATCGGATGAAAAAGAATGATTGGGTAGAACAGTGGTTCTCAACCTGTGGAACGCGACCCCTTTGGTGTCCAACGACCATTTCAAAGGGTTCGCCTAAGACTATCGATATAATTAGAAATAAATATTTCAAAATATATTGTTTTGTGATTAATCATATGCTTTAATTATGTTCAATTTATAACAATGAAATACATCCTGCATATCAGATATTTACATTAGATTCATAACAGTAGCAAAATTACAGTTATGAAGTAGCAAGGAAAATAATTTTATGGTTGGGGGTCATCACAACATGAGGAACTGTATTAAAGGGTCGCATTAGAAGGTTGAGAACAACTGGCTAGAACATCTCTCAGATGAACAGCTGGGCTAGAACATCTCTCAGATGAACAGCGGAGGGAGAATGAAGGCATGAACTTCCAAAGGAAACATGGAGAAGGAATATGAAGAGAAAGTTGAAAGATTGGGACCTGACATAACAATGTGGCAGAACTGCAGCAATGGAGATCTCTTGTGGAAGTCTTAAGTGTCTAACTGGACACGATATCGATATATTCATTCTACTTTTAAATGCCCACATCAACCACTTGTTAACCACACTGTGTGATTTGTATGTGATCTTAGCCTAAGAGCGTTTGTACATTGTGTCAGTTATGCGCCTACAAGTAGGCCAGCACATCCGATTTCTGCGATATTTTTTATTTACTAGGGTAGCTTCTCTAGGTCCTACATAAGTCGCCTCTCACGACATTCCTTATAGGTTGCAGTGGTACTATTCTTTGCTTCTCTTGGGCCCGCACCAGGTGGGCAGATTAATTGATTCAATGTTATCTCTTGTATAAACTTCACCGTCTTTTGCTCAGATCTGTGTAGTTTTTTTCCAGTGTTTTTCATTAGGCCAGTGAGTTTACCTCAGTATGGCAGTCTTGAAGTATGTGCTCTGTAATCTGAAGTACCTGCAGTCTGAGGTTTCTGTACATGTGTCCTCGACATTAAGCTACCTTATCCTGGTTGGAGGGTTTTGTGTGTCTTGGTTATTCTTCAGGTTATGCTGGTCTATAGTCTAACTCCTTGCAAGTATAATCAACCTGGACAGGTAGAAGGTGAAAGAACGGACAAAAGGATCGGGAGCAGAGTAATACCCCATAAGGGGTGGGAGCAGAAGCCACCGGAGAGTGGTAGATGCTCTGTAGATTTGCAGTGGTTCAGATTCTAAGAACGATAGGTTTATTACAAGATCTTGATTACCTTGATCCTTAGAATCTTTCGTTATACAGACAATTATTATACTTTACTATCTTATATTATTTTGTTATTTTTTATTCAGTGACGACTCGTCATTAAGGGCCAGTGTAGCTGGGTCCCACCAAAAATAATGTATAACGTATATTTATTATTTTATAAATTAAATTATAGCAACCCAAAATCATTATTTATCCGGGAAAAATGTCTGGCCCTACTAACAAAAATTATAACGAGCCACCACTGGTTTTATTATATTATGTGTTTGTTTATTTTTTTTATAAATTATATGTTTGTTTATTTTAACACCTGCAAGCATGATCTAACTTCATGCGGCATAGTCAAAGAACACTGGAAGCGGCTGGCAAAGTTAGCGAGCATGATGAGGGCAGTGAGGGCGGCTCAAAGAAAGAAGAAAACAACATCACATGTGGAGGCAAAGAGGCAGAGAACATCCAGTATCAGCTCCAGTCTCAGTTTACTCAGCAACTGTGCAGGATTGCCACTCCAGAATAGGCCATTACAGCCACAAGAACCGTTGTGATTCAGCGCAGAACATACTACATGATGCAAAACTTATTGTCTCCTGAGACAAAGAGGCCAATGATGATGATCTTTGTTTATTATATTTATAACATTTATAATGTTTTATTATAGTTAATGTATTATTATTTTATGTTTTATTATAGTTTATGTTTATTATATTTTATAGTTTTATTATATTTATAGTTTTATTATATTTATAGTTTTAATATATTTTATATTTTTAAATATATTTTATGTTTGATTATATTTATATTTTATTATATTTTATGTTTTATTATTTTTATTAAACTTTATGTTTTATTATGTTTTATTAAACTTTATGTTTTATTATATTTTATGTTTGATTATATTTTATAGTTTTATTATATTTATAGTTTTAATATATTTTATAGTTTTATTATATTTTATGTTTTATTATATTTTATTGTTTTATTATATTTTATGTTTTATTATATTTTATAGTTTTATTATATTTTATTCTGCTTTATTTTGTTATGTTTCATTATATTTTGGTGCGTCTTTGGCTTAGGGATAGTGACTCGGTCTATTAACCCCAACTTTCTGAGTTCGAATCACATGCGGACAGTTTGGTTGCAAATTGTTTCGTGTGGATTTTTACAAAAGGACGATGCACCACCCTTCAGAAAGCAATGGCAAACTACTGAACATAATAATGCCTAGAAAAATCACAAACAGCGTTAAAAAGCTGAGGTTGATTCGCAAAGTCCTGTAAAGGATATGCAATTAACTTCATTATATTTTACATGTGGTTTATTGTATTTTGTTTTGCTTGAATATATTCTGTTATTATGTTGATGTTTAATTTCTGATTTTCAAACTTATATTTTGTAGATCACTTCAAGATCTTCTGATAGAGCGCCATATCTTATCTTCTTAAGAAAAGGCAGTTTTCAAACACACGCTATGGAAAAGGAAGACGGAATGAAATATGTTGGACATACAGATAACATAAGAGATCAACCATCTTCCTTTTTTTTGGTTGAACGTTCTCAACAAACACATAATTCACAAAATACACTCCCGAACGAAGCCACAAGTATTAAGAGAACGAAATTCGATAGTTTAAGTCTAGAGCGTTCACTTGCGGCAGAAGCATGCAGTTGCAGGACTCCAGAACATGAAAAAGATAGCAGCAACAAAGAACACGCAACTGTTTCAATACATTCATTAGAAAACCTTCAAGAAAGTATGTCAACCGATGACATTTCTGAAATCATGCTGAGTAATAGATTTCATGAACTGAAACTGTCAAAGTTTGAAATTGACAAACAAGTAATCAGCTTCAAGAATTTTATGACAAATTTCTTGTTGAAACAAGTAACAGATTTCAAACACACAGTTCAGTGTTCTAGCACACCTTTTTGTCAACAGTTATTGAATAATTGTGTGCTGTTTGAGCGAGAACTACAGTCTGCAGCATACAAGGGCTTATTTGATGAGGTGAAAGCTATAGAACATATCAAAATAGAGAAGATGAAATGTAAAGATCACCTTACAGCAGGAGTTAGGACATCTGAAGAGACAATGACTCTCCAAAGTGAAGTTGCAACATCTAGACAACCATTGATTCTCCAAAGTGAAGTTGCAACATCTAGACAACCATTGATTCTTCAAAAAGAAGTTACAACATCTGGACAACCATTGAATCTCCAAAGTGAAGTTATGACATCTGAACAACCATTGAATCTCAAATGAAGTTATGACATCTGAACAACCATTGATTCTCCAAAGTGAAGTTATGACATCTGAACAACCATTGAATCTCCAAAGTGAAGTTATGACATCTGAACAACCATTGAATCTCCAAAGTGAAGTTATGACATCTGAACAACCATTGAATCTCCAAAGTGAAGTTATGACATCTGAACAACCATTGAATCTCCAAAGTGAAGTTATGACATCTGAACAACCATTGATTCTCCAAAGTGAAGTTATGGAAACTGAGGAAGATAAGCCAAAGTCTACACAGACAAGCAAGCAGGTATTTTCCTTATACTTTCATTTTTTTAAACTCTGCACATATAACAACTGCATTTAGTATGACAACAAGCAGCATGACAATGGAGGTCAAAAAGCCTTTATCAAGCAAAGGATACAACAGCATTTTAGGGCTATTATGAATTTATTGTCATATTCTATTCTTCTTCAATGATCCAGCGGCACTTGAGCTTTTCCCTTCGGCCCAATGCTATGTAAAGGAACCCTTTCACACCTCGTGGCATATAGGTCAATACAGTGTTAGGCCTGTATTTTCATTGACCGTCGGCACACGATGGGTGATGTGGTCAGCATCACGCCGGCCGCCTTTATTTTCCAAGAGCATGTCTGGTACCCAGTTGAGGCTGGGTCGACCTGAGAGCCGTCGTGGTCGGGAAAAATTCCACGCACATTGCGGAAGCTGAACCCAGACCACCAGCCTTGCGAAGCGAGTTAACTAAAAACTACGCTACACAATGCTATGTAGTGGTATCTATATGTATTATATATATATATATATATATATATATATATATATATATATTTCTATATGTAGTGTTCTCTGAAAGAAGTGAATTTCTTCACTTTTGTTGTATCCTTTGCTTGATAAAGGACTTTTGGTCGAAACGTTGCTGTGTATTGTTATTATTTTTATATTTTGTAAAACTACAGTACTTTGTTTTACGTGTTTTGCCATTAGTCTCTGGTACCAATTTAATCAGAGAAATCTTGAAAACTTTTGCGGTCAGTAATAATAATAATAACACCCACACAGTGGAACTGGTATCGTCTACCACAGAGAGCCACACTGAAAAAGTATAACAAATACAGAGCAAGAAGAAGAACATGAAAAAGGCGGAGCAACAGCATCAAGAACAGCCTTCAGAACAGTGGCGGTTCATGATAATTTTTGTTCTGGGCCAGACAACTGGCTCTAAAAAAAAGTGTGATGGAAAGGTGTGAAATATGCTAATTAGGGAGGAAAGATGCTGAATTTCAGACTGTATGATATTTTAGCGTTATATGTTCAACTTTTAATGCTAATCAGTATCATGTTAAAAATAATTATGAACAAATAATTTATCAAATAATAAATACACGTCGCACATTTTGTATGGTAGGGCCTGGCCCTACTGGCCCTTAATGACGAGCCACCACTGCTTCAGAAAATCAATAGCAGCTTACAAAGTGTCTTAGAACATGCACACACATGATCACTAACCCCTCCCTCCACCAACACTAAGTAAATGGTGGGCGAGAAGAAGAAGAGTGGAACTAGATCATGGCTCCATGACAACACTTGAATTCATAGCGATTGAATGAAACAAAGCCTCTTTAACTCTTTCCATACCCAGTTAATTTTTTCAGTTTAACACAGTGAATTCAAGGGTGGTAAAAACAGCAATTTTAAAAGATAAATCATAGCTACTTGTTAATAAATAGACACATATATATATATATATATATATATATATATATCTGATAATATACTAAATTGAAGAAAACTGGACAACTTATTAGAATAACAAGGTTAAAAAGTAGTAGAAGTAAAATAGTAGAAGTAAAATAGTAGAAGTAAAATAGTAGATGTAAAATGGTAAAGTAAGATGTAGATAAAATGGTAAGAAATAGTAGAGTAAAATGTAAGAAGTCAAACTAGAAAGACTTGTATAAGAAGTGGAGACTGCAGTAAAACTTGGAAAAATTTTCATTAGATAAGTTTATGTTTCCACATGTAATCGTCCATTTGTAGTGTTCCTTGAAATTCGTCATTCTTGTTGTATTGTTTACTTGATAAAGGCCTTTTGGTTGAAACGTTGCTGTTTATCGTCACTGTTTCTGTATTTTGTAAAACTATAGTACTTTGTTTTTACGTGTTTAGCTATAAGGGGAAACAACTCTAATGACGCAGTGTACAGCAAATGGCTTGCAATGGAAATACGCTGTGGAGCAGTATGTGGCGATTGGTGTGGAAAGAGTTAAGCCGAGATACAAAACACTTTTAAACTAAGAGTGAGCTTTTTATTTTGGCTATATCGACCGCATGTAGGGCAGGACACATAAACAAATAAGAATTTATTAACACGTTTGTTTTGTTTTGTTTTTATAGGTTACGGAAGAGAGAAGGTCAAATGTGAACAGCGTTGACCTACTTTTGATTGGAAATTCTGGAAATGGTAAAAGTGCTACTGGGAACTCTATTTTAAACCGGACAGCATTTCGGAGAAGTGCATTTTCGCATGTGATGTCAGCATGTTCCAACGAAAACATAAAGACAGAATGTACACAAATTGAAGATAAGTTTATTAATGTGATAGATGGTCCGAGTATAAATTATTCTGGAACAATCCAGAAAGAAGAGTTGGGTGGCATTATGAATGCATTTTACCACTCTTTAGAACTTTGTAATTATGAGTTTACTGCTCTTTTGATTGTTCTGAAATTTGGAGATCGATTTACGAATCAAGAGGTGGAAACAATGAAATTGATAAGGTCTGTTCTTGGTAACAATGTTATCAGTGACTACGGAGTATGTGTTATCACATACGGTGATATCTTTGCTGATGCTTCTGAAGAGAATGAACAAATGACCTTCGACAGTTGGGTAGAAAATCAAACAGGAAACTGAAAATCTGTTTGAGGAATGCAACAATAGATGTGTTTTATTTGATAATGCAACTAAATGTGAGGAGATAAAGAAATCTCAGGTTAACAAACTGATATCAATACTTCCACAAGGTAAGAGATACTCGAGAAAAGAATTTGATCAAGCAAGTGGTAGTCGGTCAGAGCTTTTATCGCGGCCTGATCTTTCACAATTATTAACACACATGGCAATGGAAATAGAAGAAATTAATGAAAAAATTAGGAATGTTGACGCAGGGAAGGAAGAGAACACAGATAGATACATTTTAACGATGTCGAGACTGTTAAAGGAAGTTGTTCAGCATAGTGATGCTCTGAATACAATTGGTCTTGTTTCTCCTGATGTTGAGACATTAAAACTACAAGTAACATTTTTAGAGAATAGTATCAAATTAAAAATTCAACAAAGAACAAAAAGTGAAGAGATAATGTCCATCAAGGGAGGCAAAGAAATAAAAGGTTTAATAAGGCACCAGTGAACATTTTGAAAAGCGGCTCTCAACATGATAGACGCACCATTGGCACCAATAATCACAGAAGATGAATATAATTCTGCGAATGGGTTACCCTTGTTGTGGTCTGCGTACCAAACCAGCCTCCACCTTACGGATCATATGCAATGAATCACTTAGAATGTACACAAGAGTTAGTGAGAAATCTTCTTCTTCCTCTTTCAACTCCTAATGGAGCACAGGTCTTCAACAAATTTCTTCCAGCACTTCCTCTCCCTTGCCATCTCTTCCATTTCTTTCAACATCTTGCCTATCCTTTAATATCAGTCTCCAGCTATTTCTAGGCCTTCCATTACCCCTCTTTCCTGCGGGTTCAAAACTGTGCCTATTTTGCAATGCTTCAGTCAGCCGTCTCAATGTGTGTTCTATCCATCGCCAGCGTCTCTTCCTGAGCACTTTCTCCACTGGTATCTGCTTTGTTCTTTCTCTGAGTTCTTCGTTTGTAATCTTATCATACCATCGCAGTCCCTCTATTCTACGTAAACATCTATTTACTGCAGTTTTCTGGTGGTTTCTTTTGTTGTCTTCCATGTTTCTGATCCATAGAACAGCACTGACTTTACATTTGATTGAAAGATTCTCGGCTTTGTGTTTGTTTTGATCTCCTTTGACTTCCATATCTTACTCAATGCAATAAAGTTTCCCTTGCTTTTTGTATTCTTATCTTGACATCTTTGTTTGTTCCTTCTTCTGTGTCTTTGCAGTGTGTTGTTCCTTTCTGTCTATGTTGCTACCAAGGTATGTGTTTGTTCCTCCTTCTGTGTCTATGTTGCTACCAAGGTATGTGTTTGTTCCTTCCCTTTTGTGTCTATGTTGCTACCAAGGTATGTGTTTGTTCCTTCTTCTGTGTCTATGTTGCTACCAAGGTATGTGTTTGTTCCTCCTTCTGTGTCTATGTTGCTACCAAGGTATGTATATGATTCTACATCTTGTTTCCTCCAGCATAATCTGGTTTACATTTACTGCATTTATTCTCATGACCTTGGTCGTTTCCTTGTGTCGTTTCCTATCTTGACATCTTTGTTTGTTCCCCCGTCTAGATAGAAATATGATAAAGGGTGTTCAAGATAAAAGTAACCCCATTGACAAATCAGAAGTTGTCAGATACGCATTGCGCTTTTTCTATTTACTATTTAAACCGGTTTTGACTAGCTCATCCTTTCGTCACATTTGTTCATTGCCCCTTTCCGCACAATAATCACACACAATCACAAAAAGATTTGCTTACTTGACCTATCATCATCAAATAGCTTGTCTTGAGCGGAACTTTGTCACCCCAGCAGTTCTCTGGAATTTCTCTCTCTCATAGGCCAGATATCCTGCCTCTGCAGCTGTCATATTCAACCATCAGTTACATCCTGAAGCCATCTTCTCTGTGGTCCTTCTCTTACTTGACCTATACTATGTCATAATTGAACTTTCTCATTTTCATAAACATATGCCAGATTTGCTTCTTTGACCGGCGTCTTTATCATGAACACCCGTCTAATGTAATACTAGAATATCATACCATAATACAATAGTAACGAGCGATTATTATAGAAATACTGCTAGCAGATCACCCTGTTCTTTGCCCGGAAATTTATAGTTTAAATCTAGTTGATGAACTTAGTAATTCACAAATATAAATAATGAATACAACGCTTATTTACATTACCTCAAAAAAAATACAAATGTATGGAAGTGACCATGTCGAGCAGTTCATGTTGTATTCATTATTATGCTGTTTATTAATGTTTGATCGTTTCTCTGCATTTTGGCTAAGATCAAAGTGTAGTATCTGTATCGCTTGATATCTGTCACGTGGCCCATTATATGGGTTCACAAAGTTATCAGCTTGTGTTACGGAACTAGTGCCCATTTGATCGAAGCCGAAGGTCGGGAGCCTTCATAAATAATAATAATAATAAATGCCACATGGCTACCTTGTACAAAACTAGGAGTGCCATCGATCGAAGGATTGATGAGGCTTGATAGTTTATAAACGTTTTCACGTTCCGTTGTACAGGGTCTGGTATGGCACATATGGGACGGGCCCCATAAAAAAAATGTTTGATTTGATGGTTTTGTGATGCGGTTCGTTGCTAGCAGTTGGAGATCTTGTATGGTTTTACATCCCAGTAGTTTACTTTCTTGTTGGATGGTTCTTCGATTTTCTATGTCAAAGTAAAAATAGAGATTGTATATATGAGGGGCATTGGCAAGCTGTTATAATGCGGAGGAAGGGGGTGCTACAAAGTTTATGTCGCGCAAAGTGGCGGTGGGCGAAAAGTTTGGGAATCTATGGTTTAGATAAAGATCTTCTCTGCGACCACACTCTATGAGGGCATTCAAGATGTCAGCTCTGTCCATTGGCTGGCCCTCTGATATGGCGGCAGAGCCAGCCAGTCTGTCTGCTCTCTCATTGCCAACGACACCCATGTGCCCCAGAACGAAGACAAGTGTAATTCTGTAAATTGTTGACGCCTGCAGTGATTCAGTCCACTACCTACGCACCGAACCGGCCTCCACCTTTCATAATGTGTGTTATTTGAATGTGAACAAGCACATGTTTGGCTATATTTTCATGTAGTTTTCTTGCAATTTCTTCATGTAGTAAAGTTAGTATATTTATTTGTTTATTGGAGATTACATTCTTCACTACGTGACGTCACCAGTGCTAAACCTGGACGCTGACATCAAACAAATAGAAGTAAAATTAGTCACGACAGAGATGAAGTGTCAACGAAGAATACTGGAAGTAGCAAGAAGACACCAATTTAGAAATGAAGACATCAGGAACAAATTTAGTACAATATCAGTACTGAACTTTATCAAGAAACAACAAATTAAATATTTCGGCCACATAAGCAGATTACCAACATACCGCAAAGAGCAATGCTTTTCTGATACAGTGGATGCAAAGCAAAAGGCCATTCACACAAAAAGTGGACATCAGAGATAACAGAGGTGGTCAAAATTACTATTTATAAAGCACACACAAAAACCCGTTCTATAAATCCATTTTTATCCAGATGCTGTGAGGCACAACAGAATTAGAGAAGAGATAGAAGGTCTATTAGTTTTTGTTGCTTCATAATGTATGTTTTTATTTGAAATTTAACTCTTTCACTTTGTAATTGATTTGTTACTTTTGAAGGCATTTATATTGCAACATATATCGAGTTAGCCAGTGTACTAACTTTAATAATAATAATAGTAATTCCTCTCGATCACGTTATACGTTACATAGGGCCTGCAAGTAATTTCTCCATACCGTTCTATCCTGGGCAACTCGCTCAATCTCCTCCATGGAACTGAGACTGATATTTCCTGCCTCTCTCAGCAAAGTTCGTTTCAGGGTCTCCTTAGGTCAACCTCTCTTTCTTGAACCCTTTGCATCCCACTTCAATGCCTGCTTTGATATTCGTTGATCATTTCTCCTCAAGGTGTGCCCAACATATCTCCATCTTCTTCTTCTTATAACAGTTGTCACTAGTGTACTGACTTTGGGTCAGTTTAAAATATGTCCAGCATATCAGCACAGAAGAGCTGGGGTTAACATTGTACATGTTTAGCTATATTTCATGTTTTCTTGCAGTGTGTACATCATGTAATAATGTTACTATATTTAGTTGTTTATTGTAGATTACTGTCTTAACTCTTTTCATACCATGGATGTTATAGAGTTCTGACTACAATTGTTTAATGACACCATAATTTTTATTTGCACAAAGCTTTCGTACTTACATTTTTGCACTAGCTATCACAAACGTACCACATGGGCGTTTTAATATAATTTTGTTTTATTAACTAAATTTGTTTCAATTGTTTTGTTTTACATATTCTTACAAAAAGTATCACATTAATATATATAATCCAGTATATAATTTATGTTTTATTATTTTAAAGAATATTTTTATTTCATTAAAGACTTTGGTACAAAGAGAAAAAAAGGAGTACTGCATGCGGAAAGTCAATATGTGACTCTGCACACATTTGTACGCCACTAGAGTTGTTGATAAGGGGTCTCTATGGCAAAGTGGTTAAGATGTTTGCCTGTCGTTACGTAGATTGTGGGTTTGAATCCGAACTGAGTCACACATGCCATTTTGTCATGAGATGCCCATGATTGTTGCTGGAGATTGAGATTGTAATTTGCTGAATACTCTCGGCGGATAGAGTGTTATTTCTGCAGACATGGACGGAACCATGTGGGGAAACTCAGAGGAATGAAGCCAATTCTTCTCCTTTAGTCTTTTATAGTGGTTGATGGCAGTCACAAAAAAATAACTACATGTGAAATACGTTACCTGCGAAAAGTTACCAACAACACCAGAAAAGACAGTCATCAACATCAGCACAAGAAAGAAAGTTGGCACAGAACCTTGCTTGAATTAACATTGAGAAACAAAGAATGAAGTAGTTTGGCTGGTCACTTAAGAATGCATCCAAACTCCACATTATACAGAGTCTTCTACAGCAGAACATCAGGAAAGAAGGTGAGAGGAAGACCACGAAAAGATATTTAGATGGCATAGCAGAATCCTGTCAAAGAGCAAAAATAACAATCACCCAAGCCACCAGAACAGAGCAGGACAAAAACAGAAAACCACGACACTGGACAACTACCCGGTAGCAGTGTGACGACAAAAGCAGAAGAAGAAGATGGTATTGAGATGAGGTGTCTTAGAAGAGCTGCAAGTGTGACAATAAGAGACAAAATAAGAAATGAAGAAATCAGAAGAAGACTGGATGTGAAACCAGTCATGCAATTCATAAAAGAACAACAGATTAAATGGTTTGGACACCTGACCAGAATGCCCTGGTATTGCCTACCATAGAGAGCCACACAGAAAAGTATAACAAGTACAGAGCAAGAGGAAGACAGTGCAAAAGATGTAGCAATGGTATCAAGAACAGCCTTAACTCTTTCCACGCCAATCGCCGCACACTGCGCCACAGCGTATTCTGTTGAAAGCCATTCACTGTACACTGTGCCATTCGAGTTGTTTCCCTTATAGTCTTTCTAGTTTTACTTCTATTATTTTACTTCTACTACTTTTTAATCTTGTTATTCTAATGGGTTGTCCAGTTTTCTTCAAATTACTATATAATCAGTTATATATATATATATATATATATATATGTTTATTTATTGACGAGTAGTAATGATTTAGAAAGAAAAAAATGTGTTTTTTTGCCTCCTTGAATTAACTGTGTACAACTGAGGAAATAACTGTGTACGAAAAGAGTTAAGAAAATGAATAACAGCTTACAAAGTGTCTTAAACGCGCACACATAAGATCACTACATTCTCCACCCTCCCTCCCCCTGCCCCAAAACTTCTATAAAGAAGTAAATAGTGGGAGAGAAGAAGAAGAAGATGGTAGGAAATGTGTTAAAACCCCTCAGAGTTTGATTTCCAATTTGCTAGTTAGTATTACATGTGTTTGTGTTTTATTATTATACTAAAAACTAGCTGTACTACCAAGCTTTGCCTGGAATTCATTTTCTTGCATTTGCAAATTGCATATTCCTTTATTGCAAATTATATCGTTTGTGAACACAAAATAAAAAATGTTCATATCCAATATTGTATCAATCCCGCCCTGTGTGTTGGGGGTCCGAAGGGAAGCAAAGATTAGTAACACTGTGACCTACAAGGCATGTCATAGCGGCGACTTCGGTAGGGCCTAGGAAAGCTACCTCATTAAATAAAAGGCGTCAATAGAAATCAGATGTGCTGCCTACTTATAGGCGCATAACTGGCACAATGTATAATTGCTCTAAGCCTTGGAACACTTACAAAGTGTGGTTAACAAGTGGTTGATATGGAGCGTTCGAAGAAGACGTATCAATCCTAATATATGCCAGCGAGAGTTGGATCAATCCTAATATATGCCAGCAAAAGTTGGAAAAAGACTAAAGTTATAGAAAGTAAGTTAAATGAAATTAAAAATAGTTGTCTGCGAAAAATAATGAAATAAAATGGGATGAATTCAGAAGTGATGAAATCAGAGAAATGTCTAGTCAACCACTAGTAACAACTGTTATAAGATGGAGATTTGTTGGGCATACCTTGAGAAGAAATGTCTGGTCAACCACTAGTAACAATTGTTATAAGAAGGAGAAGATGGAGATATGTTGGGCACACCTTGAGAAGAAATGTCTGGTCAACTACTAGTAACAACTATTATAAGAAAGAGAAGATGGAGAAATGTTGGGCATACCTTGAGAAGAAATGTCTGGTCAACCACTAGTAACAACTATTATAAGAAAGAGAAGATGGAGAAATGTTAGGCATACCTTGAGAAGAAATGTCTGGTCAACCACTAGTAACAACTATTATAAGAAAGAGAAGATGGAGAAATGTTGGGCATACCTTGAGAAGAAATGTCTGGTCAACCACTAGCAACAACTATTATAAGAAAGAGAAGATGGAGAAATGTTAGGCATACCTTGAGAAGAAATGTCTGGTCAACCACTAGTAACAACTGTTATAAGAAAGAGAAGATGGAGAAATGTTGGGCATACCTTTTAGAAGAAATGTCTGGTCAACCACTAGTAACAACTATTATAAGAAAGAGAAGATGGAGAAATGTTAGGCATACCTTGAGAAGAAATGTCTGGTCAACCACTAGTAACAACTATTATAAGAAAGAGAAGATGGAGAAATGTTGGGCATACCTTGAGAAGAAATGTCTGGTCAACCACTAGTAACAACTATTATAAGAAAGAGAAGATGGAGAAATGTTAGGCATACCTTGAGAAGAAATGTCTGGTCAACCACTAGTAACAACTATTATAAGAAAGAGAAGATGGAGAAATGTTGGGCATACCTTGAGAAGAAATGTCTGGTCAACCACTAGTAACAACTATTATAAGAAAGAGAAGATGGAGAAATGTTGGGCATACCTTGAGAAGAAATGTCTGGTCAACCACTAGTAACAACTATTATAAGAAAGAGAAGATGGAGAAATGTTGGGCATACCTTGAGAAGAAATGTCTGGTCAACCACTAGTAACAACTATTATAAGAAAGAGAAGATGGAGAAATGTTGGGCATACCTTGAGAAGAAATGTCTGGTCAACCACTAGTAACAACTATTATAAGAAAGAGAAGATGGAGAAATGTTAGACATACCTTGAGAAGAAATTATCAAAGAAAACCAAAGCAAATATTGAAGTGGGAGACAAAGGGTTCAAGAAAGAAAGGATGTCATAAAGAAACACTGAAACGAACTTTACTGACAGAACCAAGAAAGAAATCTGACTCAATTTCATAGAAGAGATGTAGCAAGTTTCCCAGGATAGAGTGGTATGGAGAAATTACTTGCAGGCTCTATATAACATATAAAGATACGAGAAGAATATATATATATATATTCAGTGACGTGCGGATAAGTAGAAAGAACATATTAGTAATATAGGGGGACAGAAAATAATCTAAAAAAACAAATAACAAATTTAAAGCCAAAATGTCTTTGAAAGTGTGTCTTAGGACATCAAGGCGGACAGAAAAATATTCTTAAAAATAAAAGAGAAAAACAAATCAATAAAAAAGCAGAAGAAACATGTCTTTGAAAAAGTTTGTCAGAATATAGAAACAGACAGAAAAATAATCTTTAAAAAAAATAATAATTTCAACCAGAAGGAACTTATCTTGGGAAAAGTTTGTAAGAGTATAAAAGCGGAGAAAAAAATCTTTAAAAAAATGTTAACCAGAAGGAACATTGCTTTAAAAAGTTTGTAAGAGTATAGAGGCAGCAAGAAAAATAATCTTAGAAAAACAAATTTAACCAGGAGAAATATGTCTTAGAAAAAGTTTGCTAGAACACAGAGGTGGACAGAAAAATAATGTTATTTTTTTTTTTTTAATTTCAACCAGAAGGAACATTTCTTTGAAAACGTTTGTGAGAGTACAGAGGTGGACATAGAAATAATTTAATTTTTTTTTAAATGTAAACCAGACGAAACATGTCTTTGAAAAGGTTTGTAAGAATATAGAGGCGGAGAGAAAAATAATCTTAAAAAACAATATAGATGCTTGCATGATAGTAAACAGCGGAAACAGAATCAGTTATCCAAAGTTTTTAGTGAGAGAAAGTGAAAAGAAAGGATTAAGCATGAATATAAAGAAAATAGAGGTTATGGTTATCTCCAAGAAAAAGGAAACCACCAATATGTAATATCAACATAAATAACACAACACTGAAGCAAGTCCATCGATTCAAGTACATGGGAACATTCCTAACATCAGATGGCAGTTGTACAACAGAGATTAGGAGTAGTATAGCTCAAACGTAAACATCTTTTATGAAATTGAAAAAAACACTATGCGTGAATTCACTACAAATGACACTGCGAAAACGAATACTCCAGTGCTATTTTGATCCAATACTTCTGTATTGCAGCGAATCATGGACAATGAATAAACAATCAAAATGATCATTGGAAGCTACAGAGATGTGGTTTTACAGAAGAATGCTGAAAATTCCATGGACAGCGAAGAAAACAAATAAGGAGGTTTTAAAATCAGGCCTGCACACAAAGAAACCTTATCAAAAGAATAAAAATCCGACAATCAAGGTTCTTCAGGCATATAATGCGAAGAGAAGGTTTAGAACATTTGGTGACAACAGGTTAAATTCTGGGAGAGGGAGATGTTGGATGGCCTTACATCATGGTTCGACACAAGATCGACTTCAGAAATTATTACATGCACCAAGCAAAAAGGGTTGTGGAGAGACATGATCGCCTACGCCGGCAGGCATGGCACTTGATTGATTGAATCAAAGTTACTCGTTGTGTATGCAGAATTTCTTCTTCTTCGAACGGTCACTATCGATCACTTGTTAAACCACTATTTGTGATTTGTATGTGATCTACGCTTTACAGCGATTGTACGTTGTGCCAGTTATGTGCCTACAAGTAGGCCAGCACATTCGATTTTTTTACCCTTTTATTTACTATGATAGCTTTCCTAGGCCCCTACCTTATCGCCTCTTACAACATGCCTTGTAGATCACAGTGTTACTGTTCATTGCTCCTCTTCCAAGCCTCAGCAACACACAAAGTGAAGTAAAGGAAGCCTTTCATACCTCGTGGTAAATAGGGCAATACAGTGTTAGGCCTGTATTTTCATTGACCGTCGGCACACGATGGGTGATGTGGTCAGCATCACGCCGGCCGCCTTTACTTTCCCAGAGCATGTCTGGTACCCAGTTGAGGCTGGGTCGACCTGAGAGCCTTCGCGGTCGGGAAAAATTCCACGCGCACTGCGGGAGTTGAACTCAGACCACCAGCCTTGAGAAGCGAGTTCACTAACAACTACCGCGACTCTCAACAACACACGGACGGCGGAATCCCTAACTTTTCGTCATTTTGTTACCATCGTTTATATTTGCATTTTTAATTATTTTGACTTGATGATCATATAAGAAATGAAGAAATTAGAAGAACAGTCGGAACAGCACCTGTTGTTAGATTCATTGAAAAACAGAGACTCAAATGGTTTGGCCATTTGGTGAGAATGAACCTGACTTCACCAGTTGCAAGAGCGTACAACATGAAAATTGAATCCTCAAGAGGAAGGGGCATACCAAGAAAAAGATGGGTTGGTGGAGTTGCATCCATCTTAAAACTCTACAATATCACAGCATATTGAACTGCTAAGTAAAAACTATCTTGAAAACCGAACATCAGTTAAACCTCCAATGCCTAACGGCAAAAAGCAGAGAAGGACAAAAGAAAGAAGAAGAGACCCAGTTTTTGGACACTAAGTTCACACAAATTTTGGATACATATTAAATTTGTCTCATGTATTTTTAAAAGCATACAAATTTTCATCCGATTAATAAAAATATAGATTTTTTCCCATTCACAAATAGTATTACTAGTTTTTCCTATAACTGCTGTGTATGCCATGATCAATGACTTAGTATAACGGCTTATTCAACACGATATGAAGCTTATTCATATTTTGTTGAACTTGTATTGGATAAATAAACAAATTTACCCTTTCACTCTGTGATTATTTTTTACGTACAAACACATTTATATTGCCAAGTACAAACCCAAACATTGACGAAGAGCGATACTTTTCTAACGCCGATCATCCTACTCGAGTAAGATGACGTCCAAGTAGCAAGCCCATCCGTCCACAGTTCTAGGAAAACAACCCTAGTGAATAAAATTTGCTGGCCTAGGCACCCATAGGCGCATAACTGGCACAATCGCTCTTAGGCTCAGATCACATACAAACCACAAAGAGTAGTTTAATAAGTGGTCAATATGGAGCTTTCGCAGAAAAAGAAGTGCACTGAATTAGCCAGTGTACTGGCTTTGCGTCATATTAAAAAAATACTCTGGGCCTTTTTTATCAGCTTCAAATTGCGAATGGGTTAATCCTTTCACCATTCTGAGCTGATATACTATCTGACCGTATTTGTTACGGTTACGCAAAACCAGTAATACTGGCTAATTTTGTATACATTGCAAACAAAAAGCGTTGTGAGATTAAAAAATATATATAAATTACTGAGTGAAATGGTTATAGAATTCAAAATAATAATGTAGCCCTACAAATATTCTTACAAGAATAGTCTAACCAAATTTCAAACTAATAAAGAAGAGCAAAAAACAGCAAGACTATAATAGAAATTTAGAAAACATGATTTGGATAATAAAAATATATTTTATTTGAACATATTTTTAAAAAATTAAGAACATAAATTTATGATCATAATGTTCTTTAAACAGAACAGTGCAGTGTTGTAATAGAACAGAATCGTGCATTGTTGGAACAGAACAGAACCATGCAGTGTTGTAACAGAACAGAACCGTGCAGTGTTGTAACAGAACAGAACCATGCAGTGTTGTAATAGAACAGAACCGTGCAGTGTTGTAACAGAACAGAACCATGCAGTGTTGTAACAGAACATAGCCGTGCAGTGTTGTAATAGAACAGAACCGTGCAGTGTTATAATAGAACAGAACCATGCAGTGTTGTAACAGAACAGAACCATGCAGTGTTGTAACAGAACAGAACCGTATAGTGTTGTAACAGAACTATGCAGTGTTGTAATAGAACAGAACCATGCAGTGTTGTAACAGAACAGAACCGTACAGTGTTGTAACAGAACTATGCAGTGTTGTAATAGAACAGAACCGTGAAGTGTTGAAACAGAACAGAACCATGCAGTGTTGTAACAGAACAGAACCGTGCAGTGTTGTAACAGAACAGAACCATGTAGTGTTGTAATAGAACAGAACCGTGCAGTGTTGTAACAGAACAGAACCATGCAGTGTTGTAACAGAACATAGCCGTGCAGTGTTGTAATAGAACAGAACCGTGCAGTGTTATAATAGAACAGAACCATGCAGTGTTGTAACAGAACAGAACCATGCAGTGTTGTAACAGAACAGAACCGTATAGTGTTGTAACAGAACTATGCAGTGTTGTAATAGAACAGAACCATGCAGTGTTGTAACAGAACAGAACCGTACAGTGTTGTAACAGTACTATGCAGTGTTGTAATAGAACAGAACCGTGAAGTGTTGAAACAGAACAGAACCATGCAGTGTTGTAACAGAACAGAACCGTACAGTGTTGTAACAGAACAGAACCGTCCAGTGTTATAATAGAACAGAACCATGCAGTGTTGTAACAGAACAGAACCATGCAGTGTTGTAACAGAACAGAACCGTACAGTGTTGTAACAGAACCATGCAGTGTTGTAACAGAACAGAACCGTACAGTGTTGTAACAGAACTATGCAGTGTTGTAACAGAACAGAACCGTGCAGTGTTGTAACAGAACAGAACCGTGCAGTGTTGTTGTAACAGAACAGAACCGTGCAGTGTTGTAACAGAACAGAACCGTGCAGTATTGGAACAGAACAGTGCAGTGTTGTAACAGAATCAGAGTTTACACAAGTGCTTACTGAAACAACAAATCAAATCTTATCATCTCTGGTATAATAATTTAATTATACAAGGTATTCTCATAGCTTTTAATGTGTTCTGACAGCGTTGATTGGTCTATCGATAACAGTCTGAAAAAGATCAAAATTATTTAAATTAATTTCTGGTCTATCGATAACAATCTGAAAAAGATCAAAATTATTTAAATTAATTTCTATAACCGCCCGAGTGGTTACCAGGGCCATACAAAAACTGGTAAATGGGGCCAGACAAAAACTTTTGGAAAAATCATGGTTTTGTGTTGTAATATTTTAATTTATAAAATAATAAACACACGTTACATATTATTTTTGGTGGGGCCCGACCCCACTGGCCCTTAATGACAAGCCGTCGCTAGATACACGTATAATTAATTTATAACAATCCAATGAAACGAAAAGAAATACAGCTTATTTTAGGCTTAACAACCACAAAACGGAAATAAGAATACATGAGTTTAAACACAGTTTTTTTTTCTTCAAATACAATTAATCTCTTGCAGTACTAAGGACCAGTTTCCCGAAAGTTCCAGTATTGTTGATGATGTCAATGTGGGCTTGAGCAGCTTCTTCTAGTTTGTATTCCTTAGCAACAATTGGAACAAGCCAGCCTGCCCTCTGCCCTGCCTGAACGCCAGCTTTCATCTGAGTCCATTCTCTCTCCTGTTTAAAAATATTGTTGAGAAAATTGTTTTTTTAACACATAATACACAAGTTGGAGACATTTCAGAATAAATGTTTAAGAAGAATCCTGCAAATTTTCTGGCTAAATACCATAACAAATGAGGAGCTTTTGAAACGAACAGAATGTGCATCCTTGGAGACCATTATTAAGAGACGAAGATGGAGGTGGTTTGGACATGGATGTCGTATGCCAGTGGGAGCATTGGCTAGGACAGCTCTCAGATGGACAGCGGATGGGTAGAGAAGGCCTGGACGTCCAAAGGAAACATGGAGAAGATCGGTGCAGAGAGAGTTGAAGGAGTGTAGCCTGACGTGGGAGACGGTTGGTAGAAAGGCAGCAGAACGGCAACAGTGGAAGTCTCTTGTGGAGCCTTATGTGTCAATCGGGACACGAATAGGATATAGAGAGCCTGCTCTCTGTCCTGCCTGAACGCCAGCTTTATCTGAATCCATTTTTCCTGAAAATTTCAGACATGTTTTGTTTCAAATAAAAAAAATTGATGAGATTATCATTAAATTGTTTGTTTTCTGGAAGAAAAATCCGAGAAGCAAAGAATAGTACTGATACAATTATCATTAAGAAGAATGTCGTGTATGTCTGTCGCAAGGAAGAAAGAATAGTACCACATGCGTTCGATATGAGAATCGAAAGTGGAAATCAAAAACAGATGAAACAGATCACACCAACTTATTGATAGATTGATTGATTTATTGATAGGACTATCATCATTGCACTTTGGCGATTAACCATGTGTCCTTCCTTTCTTTCGTTCGCTTGAAATATTGTCTATATATTCAATGTTGTCTCTTGTATGAACTTCACTGTCTTTTGTAGCTCACACAGAGGTCCGTGTAGTTTTCTGTCGAGTGTTGTTTCGTTAGGCCAGTGAGTTTGCCTCAGTGTATCATATTCGGGCAGTCTTGAAGTACATGCTCTGCAGTCTGGTCTGCCTGTCCACATGTACATATGGCTGAATTGTCAATCTTGAATTTTGTATACATCTGGCTGCGGAGTCGATTGTGTCCTGTTCTAAGGCGCAGAATGACAACTTGTTCCAATCTGCTCATATTATAGTAATCATCTTGTGTTGATTAACCATGTGTGCTCCGTTCTCTTTCTTAAACATTAAGATCTAAACTGAGAGCACGTGCCCCGTAGCACTAGACAAGGTCCCCGATGTAATTTAGAAGACGATGAGAACATTATTTAGGAATTTTTTTTTAAAATTGTTTGAGAAGGCATAATGTTTTTTCTCGATTTTAAACTGCCTATAGTTCTTCTACATGCTCAACGTGAACACGGGATCTACATTTTATCGTCCGTCTTTGATAGGACTAGGAACTCGATATCATCTACACTGAGATAAGGGATCTCTGGTAAAATATCCAGGTGGCTCTAGAAGGGAGCGAACTGAGTTTCTTTGGAACTAGAGACGAGCAACAAACCTCTACGCCATTCGCCCGCGTGCCCAGCGTGTTCGTAGCACGTTGGACTACGGGTGACAAGTCCTCTGTAAGTGAGGGTTCAACTCCGCGGACTGGCAGAAAACCTACAGGTTCCCCAGATTTACGGTGTTCGTGGCACCGAGCCGAAGGTTACGATGTCCATGACACCGAGCCGAAGGTTCGATGTCCATGACACGAGCCGAAGGTTACGATGTGCATGACACCGAGCCGAAGAGCTCTCAGCTCAAGTGCTTCTGGATCGGAAAAAAACAACAAAAAAACAACCTATACGCCATAGAGACCCCCTTCCAATTATTGAGTAGATGATATCAACACGAACGAAACAAAAACGTGTCACTACTAGGCATAAATAGAAAGTTATAAAACGAAAGACAATGCAGAACATCTGGCCTATAAAAGAGAGAGAAATTCCGAAGGACTGTTAGGGTGGCAAAGAAAGTTCTGCTCAGGACAACCACTTTGACGATGATGATGGCAATGGCAATTCAAAGAATAACTTACATCTTCAATGCTAACCACATATGTTCCAGAAATACTAGTCTCCTTGAAAAAAGTCTTCCTGGGATTAATCTCGATATTTCCTCTACATCCAATAAGCTGCAAAGAGACACACATTTTTTTCATGCATCTTTCGCCAAGGGAAATAATCAAACCAAAGGGAAATAATCAAACCAAAGGGAAATAATCAAGCATGTTAACAAAACATTCTTCTTCTTCACCATTCGCCCCAGGAGGCTATAGGTCCGCAACCAAGGCCTTCCAAGCCCGCCTTTCCAATGCCATCTTTTCCAGATTTCATCCTTGCAGGGTCCTTCTTTTCCTCGGGTGGCGAGCTATGCATTTTCCTGGTTGTGGTTTCTATAGCTATCTAGTATTTTTACGGGTGGGGTAGCTAGCCCCACGGCCAACCTTCTTAGTCGCCTCTTACATCATGCGTGGCAGGTACAACACAGCATTGACTAATATTAAATTGTTTATTCCGAAGATAATTTGTACACAATGTTTTAGTAATTGGTAGTATGGATAATGTGATATTGATACTTAAAGAGTGGCATTGTTGGGCATCTGTGTAACCACTAACCACTATGATGCAACGGTTAACAACCACCTCATCACAAGTCAAGTGGTTTTTCGGCGTGATCAATTTCAACACGATACCTACGTTTTATCGTATGTCTCTGATAGGACTAGACACTTAATATCACCTACATTGTAATCCGGGATTGCATCTCAATATAGAAAACTGGACAGTGCTGATATTCCAAGCATGTACACTTTGATGAGTCAGCGACGTCTGAGATGGGTGGGACACGTATGCCGTATGAGCGGTGACAGAATCCCAAAGGACATTATATATGGTCAACTCGCAACTGTTTCTAGACAGCATGGGGCGCCCATTATTACGCTCCATTGACAACTGTATGCGTGACCTAACTTCATACAGCATAGATAAAGAAAAATGGGAGAGGTTGGCCAAAGCCATGCAAGCATGGCGAGCGGCAGTGAGGGGTGGTTCAAAAAGAAAAGAAGAAAAACACTATCACATTTGAAGCAAAAGAGAGCGCTGAGAGGCCATCTTATGTATCAGGTTAAGTCTCCAGTTTCACCTGCATCAACTGTGGCAAGGATTGTCACTCCAGAATAGGCCATTACAGCCACAACGTTGTGATTCAGCACAGAACAAATTACACAACGTAAAACATAGTCTCCTGAGATAAAGAGGCCAATGAAATTATATGTAATGAGATCCGCGATCACTGGAAAAACATCGCGGTAATTTTACATGGGCAAGGAACTGAGTACCTTTAGTACAAGAGGCTAGTACGTTACCTCCACACCACAGAGACCATCAGTTACGAATCGCACTCATGAAGTCATTGAGTACGAAGCCTGTAGTTATGAGAAGCCAACACCTGCACATGCTACTATTGTTCCTATTCCCTCAGTGTTCCTTGGCACTGCTGATCAAACCACATAACATGTCCTGCAAGACTGTACCCTGTATGTCCTCCATAGAAAGAAATGCTGACCTTACAACACAACACTATATTCAAAACTACATCCCAGCAGAGATGAGCTCCAGACAACAGTGGACTTCATCATAAGAACGCGTCTAACGGTAATATCATCAAAACTACATGGCACCAGAGATGAGCTCCAGATAACAGTCGACTTCATCATAAAAACGCATCTAACGGTATAATCATCAAAATAACGATCGCAAAGAAGAAGACGCCATCGACAACAGCTGTAATAAAAAAAATAAAAGTAGTGGAACCCTTGTTCATACCTTGAGGCATACTGTAGTATAGGGTGCTTTTCACTGACCAATGGCACAGTAAGGGTGATATGGGCGATAAAACGCCGGCTGTGTTTACTTCCCTGTTCTCTTGTGGAATCCCATTAAAGCTTGGTCGACCTGAAATCAGTTACGGGTCGGAAAACATTCCACTCCCACTGTGGAATTGAACCCAAAACACGTACACAAGAAGCCGCGAGTACACTAAATACTACACTATCACTGCTCTCTTGTCAACTGTGGAAAGGAATTGACCCTCCACCCTCCTGCACTGTTGGGACTATAAATTGGAAATAACAGGCATGTACTACTCTAATGTCTGAAAAGGATACAGGACATGTTATTTTACAATCTTCCAGCGTAAACTTATAAATTATAACAAATCACTGTAATTACGGACTTTCAGTTATCAGAGGACTATCATCATAACCAGTGGCGGCTCGTGGTCATTTTTCTTGGTGGGGCCAGGCACAAATTTTCGGAAAAATCATGTTTTTTTAGTATTTACTATTATTTGTCTATTCTGGGAAGTTATTCCCCTTTTCTGGTTTTTGGTGGGCCGGCCCCACTGACCCTTAATAACGAGCCGCCCTGATCATAACACTCTGACATGTCCATAGGTGATCTGATCTCCGCCTCAACAAATCTGTCAGCGTACATCAACTCAGCACGCCAGTTCCATGTTGATTAATCAATCTTTTTGCATATTTGGTATGTCATTCTTTTCCGGCTGTACTAATATCGACATCCATCTCTCTCAGTTTGGTATGCGAGTGGGACTAGCAAAACACTGAAACTCTTCTCTTCGAAAAGACTGTAAATGCGTTAAGAATTTCATTTCGGTCTATTGAAACTCCCTCTGATAACGTAGCCCTGCCAGCCAATCTATCAGCTCGCTCATTACCCCTGACTCCTGCATGCCCAGGTACAAAAATGAAGGCAAATTCTTTGATTCATGTTAGCTTGAATACAGAGATAACAACAATTAGGGTTTTTACTTAAATATAACGAAACCCCTGTAATACTAACCACAACGCGAGCCCTGAATGCAAGAATATCCAAGTCCTTATCCAAATTAATATTAGCCAACATTTCCAGTATCAGGTTCACACCTTTACCACCTGTAGCTTTCTGTCAATGATAAGAAAAGACAAAGTAAACAATCGTATCTTATCTTAACCACATTTGCAGTGAAGCGTCGTGGGGAGATTTAGTTTTCTATATTGTGCCAGGTGTGTTGCGCTTGACGTTGTCAGTCCATGCTTTCGCAGGGACTCTGAGATGTCTATCCATCGTGTTTTTGGCCTGCCTCGTGCTCTGCGCCCTGAGTGTCGATTATTGTAGGCAGGTGATGGTAGTAAATGATGATAGTAAACAATAATCTATCCATACATCCATCTATCCATCCAGGACCGTGCCGTGTTATGATACAGAGAGGTGGACGCATCAAGCGGCACCGTAAGGGAGGCGGCATAAGCAGCAAAATCTAACTTACAATTGAAGGTTATTTGAAAAAAAAAAGATTTAAGGGCCGATATTTCGAAGACTTGCATCATACTGAGAAAATATTCCGCACGTCCTGTATCCATCCATCCATCCATCGATACATCCATCAATCCATCCATCTATCTATCTCTCTATCTATCCATCCATCCATCCACCCACCCACCCATCCATCCATCCATCCATCCATCCATCCATCCGTCTATCCATCTATCCGTCTATCCGTCTGTCTATCATCTGTCTGGCTGTCTAATCTATCTATCTATTCTCTATCCATGTTATACCTTTCAGCTTTGGGTAAAATATAACAAACATTTTCAATCTGCATGAATATCAATAATTAACTTAATTGGCCAAGAAGTTGAGATTACTAACCAGAATTTCATCCATGTAACCTTCATCTCTGTGATTAAACACTTGTTCAGCTCCTAATTTCTTGACAAGCTGCAGACCTTTCTCAGTACCAGCAGTACCAAACACACGTTGACCATGTGCTACGGCAATCTGAACAGCAGCAATGCCAACCTGTTGAGATTAGAATATTAATGGGTTAATCGTCTCACGATGGGGGACTGGTGGAGATCATGGAACTCATTAAATTCTACATTTGTTGATGATTGAATCCAGGAACCATGCCTTCCATTACCGTTCTCTCCAGACCTCTGTGACGTTTATTGTAGCCAAAATATTTCATCTTCCGGGACATGATATTATTTATGAGCCAATGCTCATCAATATGCAGGTCTTGTAGGATGTCTTTGTTTTTCTCTTCTGTCCAGGATGTTCTAAGAACTGTTCTCTAACACCTTGTTTCAAAAGCTTCAATTATTTTCTGTAATGTTTTGTGTTATGGTCCACGATTCGCATCCATATGTTGTCACAGGGAATATACATGTTCTTAGAAGTCTTACTTTTGTTTCTTTTCTTGTGTCGTGCCATAGTATCTTCATGCTGATCACCCTCTGTAAAGCCTTGACTAGTCTTCTTCTAATTTCTTTCGTATAATCTCAATTGTTATTAATTCTAGACAAACATAGAGCGGTATGGAGAAATTACTTTCAGGCCTTATGTAACGTATAACGGTACAAGAGGAATTATTATTATTATTATAGACAAACACGTAAAAACAAAGTACTGTAGTTTTAAAAGTAAAAAACGATAACAATTGACAGCGATGTTTCGACAAAAGGCCTTTATCAAGTAAAGGATACACCAGAAGGAAGAAATTCGTTACTTACGGCAAATAGAGCCAAGATTTTCAAATTATGTGACGTTCCCAATGTCTTCATTATCATAACAAACTAGTAAAAAATCTTATTAAAGCAAAGAATCAACTACATTTGTATAACGTTTCACGACTGCCTCAGATACTGCCTCATTAGAGAGGCTCACCTCAGAGGCTGAAAGCTACTGCTCTAGAAGAAGGTAACATACCGCTCCACTTGCTCCATGGACAAAGGACAATATCTCCAGGCTTTGCGTTTGCTCTGTATGAATAAAATCAGTTATTAGTTTTGTAAACAAGATTCAGTATTTATAATAACTTCTCAAAGAGAAACATAAAATAAGTTTCTCAGTTTAATACTTTATCAGCAAACTGTTCTTCTTCCTCTTCTTCTTCTTCTTCTGATCAATGCGTTCACCTCTACGAATGGCCCTACGCCAGAGAGACTCGATACGTAAAAATATAACACCGGGCGGGTATTTTAAAAAAATAAGTGAATTGCATATCCTTTACAGGACTTTGCGAATAAACCCCCAGCTTTTTAACGCTGTTTGTGATTTTTCAGGCATTATTACGTTCAGTAGTTTGCCATTGCTTTCTGAACGGGTTTGTAAAAATCCACGAGCTTTTGTAAAATTCATTGAGCTTTTGTAAAAATCCACGAGAAATAATATGCCACCAAATTGTCCGCAGCTTGATTCGAACTTAGAACGTAGGGGTTAAAGGACCGAGTCACTATCCCCTAAGCCAGTACCTAAATAAGATACAGCGCAGTTTCGACAAAAAGGCCTTTATCAAGCGAAGGATACACGACAAACGGAACACAGACAATGGTTATAAACACAAGACATCATAGATACAGTCAAACTAAGAATTCCTGCCTTAAAATGAAACAATTTGACAAAAACGAAATACATATAAAAGTTTTAAGAAATATATATATTTATATATGGTCTTTTTCGTCTTTACAGTTGGTCAATTGGCAAGTGTTTTACTGTGACAACTTCTGAGTTTACACTTGTCTCTCTTGTCTTTCATCTCATCCCTAAGTCTCTTTGTTTTTAAATCTGCAACTTCTCGTAATGTTGTTTTCACATAACTCGTCATCAGCGAGTTTTTTCCCATTTGTTGAGACCGATAGAAAAGTTCTTCATTGAGGCCTTGCAGACATCCTTATATCTGGGACTACCTTGGTTCCACTCCCCTTCCGACAGTTCACAGAACAACATTAGTCGCCGTATGTGGCTATTGTCTATTCTTCTCACATACCCTAACTAGCTTCGTCTTCTACTGCTGAGCATGCCCATGCTAAGAAACACATATGTAAAGCAATAATAATAAAATGTACGTACACGATGTACAATGCCTTGTAGGCGGTGTAGTATGGGATACCAATAGATGCACCTTGAGCAAATGATAAGTTGTCACTCAACAGTGCAATATTTCGGACGGAGCACTATATACTCGTATAAGTTCCAAAAATGTAACCACATAGACTCTGTCACCTTTCTGTGGATTGAAAAATTGAGTTATAAATGTAGCTATAAATATAATTATAAATGTAGTTATACGTGTAGTTATAAATGTAGTTATAAATGAAGTTATAAATGTAGTTATAAATGTGGTTTTAAATGTGGTTATAAATATAGTTATAAATGTAGTTATAAATATAGTTATAAATGTGGTTATAAATGTGGTTATAAATGTAGTTATAAATGAAGTTATAAATGTAGTTATAAATAGAGTTATAAATGAAGTTATACGTGTAGTTATAAATATAGTTATAAATGTAGTTATAAATGTGGTTATAAATGTAGTTATAAATGAAGTTATAAATGTAGTTATAAATGTGGTTATAAATGTAGTTATAAATGTAGTTATAAATGGAGTTATAAATGGAGTTATAAATGAAGTTATAAATGTGGTTATAAATGTAGTTATAAATGTAGTTATAAATGTAGTTATAAATGTGGTTATAAATGGAGTTATAAATGTAGTTATAAATGAAGTTATAAATGTGGTTATAAATGTAGTTATAAATGTAGTTATAAATGAAGTTATAAATGTGGTTATAAATGTAGTTATAAATGTAGTTATAAATGGAGTTATAAATGGAGTTATAAATGGTGTTATAAATGTAGTTATAAATGTAATTATAAATGTAGTTATAAATGTAGTTATAAATGTAGTTATAAATGTAGTTATAAATGAAGTTATAAATGAAGTTATAAATGTAGTTATAAATGAAGTTATAAATGTAGTTATAAATGTAGTTATAAATGTAGTTATAAATGTGTTATAAATATTGTTATAAATATAGTTATAAATGTAGTTATAAATGTGTTATAAATGTAGTTATAAATGTAGTTATAAATGTGGTTATAAATGTGTTATAAATGAGTTATAAGTGGAGTTATAATGAGTTATAAATGGAGTTATAAATGTAGTTATAAATGTAGTTATAAATGTAGTTATAAATGTAGTTATAAATGTAGTTATAAATGTGGTTATAAATGTGGTTATAAATGTAGTTATAAATGTAGTTATAAATGAGTTATAAGTGGAGTTATAAATGGAGTTATAAATGTAGTTATAAATGTAGTTATAAATGTGTTTATAAATGAAGTTATAAATGTAGTTATAAATGTGGTTATAAATGTGTTATAAATGTATTATAAGTGGAGTTATAAATGGATTATAAATGCAGTTATAAATGTAAGTTATAAATGCAGTTATAAATGTAGTTATAAATGTGGTTATAAATGTAGTTATAAATGTAGTTATAAATGTAGTTATAAATGTGGTTATAAATGGAGTTATAAATGTAGTTATAAATGAAGTTATAAATGTGGTTATAAATGTAGTTATAAATGTAGTTATAAATGAAGTTATAAATGTGGTTATAAATGTAGTTATAAATGTAGTTATAAATGAGTTATAAATGAGTTATAAATGTAGTTATAAATGGTTTATAAATGTATTATAAATGTAATTATAAATGTAGTTATAAATGTAGTTATAAATGAAGTTATAAATGAAGTTATAAATGAAGTTATAAATGAAGTTATAAATGAAGTTATAAATTAGTTATAAATATTATAAATGTAGTTATAAATGTATTATAAATTTTTATAAATATAGTTATAAATGAGTTATAAATGTGGTTATAAATGTAGTTATAAATGTAGTTATAAATGTGGTTATAAATGTGGTTATAAATGTAGTTATAAGTGGAGTTATAAATGGAGTTATAAATGTAGTTATAAATGTAGTTATAAATGTAGTTATAAATGTAGTTATAAATGTAGTTATAAATGAAGTTATAAATGTGGTTATAAATGTAGTTATAAATGTAGTTATAAATGTAGTTATAAATGAAGTTATAAATGTAGTTATAAGTGGAGTTATAAATGAGTTATAAATGTGTTTATAAATGTAGTTATAAATGTGTTTATAAATGAAGTTATAAATGTAGTTATAAATGTGGTTATAAATGTGGTTATAAATGTAGTTATAAGTGGAGTTATAAATGGAGTTATAAATGGAGTTATAAATGTAGTTATAAATGCAGTTATAAATGTAGTTATAAATGTGGTTATAAATGTAGTTATAAATGTAATTATAAATGTGGTTATAAATGTGGTTATAAATGAAGTTATAAATGTGGTTATAAATGTAGTTATAAATGTAGTTATAAATCTAGTTATAAGTGGAGTTATAAATGGAGTTATAAATGTAGTTATAAATGTAGTTATAAATGTGTTTATAAATGAAGTTATAAATGTAATTATAAATGTAGTTATAAATGGAGTTATAAATGTAGTTATAAATGGAGTTATAAATGTAGCTATAAATACAGGGACTACACTGCTCGGTGGGTATCATCATCTCCAAATAGCTTGTCCTTAGCAGAACTTTGCCACCCGAACAGTCCTTCGGAATTTCTCTCTCTCATAGGTCAGTTGTCCTTCCTCTGCAGCCGTCATGATCAAACCATCAGTTACATCCCGAATCCATCATCTTTGTGGTCTTCCTCTTTTCTCTTGCCAGTATGCCTCCTTCCATGATAGTCTTCTCAGCCCTTCATGTCTTTTATATGTCCAAAATATCTCAATTTTCTTTTCTTATTTGTAGCATCAACCAGTTTTCTTTGATTTTAAGTTCTTTCTGGATAGATCTATTTGTTCTCTTCTCTGTCCATGATATACGGAAGACTTTTCTGTAACACTTATATTCAAAAGCCCATATATGTTTATTCACTGCTTTATTAAATGTCCATGCTTCACACCCATACGTTGCCACTGGGAATATGCATGCTTTAGTATTCTGATCTTTGTTTTCTTATCAGTTCCGTTCTCTACTGAAGATGGAGATTTGAGCGGATGTCTTCTTATTTCCAACCCTTTTTGCCTCACACCGTCGGAATAAGAAGAGATATTTAGAACTGTCTAGGGGTCAAAGGCGCATGAGAGGGTGTGCCAGGATTAGTGAGCCGGCACTAATTAAGACCCTGTCCCCTACCTCAACGTGGTGACCTTCTAAACCGACTTTGGTTCCGGTCTGGCTAATGGGGGCAGAGATTGGGGAGAACTACTGGTAGTGGTAGCAGTGCAAGTATGGAAAAGCAATGCAAGTCCATACTAACAAAATGCACGCATCTCCTGGCCGATGTCCCAACAAAATATTGCCCAAGTTCCTGAACAAATGAAACAGCAGCGAAACGTCTCGGATATAATCCCTACTCTCCCGGATACAAATTGCCATCTCTAAAGCAAGAGACTCCATACACAAGCTCGAAGTGTAAGTCAAAGGTCCCGCCACAAATTACCAGTTTCTCTGCCAATGTGGAGATTAGTGAACATGAATGGATGAGAGGTGCATCCAGTGAGGAAACGTGAGGCCACATAGGGCGAAACTCGAAGAACTGAGGAGGGATCAAACATTGCCAGCAGTGGGGCAAGGATAAATAAGTTAGATGCGTAACGAATAAAAGTCTACCCTCGTGTCGGTACGAAGGCCGTTACTTTACACGGTGTTTTATACGAGTCAGACGCCGTCAGAGGACAAGATTATATGCCCCCTGAAATGTTCCTAAGCCGGAGAGACTTCACAGTCAGAACGGCATAACAGTAGTAACTCTTTGGCGTAGATCACAAAGCCCAAATATACGGCAAAGCTGATCGAAAAGGCAAGATTCGGGCCGACATAGTCGGCAGAAAGGATCGTACTCAGGAAAGCTCGCCTAGTAAATCAAAAGCTGGCTAAAACCGGTGGGCGGGCCTAGTCACCATGGGAGCACAATCGATACAACGTAGATCACTCCGTTCTTGTCAAATGACCATTTATATATCACAAAAAGAATGATAAAATTGGCCGTGAAGAACGTTCGAAAGAAGAAGAAGAAGAATGGTCTTTAGTATGTCCTCCATAATTAGTATTTTTCTCCACCTCTCTTATTTCTGCTACCCTTATAGCTTTTTTTCCCCTTTTTCTTAAATCCAGAAGCACTTGAACTTTCAGCTCGTCGGCTCGGTGCCATGAACATCGTAACCTTTCTGCCAGCCCGCGGAGTTGAACCCACTCTTTATGGAGCTTGTCACCCGTCGTGCTGACAATTCGTATCATAATTTCTTCTTTAACATTTAATTCTCCCTGTTCATCAACTTGATGTAAATGAAGAAAAATTTATTAAAGAGAGATGGAAGTTGATGGAAGTATTGTTTGTACAAGTATGTCATTGAGAATATTTACGCTGTTTGAAATAAATGCATTTTAAAAAAATAGAGGTCTATTGTCTATTCCAGGTGGAAGATGTAGTTGGCTGTCCACTCTTGCCGTTAAGCGAAGGAGGGGACTTAATTGCGTTCAGGGCTAGATGAGTCGCTCTTGTTGTGTTGTATCCGTGTTTATGTAGTATGGTCTTGATATTGTCTATCCATCTTTTCTTGATTTTCCCCTTAGCTCTAGTCCCCGATCTCTTTTAAATAGAGGAAATTTGAAAAATTGAAAGAATGACTGACTAAAGAGAATTTAGTTTGGTAAATTATGAGGGCAACTGGGAAAAGAAAAGAGGAAGACCACGGAAAAGATGGATTCAGGATGTATCTGATGGTTTGAACATGACGGCTGCAGAGGAAGGACATCTGGCCTATGGGAGAGAAATTCCGAGAACTGTTGGGATTCAAAATTCTGCTCAGGACAAGCTATTTGATGATGAGATTGTGAGAACTATTTTTCATAAATAAAGATATAGTTTGAAACACAGACATAGATTTTGCTAAAATAGAAAGTATTTGATGGAAAGACCCGACATTGTTGTTTCTTCTTCTTCTCTTCCTTTATTTGTTGTTGGAGGAGCGTCTGGTCAAGTAGGATGAGCCGCTTTATGCAGGAGACTCGGTTCAATCCACGGAAAGGCCACTGATTTTTTTTTTTTTTGTGGGTATAAATGAAAATCCTAACTGAAACTTCCTGCGGACAACTAGCCATGCAGCATTAAGTTCTTCAGGATCACGTCCTATCTGTACTACACCGCCCTTAAAGCGGTACTACGAAAGCAAGTGTTTCAAGTTTAATGAGGTTTGGGGACAAATGTAAGAATTTGACTAATGTTGATAGTCATTTCAAACAGTTCTTGATGTCGTCAATCCTTATTTTACGTGGTCTTCCTTTTGCTCTGTATTCATTATATATATATATAAATTTAGTTCTTTGTGGTAGACTAAACCAGAGTAAAGGTAAAGGTAAAGGAACCCTTTCATACCTCGTGGTATATAGGTCAATACAGTGTTGGGCCTGTATTTTTCATTGACCGTCGACACACGATGGGTGATGTGGTCCAGCATCACGGTCGCCTACTTTCCCAGAGCATGTCGGGACCAGTTGAGGCTGGGTCGACCTGAGAACCGTCGTGGGCGGAAAAATTCCAGGCGCATTTGGAGCTGAACCCAGACCACCAGCCTTGCGAAGCGAGTTCACTAACAACTACGCTCAGCGGGTCTGACTAAGCCCGAGCCAACTTATAAACTATGGGCCTTCGGACTCAGTAGATTTTGGGAAATCAGACCACAACTACACCACGTGACCTCGCATTCCAGTATTGTTCTATATAGACGAATTCATTTTAAAATCAAAACGAAATGCTAAATCGAAGTTATATTATGCAACAAGTTAAGTTTAACAATAAGGAATATCAATATTATGAATATGTTTCACCAATAAATGACCATAGACTCACAGAATTGAGTAAAATTGCAAAAAAAAGCTTGCAGCGTTCTATCATACATCTATAATTTTCAGCCCCCTTCTCTGATCTAGGTCAGGTATTCCTCAGTCAGTTGTCTGGCTAGTTATCTAGAGCTGGCTGTGACTAAACCATGACTTGACATTTTTGATCGATAATCAAACTTTTTAAAATGTTGTTCTTTTATGAATTGAATGACTGATTGCACGGCACCTGATGATGATGAGGTATAGTTCCCCAAAAGCACAAGACTAATAAACAAAAAACAAATTAAATAAGAAACGTGATGAGATGCTGCTACAGCAGTTTCAAACATACCTTAAATTCTGTGACATTATCCCCAACACTCTCAACAACACCAGCGGCGTCTGCTCCACTAATGAAAGGTGGGGGAGTAGGTGTGCGACGTGCTCCTGCTCGTGCATAAGTGTCTGTCGGATTGACGCCCACATAATGAACTCGAACCAAAACCTAAAAAATAAAACCAAATATTTCAAACAAATCAAATATTTTTATTTATCATTTTAATGATGAATACATTTATCACCAGAAAAGACAGTCACCAACATCAACATCAGAAAAAAAGTTGGTACAGAACCTTGCTTGAATTACATTGAAAAACAAAGAATAAGTGATTTGGTCCCTTAATAACAAACTCCACTGTATACAGCGGTCTTCTTCTTCTGCGTTCGCCCGCTGTGAATGCATTCGTTAGCCATGTAGCCTGGTATTTTGCTTCTGGCTGATTTTTGCTTGAAGACCTACTTCTACCATTTGACTGGTGTACCCCGCCATGCAGACAGGCTTTTGCCGACTTCAGAGGTACTTGAGGATTAGATCCTTCAAGTGTGATCTTTTCAGGAAACCTGTAGTTCGAACCCCTTGCCTTGAGTCCTCGTGCCCTCGAAATTTTTACGGCGAGTGACAATTAGTGAAGAGCGAAATCCGATAAGCAGAACATCTGGAAAGAAGGCGAGAGGAAGACCACGAAAAGATGGTTAGATGGCATAGTAGAATCCTGTTAATGAGCAAAATAACAATCACCCAGGACGCGAGAACAGCGCAAAGAGAAAAGCTGAAAACCACGACACTGTGCAACAACACAGTAGCAGTGTGACGACACTGGGCAACAACCCGGTAGCAGTGTGACGACACTGGGCAACAACCCGGTAGCAGTGTGACGACACTGGGCAACAACCCGGTAGCAGTGTGACGACACTGGGCAACAACCCGGTAGCAATATGACAACACTGGGCAACAACCCGGTAGCAGTGTGACGACACTGGGCAACAACCCGGTAGCAATGTGACAACACTGGGCAACAACCCGGTAGCAGTGTAACGACACTGGGCAACAACCCGGTAGCAATGTCACAACACTGGGCAACAACCCGGTAGCAGTGTGACGACACTGGGCAACAACACAGTAGCAGTGTGACGACAAATGAAGAAAAAGTAGATACATTTATCATTTTTATAATTAATCGATTTCTGGATGAAAAACAATTTTGTAATAACAAACACAATCTTTAAACAGCATACTACAGGGTGTTCAAGATAAAAGTAGCCCGATTGACTAATCAAAATCTGCAAATTGGGCTACTTTTATGTTGAACACCCTGTAGAAGACACATGAACCTCGCAAGATGAAAATACCATGAATCAAATAGAGTACATATTAACACAATAAAGATTTTCCCAGAGATCCCTGATCTCAGTGTAGGTGAGAACGAGTTCCTATTCCTATCGGAGACGGACAATGAAATCGTGCGTCATTTATTGAAGTTGAAAACGTAAAAGAATGCGTGGCAGTTCAAAATCGTAAGACCAGGCTCGATCGAGGAAAGTCGCTGCACGAGCAAGGTTCAATAGAAATATTTAACTCTTTCGCTGCTACATACTTTCCGAAGACGGAGCTAAAAATAGCTACTCTTTGTTTCTAGGTCACAAATGTGAATGTACGTCTATAACAATGACAGTAGAAATGCATAACGTGTTAATACGTCTTTAGCCAACAGAGGAGAGATAATAACAGACGTGTTAATACGTCTTTAGCAGTGAATGGGACAAATGTCTATACACGTCCTTTCAGCTAAAGGGTTAAAAGTTAAATTCCTACAAAAATGTTTACAATTTTCTAAATTACATCGAGGACCATCGTCGGTGCTTCGAAGCTCGTACACTGCAGCTGACATATTCCTGTGTAAGAAAGAGATCGGAGCACACATGGTTATTCACCGAAGTGCAAAGATGATGGCCTTATCAATCAATCAATCAATCAATCAATCAATCAAACAAAAAAAAATCATAGAGACTCACACTTGTTATTGGTTACTAAACTGACGTTATTGTACACCAGGCCGACCCATAGGTACTCAGTCTCCCGCAACAGATATCGAAGAGTGTGCATACTGATAGTTCCCGAGGTTCGTGGTTAAACACCCCCTTCACTCTTGCCCCCATGCATCCAGTCTTATTTGTACATCGGGTAACTCCAAACTGCCTAAATCGCTGGATCTATTCAAAATCTATTTTCGTGTCTTCATCCAACAGTAGGTCGTGAAGAGACCGAACAACATCCCCCTAATCCATCTTCAACTCCCCAACAATCTATGCTGTTTAAAGTAAGCTTGCCAGCTATCTCACTGCCGCAAATACCCGCATGCACAGGACAGTAGATCCACGTACGCCTCTGGAGGTTAGTAACTTCTATAGAAGACATCAACTCATAAACATGCCCTTCTGGATCTTGCAAAGCATCGACTGCGAGTCCGATACAACAACGACCCCAGTAAATGAAATCCCAGAGAGCTAATGGAGGGCAATAGTAACTCACACTTGCGGCATATTATACCTACCTCTCCTTCTTTGGGAGTTGGTATGGGTATGTCCTGTACCTCCAGAACCTCAGGCCCCCCATATTTAGTTACTATCACAGCTCTAGCAGTCATTGTGTCGTTTCTGTTTTTCTGTAGAGTATTTCAACATGAAACTACTAGGTCAGATTCTAACAATGATGGCTTGATGATGATGATATTGATGTTGTATTATGAAGATAGATGTCTGCGAAAAATAATGAATATAAAATGGAACGAATTCAGGAGAAGTGATGAAATCAGAGACATGTCTGGTCAACCACTAGTGACAACTGTTATAAGAAAGAGAAGATGGAGATATGTTGGGCACACTCGAGGAGAAATGATCAAAGAATATCAAAGCAGGCATTGAAGTGGGATGCAAAGGGTTCAAGAAAGAGAGGTCGACCTAAGGAGACCCTGAAGCGAACTTTGCTGAGAGAGGCAGGAAATATCGGTCTCAGTTCCATGTAGGAGAGTGAGCGAGTTGCCCAGGATAGAGCGGTATGGAGAAATTACTTGCAGGCCCTATGTAACGTATAACGTTACGAGAGGAATGATTTTATTTATTTTATTATGAAGATGATGTTGATGTGATAGTTATGAAGATGATCTTTCTTTCTTTCTCGAATCCTGTTTGCCTCACAGCGTCAGGTCAAGAAGACATTTCAAAAACGGGCCCTTGTATGCGCTTCGTAGCTAGTCTCTTTCGTCGCCTCTGTTATCTCTGAGGTCCATCTTTGCGTGGCCGGCCGTTTGCTTTGTACCCATTGTATCGGAGCAGCATTGCTCTTTGAGGTGCATTGTCTGTTGGTAATCTGCTTACGTGGCCGAACCATTTAATTTGTTGTTTCTTGATGAAGTCTAGTACTGATGTTGTACCCACTTTTTCCCCTGATGTCTTCATTTCTCAACCGGTCTCTTCTTGTTACACCCAGCATTCTGCGTAGACACTTCATCTCTTGTTGAAGATGATGAAGATTATAATAATGATGATGAAGGCGCGGAGCGTCAGGCCTGATGGATTAGAACGTGGCTCCCATGCAGGAGACCCGTATTCTCTCTCTCTCTCTCTCTCTCTCTCTCTCTCTTGTGTTCGTTCTTTTCAGCCTTTTTTTCATTCTTATTGTGCTATAAAGCAAGCTTTGCCAAGACTGTTTGTTTACGTCATATTTTCAGTACCATTTGGAACTCTGGTGCTTGTCATTCGGTGACGTGTCCGATTTCAACCAGCGTTTACTTGGTTCGCTCTCCGTCAGTCTTTGCCTGCCCCCAGCTGACCTACAAGGCAGCAGGTTGACCCGTATTCAATTCACGGTAAGACCAATGATTTTTCCTGTTGTGGACACAAATGGAAAATGCTAACCTGAATAGCTTATCGACGACTGCACTAGCCATACTGCCATTAAATTCCTCAGGATCCCGTCCCACCTGTCCTGCACCGCCCTAAATAGCGGTACTACATGCAGTAACGACAGAAGACGATGATAATGACAAGGATGATATTGTAACATTAAAAGTATTGAAAGAGTTAATTATATACATCAATTGCTTTATCTATGTTTTCGATATAACAATAATGCAAATATCATGAATAGATAAGACAACACTTGATACTATTCTCAAAAGGTGAACCTCAAAGATAACAGAGGCTACGAAAGACAGTATTTATGATGCACACACAAAGCCCGTGCTAGAAATCCCTTCTTCCTCTGAAGCTGTGAGGCAAATCTGGATTGGAGAAGAGAAAGAAAGACAAGGTGCATAGAGAGGCTCGCTCCATTTGTCTCCTTTTTCGACCTAACGCTGAAAGGCAAACAGGATTAGAGAATAGATAGATAGATAGATAGATAGACAGACAGACAGACAGACAGACAGACAGACAGACAGGCAGGCAGGCAGGCAGGCAGGCAGGCAGGCATGCAGACAGACAGACAGACAGACAGACAGACAGACAGACAGACAGTGACAGACAGACAGACAGACAGACAGACAGACAGACAGACAGACAGACAGACAGACAGAGACAGACAGACAGATAGATATATAGATAGATAGATAGACAGATAGAATATTTTCAAGAAAGAAGGCACGAACAAATCGCTAATGAAACGCATCAGAAAAAAAAGAATCAACATTCTTTTGAGATTTTATGAGAAATGAAAAACTTGGAATACATTCTGACAACGGAGGGATACAGGGAACGGAGATAGAGGGTCAGCAGACAGAAATGGTCTCTGTGGCGCAGAGGTTAGGTGCTAACTTCTTGTGCCAAAGGTACTTGGTTTGCTTCTTCGTGATATTTTTCCATATCTTTAAGAAATAGACAGGTTACAGTCTGGCAGTGTGCAACACCAAGGCGAAAGACAGAAGATGCTGGAGATTCATTGCAGCCAACCTTCGATGTGGAGACTGCACCTGATGATAATGATATTTTTCCAGAGATCCCGGATCTCAGTGTAGGTGAGATCGAGTTTCAAGTCCTATCGGTGTCAGACAATGAAATGTATGTCCCGTGTTTAACTTGAGCACGTAAAAGAACCATTGACAGTTAGAAATTGAAAAGAGCAAGCTGGAAAGCCGCAGCCCGGGTAAAAGTAATTAGAAAAGATTAAAAATTCCTACAAAAATATCTACACCATCTTCAAAATGACATCGGGTACTACGGAGTTTGTGCACTGTCGCTGAGATCTTCCTGTGTAAGAAAGGGATCGGAGCACACATGGTTACTCACCGAAGTGCAATGATGATTGTCCTATCAATCAGTAAGATAGAAAGGATTGTTGACAGCTTAACAATCATGGCACTGCGCGGAAACATTACCAGGATATATAGCTGGAACACATTGAGAGAGTCTTTCCGAACAGAGGAGTTTCAGGGCTGTGAATCCCACTCGCTGACCAGATTGAAAGAGATGGGTGTCAATATTGGTGCAGCCCGAAAAGAACGACATACTAAATATGCAAAGAGATTGATTAATCAACATCAAACTGGCGTGTTGGGTCGCTGGACGCTGCTGGATTTGCTGAGGCGGAGATCGGAGCACCTATGGACGTGTCCGGAGTGCTATGATGATAGTCCTCATATAACTGATAACTGATAGCTGGAACAGGAGACAGGGATTCTTGTCTTGGCTTATCCACATGTGCCGTGAAGCAGCGTGGGGAGTTTCAGTTTTCTATCTTGTGTCAGGTGTGTTGCATCTGTAGTTGCAAGGGCTCACAAGGGGATTAAATAATAGTAACACAAAGATTAACTTAATTGCACCGGGTTTACCCTATGGCTCGGTCCTCTCCGCAGAAATGGCACACCACCTGCCGAGATCATTGCACAAAGCACGAACTCCGTAGCACCAGCAACAATCCTAGGGTCTCTGGAAAAAAACTGCACTCATGAACAGAACGGCGCCGTCTGGATTCGAACCCACGATTTTCAACTAACAAGGCAAATGGCTTAACTCCTTAACCACAGATATCCCTGATCATCAGTTAAATCTGCTACGTCTACCGTCAAAAAAAACAGAGGACAAAAGAAAGACAGAAAGCAGAGTTTGCATGGCACTTGATGATGATGATCGTAACAATAATAACACAAAAATGGTAACAGTGTGTATAGTATACGAAACAAAATATACATACATACCTTAAGTTGTGTGATATCGTTAGTGAGATGTTATTATAACGTATCTCTGCCCTGGTACTTGCAACTAGTTGGAAGCTATATCATTATATAGTAACTGCTTCGTTCCTGGTCCTACATACTGTAGTTCTGTATCAAGTATTTTTGTGGGTCATATTACTATCTCAATGTCTTATGGTAGGTACACCGCTATATTTGAGTGGAATCTGTAACAACCGATTGTGTGTGACTTAATGATAGCAAATGTGTTGAGTCACGAAGAGACATGGTAGGTTGCGGTATAAGTGGATGTCGTTTAACCCATTCGCTATTCAGAACCAATACACTGGCTCATGGACATTTTTACAATGACGCAAAGACAGTAAACTGGCTAAATCAGAATACATTGTAGAATAAATGCATCCGGAGATTTCAAAAATAATTACGAAGTGAAAGGGTTTAATCGGTTTCCAATCTTTAAAGTATGGGTTCCCAAAGTGATCGTAGCGTCCCCACCAGTGGGCGATGAAGCTTTCAGGGGGCGATAGTGGGTTCAGAAGCATTTGGGGTTAATTTTTTTCGTGATTTTGCGATTGAACAATCATTACAAATTTGAATTCTGCATTTTAATTCATCTTATGCCCATCTTACACGATCCATTTTTCATCAATTTTCTATTTAATGTATATAACCATTTGAAAATTGACCAAGTATGACAGAAATATATATCAATTTTCTATGTCAAAGTGAAAATAGAGCATGTATATATATGTATATATGTGTGTGTGGGGCGGGGCAGGGGCGTTTGCAAACTGTTATAATGGGGAGGAGGGGCGTTACAAAGTTTATGTCGTGCAAAGTGGGCGGTGGGCTGAAAATTTTGGAAATCTATGCTCTAGAAACTCACATGGGAGTACTGTCCTGGACATGCGAGTGTTCGCGACACCGGAGCAATTGCTGCGGAGTTTAGGATGAAAAGGGGGAAGTTTTTCGGTCTGTTGGCGACCTACTGTTGGATGAGGACACTAGAACTGACGTTGAATCAATCCAGCGATTTATGTAGTTTGAAATAACATGTTGTACAAGTAAGAACTGGATGCTTGAGGGGACAGAGAGATGAGTGTGTTTAACTAGCGAGACAATAAACCATCTGTATGCATCAGTGGCGGCTCGTCATTAGGGACCAATGGGCCAGGCCCCAAAAATAATGTGTAACATGTATTTATTATTTTATATATTGAAATATAACCTAACACAAAACCATGATTTTTTCGAAAAAATATGTGTCTGGCCCCACCAATAAAAATGATCACGAGCCGCCACTGGTACCCTTCGAAATCTGTTGGAGGTGACTGAACACCTATGGGTAAGCCCGGAGTGCTGTGACGCCAGTTCAATAACCAACAACCAATAACAATAACCAACAACCAATAACAATAACCAACAACCAATAACAATAACCAACAACCAATAACAATAACCAACAACCATGAAGAAATGCAACCACCTATACCATTAGGCCGACTAGCACACAGTTAGGAAATAGGAAATTCCCGTTGAAATGGGTTAACGTTTACATATTTGATAATATGAGAACAATGAGGGTTTTTTTGCAAGAACCCCAGAGGAAGCAACGGAAGCAAAGAATATGATCAACAAATAAACAATGTACATTGCATATTTGATAAGGCATCATGTTGGTTTTTATTTTCTCTTAATTTCAGATGACTCTACGAGTCAGTGGTTATTTGCTGCTGAAAAGCTTTGATAAGACTAATCGGGCTAAAGTTAACGTGTTACTACTTAATCTTGAAGTCTTCACATTTTAATATCATTTTTGTGCAATGTCATCATTGTTATAGTTTCAACTGATATCATTCATGTTTACGTTAGATAAGAGCATGGTTCAGTCTATTCATGAATATTCACTGTCTCTTGTTTGTGCTGTAATTATCATAATCATCATGTGACAGGGCAGACCAGTATATACAGTCTTTGTTGACAGTATAGGGAGGAGGAGTATCTATAGTGAAGTGGTTCCAGCACTTGTATAACGTACTAAACGTTGTGGGTTCGAATTTGGACTGAGTCACTTTTGCAACCTTTTCCCGAGATCCCTAGTATTGTTGCTAGGGCAGTCCATGTGTTGCTGGAGGTCGCAAGGGGAGCAAAGAATTCTAACACTGTGACCTACAGGAAATGTAGTAAGAGACAACTGAGGTAAGGACCTAGGTAAGCTACCTATGTTTTTCGAAAGAGCATGCAGGTGTAAGTGTAAATGAACGCGCTGATAGACTTACGGCGCTGTAAAAAAAAGCGGGCGAGCAATGGACAAGGTTGAATTATAAATTCCCTAAAGGAGAGAGAACGTATAAATGATTCAAGTAATAGTCCTTCGTATATCTTGGACAGAGAAGAGAACAAATAGATCTATCCAGAAAGAACTCAAAATCAAAGAAAACTGGCTGATGCTACAAATAAGAGAGAAAATTGAAGTAATTGACATATAAAGAGACATGAAGGGTTGAAGAAGATCATTACGTAAGGAGGCATCCCGGCAAAGAGGAAGATCACGGAAAAGATGGATTTAGGATGTAGCTGAAGAATTGACTATGACAGCTGCAGAGGCGGAACATCTGGTCTATGAGAGAGGTGAACTATAGCAATATACAATGTACCATTCAGCTAGTAATATTGACCCACAAAAGTGATTGACGTAGATGTACAGTATGTAGGGCCAGAAATGAAGCAGTCACTATATATATAGATATATCTTGGGCATAATTTCAAGTATTAGGGTTGAGATTTGTCACAACAAGATCGTTGAGACGATATCACATAACTAAAGGTATGTATGTAAAGGTATGTATGTAAAGATATGTATGTAAAAATATGTATGTTCCATGGAGGAGATTGAGCGAGTTGCCCAGGATAGAGCGGTATGGAGAAATTACTTGCAGGCCCTATGTAACGTATAACGGTACGAGAGGAATTATTATTATTATGTATGTAAAAATATGTATGTAAAGGTATGTATGTAAAGGTATGTATGTAAAGGTATGAAAATAATGGTATGAAAATAATGGAAAATTGTATCTTATTATTATAACATATTATAACAAAATAAAAAACTTTTCCATAAATCCCAGCACATGGGAAAAACTGGCTAATGATCGAGATATATAGAAAACAACATTTCGCAAAGGTGCAAAATCTTTTGAAGAGAGACTTAGGGATGAGCTGAAAGACAAGAGAGACAAGTAACCAAAAAAAATATATATATATATATATATATGGTCTTTTCATCTTTACAGACGGTCAATTGGCAGGCGTTTTGCTGTGGAAACTTCTGAGTTTTTACATGCTTTTCTTGTCTTTTAGTTCATACATAAGTCTTTTCTCAAAAGACTGCTCCCTTTCGCAATATTTCTTTCCACACAACTCTGTCATCAGTTAGTTTTTCCCATGCGCCGGGACCTATAGAAAAGTTATTTATTGAGACCTTGCAGTATATATCACGCAATATATATCAGGAGCCGCTGTAGCGTAGTTGTTATGCTCGAAAACTCGCTTCGCAAGGTTGGTGGTCTGGGTTCAGCTCCCGCAATGCGCGTGGAATTTTTCCCGACGGCGACGGCTCTCAGGTCGACCCAGCCTCAACTGGGTACCAGACATGCTCTGGGAAAGTAAAGGTGACCGGCGTGATGCTGACCACATCACCCATCGTTCGCCGACGGTCAATGAAAAATACAGGCCTAACACTGTATTGACCTAACACTGTAGTGACGAATTTCAGAGAACACTTACAAATGGACGATAACGGAAACATGCAAATGTAGCAAATGTAACTCCTGTTGTGTCGTTTGCTTGATAAAGGCCTTTTGATCGAAACGTTGCTGTTTATCGTCACTGTTTCTGTATTTTGTAAAACTATAGTACTCTGTTTATACGTGTTTCGCTATTTACCAAGTCTTACTGCAGTCTTCCACCTTTTTCGATGCTCTCTTTACAGCGCATCTGAAATTGATTATGTCTCTAGCTAGTTCACCCACTTTGCCGATGGTCATATTCATGGTTTTTTTAATATCTTGTAGCCATCTTCTTCTTGGCCTGGCTCTGTCTCTGCGTCCTGGGACCCTGCCCTATAATATTGTTCTCTCCAGGCCATCGTGACACGGGACACGAAGGGAAAAATATATTAGATAGATTGATCGACAAACATGGACAATGAGCAAAGCGCAGTCACACAAAAAACTACATGTGAAATTTCGCTGCCTGCGAAAAGTTACCAACTACACCAGAAAAGACACAGTCACCAACATGAGCATAAGAAAGAAAATTAGAACAGAGCATTGCTTGAATTAACCCTTTCGCTGCTACATACTTTCCAAAGACGGTGGTAAAAATAGCTACTCTTTGTTTCTAGGTCACAAACGTGAATGTACGCCTATAGCAGTGACAGTAGAAATGTATAACGTGTTAACACGTCTTTAGCCCACTGAGGAGAAATAATAACAGACATGTTAATGCGTCTTTAGGAGTGAATAGGAAAAACGTCTATACACGTCCTTAGCAGCTAAAGGGAACAAAGAAAGAAGTGGTTTGGTCACTTAATAAAAAGGCATCCAAACTCCACAGTATACACAGTCTTCTACAACAGAACATCAGAGAAGAAGGCGAGAAGTAGACCATGAAAAAGATGGTTTGATGGTATAGTAGAATTATGTCAAAGAGAAAAAATACCGAAGCCACTAGAACAGCGCAAGGAAAAAAGAAAACTACAACAACCCGGTAGCACTGTGACGACAAAAGAAGAAGATCGATTTCTTCCTCAGCTTCAATAACATTGCTGTTGTGATTGTCAAATGTAATACTTTGTTATTCTGCTCTATTGTTGTATTACTATAATTGTTATATTCATCATCTTCTTCATTGTTATCGTCATCATTATTATCATCAACTTCTTCATCATCATCATTTTGATCATCATCTTCAATATCATCATTGTCATCCTCACCATCACCATCATTATTATCATCATCATGTAGTAGTCTACCAGGACCGGGCACAACCGTTCACCAACCCCAGATAGTAGCCAACAGACTAGACAGGTAGTTTAGATAGATAAGTTTGTAGAAATGCATAAGTAGAGACTGTAGTGTTTGCACCAAATCTACCACTACTAGCAGTAGCAACACTAGAACGGAACATTGAGGTAGTGAAACTAGTTGACGTAGATTTGTTAGTACTGCTCAGCGACGTAGTAACAACATATGGAGACGAACATAAACACTGAAACCAGACAGACGTGTTTTGTCTGTGTCCAAGTAACATCAATAAAAAATATACGAATGTCACAACATGATGGTTGTTTTACTATATTGTAACCGTCCTGAAGATGTATTGTCTTGAACTAAACTACATATTACATCAGACCACGAACATCATCCCTACAACAATCATCATTACAATCATCAACATCATCGTCAATAAGTCATAATTATCACCATCATCATCGGCATCGTCATCAAACATCAACAACAACAACAACATCATCAAGTCATGATATTCAGAATCTGATGTAGATGTTTCATGCTGAAATACTCTACAGAATAACAGAAAGAAAAACAGAATGACTGCTAGAGCTGTGATAGTAACTAAATTTGGGGGACCAGAGGTTCTGCAAGTACAGAACATACCCATACCAACTCCTAAAGAGGGCGAGGTAGGTATAATATGCCACAAATGTGAGAATCTTTGAAATATTTAGAAACTAATGTATTGGTTGATAGAGAGAAACATGTAGAACTAATAAAATAATAACACATAAATTGCAAACATTCACCAATAATCAACAAATAAACAGGTACAGGTATTAAGAGCTTCCGAAAAAACAAATAGACAAACACGGGACTCGAATCACTTACCCTAGTCCTTACGACACCAATCGCCTAGCCTAGCAATACGAGCGCTTTTCATTGGTTGTGTTCGTAAAAGCGCTCGTATTTCTCTAGGCGAATGGTGTCGTAAGGACTAGGTAAGTGGTTCGAGTCCGTGTTTGTCTATTTGTTTTTCGGAAGCTCTTAATACCTGTACCTGTTTATTTGTTGATCATAATCGTTACTTCCGTTGCTTCCTCTGGGGTTCTTGAAAAAGTCCTTGTGCGCAAACATTCACCAACTGGTGTTTGTGCAGAATAGAGGGACTGATATGGTATGATAGGGTTCCAAATGAGGAACTTATGGAATCAAATTCCAGACAGATTCCAGTGAACCAAGAGGTTAAAAAAGGCGCTGGATATGACACACTTTGCGAAAACTTGAGGGAAATATAGCCAAAAGGGTTCTTTCCTGGAACCGGCAGGGACAGCGAAAGAAGAGGAGGTCGAGCAATTCATGGAGATGGGATTTGAAGACAGTGATCAACAATATAAAGAAGAGTTGGGGGGAGCTAGAGATAGGAAGTTAGCTAGAGATAGGAAAACTTGACATAAGTTGGTTGAGGACCTATGCCCCAATCCGGGTTAAAAAGACAGAAGGAGAGAGAGAGAGAGATAGACAGAGAAAGAATGTATTGGTTATTTTTGATTGAGAACCGTGAAAGCATAGTAGTTAGTTATCTTGCTTTGTAGACGTGTGATCCTAGATCAATTCCACAATTGCAGTCTATTTGAGATTGTAACAGTTTTCAAGTCGATTCAGTCTCACTTTGGTTCCAGAGAAACACCTGGAAGTAAGACAGCTGACGTTATGTTGGCCACGTCATTCATCGTGTGCCGTTAGCTCATCATCATCATCAGGTGCCGTCTCCACATCGAAGGTTGGCTGCAATGAATCTCCAACATCCTCTATCTTTCCCTTGAGTGTTGCACACTGCCAGACTGTAACCTGTCCATTTCTTAAAGTTTCCTCCCACTTATCTCTCGGTCTTCCTCTTGCTCTTCCCCCTCAACTTTCCTCTCTAGTAAATGTTTTATCATGGTGTCATGTCTTTTACGTGCCCAAAATACTTTACTTGTCTGAATTGTATTTCTCTTAGTAATTGTTTCTTCATGCCTAGTTTTCCTAAAAATGGTTTATTTGTCTGTTTTTATGTCCATGAAACTCTGCCTATTCTTCTATATATCCACATCTCAAATGCATCAATTCTGTCTTCTAACTGCCGTTAGCTAAAAGAAAACATATGAAACTAGCACCGTATTCCTCCAAATATCTCGTGTTTGAATATAACAAAAATATTTACAATATATAATCCCTCCTGCCAAACGTAATGTAAATAAGCATAGTAAATTCTAAAATTGAAGACTAAACACACAATCACTAAATATGAGCATGTCAAAAGTCTCACTTACCTACCTGTCTATACTGAACTCCATAGCCAATCACTGTTCTAGATAGCTTTATCATTTGTTTAGTATGTGTGAAAATGTGGGATCTAAATCTTTAAAATTGAATTTTTATGATTTATTTACTAATGACACCCATTCTCTGCTGAGACTGATACCATAAACACTAACCATTCAGATCACTTGTAATATGGGCCGTTTAAATGGTCTAGTCGTCTTTTTGGCCATATATGGTCCGGCCATTATAATGACCTCGTCGTCCCCAATGGCTTAAATAAATTTTGATTGAGCCGACTCGTAGCTATCTGGACATAGGCGCTCCGTATCCACCATCATTTGATTCTGGTAATTTTTTTGATGATATATTTTATTTGTATCGCCCGCATGATTTCAGACTTTGTCAGGGCGCCTAATATGGCAACTCTGACTGATTTTTGCTTGAAGACTTACTTTACTAACCACCATTCTCCCTCGACATTCAGGCGAGACTTACTCCGACTTCAGAGGTGTTATGTTGATGATTTCTCTGGCTCGCTGGTGGTCAACACATTAACCCATCATTCAATAGCTTGTCCTGAGCACAGCTTTGCCACCATACCAGCCCTTCGATTCTTTACTTAATTTTCTGTGCAACTAAGTAAAGCAGTATATACAACGCAGAACACGTGGGTTGTGTTTATCGTCAAATTTGTATATAATTTGTCTTCAATCGCAGACAAATAACGGACAGACCGATGTTTCGGGGCGTCGGGATATGCGATGTTTACATTCAATACCGAAATATCGGAATAACGGACTCTAAGAGTTAAGAGTGAACTGCATTTTACCACAGAATTTATAAATGAAATGTTAAGTGAGCAATGTATTGTTCTGACTAATGTCTGGCTATGCGGGTAGGGATCGAAGGAGAGCTACTTGGAATGGGTAGAAGGTTAGGTGCATACATGTCTGATATGGGATCTGATCGAAACATAGATGATGATAATAACAGTGAATGCGTCTACACGTCCCTTCTGTCAGATAAAGAGTCAAAGACGATGCATAATACAAATCAGACGCCCGTGTGATTAGAGGGGCTCAAATTCGGGGTAAAGAATAGAGCCACTATTACCTACCACATGTCATATACGGCGTAAGTGGAGGTTTGGAGTGGGATTAGCTACCCCATCCTGGAAAAAATACCCAGCTACAAGAACCGCAACCAAGAGCATGAGAGCTTGCCAAGGCCTTGGTTGGGGACCGAAGGGTTGAAAAAGAAGAAGAAGCAGAAGTATTGTGTTACCTTATCAAAAACTTCGTAAATGTTTTCATTATAAAAATAATAAATAAAAATATTTGATATATTTGAAAATATTTGGTTTTTTGTAGGTTTTGATTCAAGTACATTCTGCGGGCGTCAATCCGACGGACACCTATGTACGGGAAGGAGTACGTCGCATACAGACCGACCCACCTTTCATTAGTGGTGGAGACGCCGCTGGTGTTGTTGAGACTGTTGGGGATAATGTCACAGAATTTAAGGCAAGTTTCGCCCGAGTGGTTACCGGGGCCCAAATTTGGGGTGTAAAGAATAGAACCACTGTTACCTGCCACGCATGTCGTAAGAGGCGACTAAGGAGGTTTGGCTGAAATCGGATGCACATGTCCTAAACGTGTAGAAGTCTCTGCGTTTAGGGGCCTACAAACCAATGTGCAACGTATACACGTTCTTGGCAAAGATCAAACATATCACAAAGAGTGATTAAAATTGGTCGTAAAGAACGAACGCAAAGAAGAAAGAAGAAGAAGGCAAGTTTGAAACTGCTGTAGCAGCATCTCATCACGTTTCTCATTCAAGTGTCCTTATTTATTAATATTTTTCTTTGGCGGTCTATACCTAGATACACGGGCGTCACTAGGGGTGCGGGGTGCGGACCGCACCGGGTGACACCATCAAGGGTGACACCAAAATAAAAATAATTGCAAATTTGACAAAGCAGACATAGGTCTGTCTAGTCGGGTTTCATAACCGTTCATTGTTAAATACATGCAGGCACGGGGTGCCACCATGCAGAGCGTCTGGTGCTTAAATGAATAAGATTCAGAGCTGCTCAGAGCCTCGGAGTCGGAGTAGAATCGTGGGTCATTTGCAAACGCGCCAATTAATGACGTGTGGAGTCACGTGGTTGAAGAAAATTACAGACGCTGTTTAGAGGTTAGTTTGTCGAAGTTCTTTATTTATGTTTTACCTGAAGTATTGAAGTTATATTGTTCAATTTGTTTTCTTTCTTATGTCCTTATTAACTTTTTGACTTATTTTACAAACATTACTATATGCGATTATATATGGTACAGGAACACTCGGAAGAAGACCATGGTGAAAGTCTAGAGGGCTGACACCAAGAGTTTACCGCACTGGGTGACACCAGCCCCAGTGACGCCACTGCCTAGATATGCTCTTTATCAAATGTAATATTTCTCTTTATTACCGTATAGCCCGTAGCGCGTTTGACTACGGGTGACTAGTCCTCTGTAAGTGCGGATTCAACTCCGCGGACTGGCAGAAAAGCTACAGGTTCCCCAGATTTACGGTGTTCGTGGCACCGAGCCGAAGGGTTACGATGTCCATGACACCGAGCCGAAGAGCTTTCAGCTCAAGTGCTTCTGGATCGAAAAAAAAAAATGACCGTATAAGCTCTTGAATAAATTATCTTCCTTTATCAACTTAAATCTTCCTTAAACAAACATCAATACTGAACTTCATCAAGAAACAACAAATTTAATGGTTCGGCCACATAAGCAGATTACCCACATAAACAGACAGTGCACCTCAAAGAGCAATGCTACTCCGATACAGTAGGTACAAGGCAAAAGGACGGCGACGCAAAAGCTGAACGTCAGTGATAACAGAGGCGACGAAAGACACTATTTACGAAGCGCACACAAGTGCTCGTTCTAGACAGCTCTTCTTATCCTGACGTAGCCAGCACCACACCCCGAGACGGACGAAAAAACGTAGGTCCGGTGTACTATTTGAGCATATAAAAGAACCCGTGGCAGTTCAAAATCGAGAAGAGCAGGCTGGAAAGCCGCTGCCCAGGCAAAATTCATTAGAAAGATTTATAAATAAAATTTCTGCAACATATTTTCACCATCGTCAAAATTACATCAGGGACCCTTGCCGGTGCTACGTAGTTCGTGCACTGTCGCTGAGATATTCCTGTGTAAGAAACATATCGGAGCACATATCATTGGCCTCTTTGTCTCAGGAGACAATAGGTGTTGCGTCACGTAGTATGTTCTGTGCTGTCTCAGGAGACAATAGGTGTTGCGTCACGTAGTATGTTATGTGCTGTCTCAGGAGACAATAGGTGTTGCGTCACGTAGTATGTTATGTGCTGAATCACAACGTTTCATGTGGCTGTAATGGCCTATTCTGGAGTGGCAATCCTTGCGCAGTTGCTGCAGAGTAAAACTGAGACTGGAGTTTATACATGGATGTTCTCTCTGCCCTCTGTGATCTCTTTTGCCTCCACATGTGATGTTGTTTTTCTTCTTTTCTTTTGAGCCGCCCCTCACTGCCGTTCGCCATGCTTGCCTGTCTTTGGCCAGCCGCTGCCAGTGTTCTTTGTCTATGCCGCATGACGTTAGATCACGCTTGCAGGTGACTCACTAACGTGTAATGATGACGGTAATATCTATCAATCAATCTGTCAAGGAGATTACCAGCAGACAAGGCACCTCAAAGAGCAATGTTACTCCGATACAGTTAATACAAAGCAAAAGGTCGTCCACGGAAAGGGGGAAAGACACTGTCTATGAAACGCACACAAAAGACCGTTCTAAACATCTTTTGTTATCCTGGCGGTGTGAGGCAAAACAGAATTAGAGAAGACTTCCACTCATATCTTCACATAAAAGTGTAATAGCTGTATTTATAACTCCATTTATAACTCCAGTTATAACTCCATTTATAACTTCATTTAGCCCGCGTGTAAAGCGTGTTCGTAGCGCGTTGGACTACGGGTGACTAATCCTCTGTAAGTGCGGGTTCAACTCCGCGGACTGGCAGAAAAGCTACAGGTTCTCCAGTTTTTACGGTGTTCGTGGCACCGAGCCGAAGTGTTACGATGTTCATGACACCGAGCCGAAGAGCTTTCAGCTCAAGTGCTTCTGGATCGGGGGAAAAAAATAATAATAATTTATAACTCCATTTATAACTCCATTTATGACTCCATTTATGACTCCATTTATGACTTCATTTATGACTTCATTTATAACTTCATTTATAACTCCGTTTATAACTCCATTTATATGACATGGGCGAGTCTCAAACATTGGAACAAGTTTGGGAATTAGGTATTAAGTTTGGACATGCCAGACAGTGTCGTCTTCGTGGTAGAGAGAGAAGATATAGTAATCAACTTCTCATGGGTACTGTGAGCAAATATAATTTGGGATGGCTGCTGCAGCGGAGGACATAGCACTAATGGGAATGTCCAATGTGCCATGACGTCGATCGTATAACATAATGTAACATAATTCCATTTATAACTCCGTTTATAACTCTATTTTTGCCAATCCACAGAAAGGTGATCGAGTCTATGTTACTGCTAATTTTACAGGAACTTACGCCAGTATAACTGCTCCAGTCCGAAATCTTGCACTGTTGAGTGACAACTTATCATTTGCTCAAGGTGCATCTATTGGTATCCCTTACCACACCGCCTACAAGGCATTGTACATCTTGTACGTATATTTTATTACTAATGTTCTACATATATACAGGGTGTTCAAGATAAATGCAGCCCCATTGACAAATCGAAAGTTACCAGTTAACCTATTGAGTTGTGTTTATTTACTATTTAAACCGGTTCTGACTAGCTCGTACTACGTCACATTTGTTCATCGCCCCTTCCCGCACTACAATTACACACCGTCACACAACCTTGACCTATACTACGTCCTAACTGAACCTTTTCATTTTCATACATATATGCCAGATTAGTTCCATTCACAGGCTGCTGTTATCTTGAACGCCCTGTATTTCTTATCATGGGAAGGCTCAGCAGTAGAAGACGAAGATAGCTAGGACCTGTGAGAAGAATGGATAATAGCCGCATAAGACAACAAGTGTTATTCTGTGAACTTTCTCAAGGAAAGAGACACCAAGGCAGTCCACTGCTCAGATATAAGGATGTCTGCAAGGCCTCAATTAAGAACTTTTCTATCGCTCCCAACAAATGGGAAAAAACTAGCTGAGGACCGAGTTATGTAGAAAACAACATTACGCAAAGGTGTATAATCTTTTGAAAAGAGAATGGGATAAGCTGAAAGGCAAGAGAGATAAGCACACACTCAGGAGTTGTCACAGTAAACCACGTGCCAATTGACTGAATGTATAGGCAATAGAGTTGTAAGCAAACTCAAAAGTTGTCACAGTAAAACACTTACCAGTTGTCACAGTAAAACACTTACCAGTTGTCACAGTAAAGACGAAAAATGCCATATAAATATATATTTTTTAAAAACTTTCCAAGTATTTCGTTTTCGTAACATTATTTCATTAGCTGCTAAGGACGTATATATACGTTTTCCCCATTCACTTCTAAAGACGCATTAACACTTGTGTTATTATCTCTCCTCGTGGGCTAAAGACGTGTTAACACGTTATACATTGCTACTGTCACGACTATAGGCGTACATTCACGTTTGTGACTTCAAAACAAAGAGTAGCTATTTTTAGCTCAGCCTTCCGAAAGTATGTAGCAGCGAAAGGGTTAAGGCAAAAATTATTAGTTTCACTGTATCAATGTCCTCTGTACAGAACCATTGTCTGTGTTAAGTTTGTTGGGTATCCTTTTGCTTGAGAAAGGCCACTTTGTCCAGACGATGTTGCGTATTATTTTTATACTTTGTAAAATATACTTTGAAACTCTGTTCCCAACAGCTTTGTATTAAAGAGAGTTAGCTATTAAATAGCATAAAAACAAGTACAATTAAATATTTTGCACACATCAAACGACATGAGTGCCTAGAGAAGATGATGTTGGAGACAATGGTGCCTGGAAGAAGAATGAGAGGAAGACCTAGAAGACGATGAGTGCAAGATATCATTGTCGAACTGAGAATAACTGCTGCTGACGCCGGTCAACTCGCACAGAGCAGAGAGTTTTTCAGGAATGCTGTCATGGGAGCCAAGTTCCGGAAGGTACAAGCTATTTAATGCTGAAAATGAGGACTTTGTAAAATTGCACGGTATTATGTGTGTTGAGTAGCGGGTCTCTCTGGCGTAGAGGAATTCGTAGAGGTGAACGCCTTTATCAGAAGAAGAAAACGACGAACAAGAGCTGATAGAGTATTAAACTGATAAACTTATTTTATGTTTCTCTTTGAGAAGTTTTTATAAATACTGAATCTTGTTTACAAAACTAATAACTGATTTTATTCATACAGAGCAAACGCAAAGCCTGGAGATATTGTCCTTGTCCATGGAGCAAGTGGAGCGGTAAGTTACCTTTTTCTAGCGCAGTAGCTTTCAGCCTCTGAGGTGAGCCTCTCTAATGAGGCGTGAGGCTGTATCTGAGGCAGTCGTGAAACGTTATACAAATTTAGTTGATTCTTTGCTTTAATTAGATTTTTACTAGTTTATTATGATAATGAAGACATTGGGAGCCTCACATATTTTGAATATCTTGGCTCTATTTGACGTAATTAATGAATTTCTTCCCTTTTGTTGCAAGCCCTATCCTAGATAAAGGCCTTTTGTTCGAAACGTCGCTATCAATTGTTATTGTTTTTACTTTTAAAACTACAGTACTTTGTTTTACGTGTTTCTCTATAACAACAATAGAGATTATACGAAAGGAGTTAGAAGAAGACTAGACATGACTCTCGCCGGTGCTACGGAGTTCGTGCACTGCAGCTGCGATCTTCCTGCATAAGAAATAGATTGGAGCACAATATTTTTATTCCCCGAAGTGCAATGATGATGGTATTATCAATGAATCAATTTCATCAATCACTCATTCGTCAGATGACTACTCCCAAACATTCTAATCTCAACAGGTTGGCATTGCTGCTGTTCAGATTGCTGTAGCACATGGTCAACGTGTGTTTGGTACTGCTGGTACTGAGCAGGGTCTGCAGCTTGTCAAGAAATTAGGAGCTGAACAAGTGTTTAACCACAGAGAAGAAGGCTACATGGATCAAATTCTGGTTCGTCATTTCAACTTTCTTTGTTTAAGTCAATTATTTTTATTCATGCAGCTTGAAAATGTCTGTTATGTTTTGTCACAGCTTGTTCATTTTTATCCTATGTGCAATCAGTATGATGTCAGGATTGTATCTCCAATATTGAAATCCTGAACAGTGCTGATATTCCAAGCATGTACACCTAGCCGAGTCAGCGACGTCTGAGATGGCTGGGACACGTGTGCCATACGAGCGATATTAGAATCTAGCCCTTATATTCAACGGCAACATACCCACAGGACGACCACGTAAACGACGGAGCTACTGAATATCTGAGGCACTAAATTCCATTTTGTACAAGGCGCACATGGAGACTCGCTCCATATGGCTCTTTTTCGGCCTAACGTTGAAAAGCAAAACATGGATAGAGAATAGATAGATAGATAGATAGATAGATAGATAGATAGATAGACAGACAGACCGACAGACGGACGGACGGACGGACGGACGGAAAGATGGACAGATGGATAGATGTATGGATGAATAGATGGATGGATGGATTGATGGATGGATGGATAGGTGGACGGATGGATAGATTACAGGGTGGATGGGTGGGTGGATATCTAGCTTGATAGGTAGATAGGTAGGTCGAAATGTAGGTTGATAGGTAGGTCGATAGGTACGTAGATAGGTAGGTTGATAAGTAGGTCGATAGGTAGATTGATAAGTATGTCGATAGGTAGGCACGTAGGTAGGTAGGTAGTAAGTAGGTAGGTAGGTAGGTAGGTTGGTTGGTTGGTTGGTAGGTATGTAGTAAGTAGGTAGATACGTAGGTAGGTAGGTAGGTAGATAGGTGGGTGGGTATGTGTGTGGATGGATGGATGGATGGATCGATGGATTATTGTTTATATGTTTACTTTGTCATTTCTTGTCATTGACAGAAAGCTACAGGTGGTAAAGGTGTGAACCTGATACTGGAGATGTTGGCTAATATTAATCTGGATAAGGATTTGGATATCCTTGCATTCAGGGCTCGAGTTGTGGTTAGTATTACTTTAGTTTCGTTATCTATAACAAAAAAACACTGTACTTGCAGCGATTTGGTATAATTTCTGAGACTACTCGGTCCAAAAGGGTCTAAAGGCAAGTATTGACTTCATTGAAGAGGTTTCCCATGTGGCTTCGCCCCTGTCAGCAGAGATGGCATACTATATGTCGAAAGAATTGCACAAAGCACGAACTCCGTAGCTCCGACAAAATCCTAGAGATTTAATGACAAAGCTTGAACATGTGTCTCGGTCAGATTCAATTCATAACCTTCAGTATACGACAGACACTCGTCTTAACCACATCGCCATTGAGACCCCGAAAGTACACTGGGAGATTGTAAAATAATATGTCCCGTACCTTTGCATACCTTTAGATTATTACATGCCTGTCATTTTACATTTCCTGTTCTCGACAGTGCAGGAGGGAAGAGGACCAATTCCTTTCCACATTTGACAAGAGAGCAGTGATAGTGTAGTGGTTAGTGCACTCGCAGATTCTTATGTGCGTATTTCGGGTTCAATTCCACAGTAAGAAAAAAAAAAAGTAAAGGAACCCTTTCATACCTTGTGGTATATAGGGCAATACAGTGTTAGTCCTGTATTATTCATTGACCGTCGGCACACCATGGGTGATGTGGTCAGCATCACGCCGGCCGCCTTTACTTTCCCAGAGCATGTCTGGTACCCAGTTGAGGCTGGGTCGACCTGAGAACCGTCGTGGTCGGGAAAAATTCCACGCACACTGCGGGAGTTGAACCCAGACCACCAGCATTGAGAAGCGAGTTCACTAACAACTACGCTACCGCGGCCTCCAATTCCACAGTGCAGTAGAATATTTTCCGACCAGTAACTGCTTTCAGGTCGAACAAGCCCCAGTGTGGTAGCCAAAAGAGAACTGGAAAGTAAAGATGTTTGTCGTGCTGTCGTCTGCATAAACCCATCCTGTGTCATTGGTCAGTGAAGAAGCACCTATAGTATCTTTCTTTCTTTTCTCCATTCCTGTTTTGCAGCGTCAGGATAAGAAGAGATTTCTAGAACGGGCTTTTGTGTGCGCTTAATATACAGTGTCTTTCATCGCCTCTGTTATCTATGAGGTCCACCTTTTGCTTTGTAACCATTGTATCGACAACATTGCTCTTTGAGGTGCATTGTCTGTTGGTAATTTGCTTACGTGGCCGAACCATTTAATTTGTTTTTTCCTGATGTCTTAATTTCTAAACCGGTCTCTTCTTGTTACTCCCTGTTCTGCGTAGACATTTCATTTTTGATGTCAGCGTCTATGTTTGGCACTGGTAGTATAATGTGTTAAACAATGCTCTTTTTGTGTTCATGGTTTGCATTTTAAAATTGGCGACATTTGTCCTATAATATGATTTGCTTTGTTGCAACTGTGTTGGATTTCCTTAGTTATTCTTCGTTTGCTGAAAAAATGCTCCGTAAGTATGTTAAGTCTTTGACTAGGCGATTGTCGATGGAGATATTGATAGTGTTTTCCTCTCTAGCAAATGTCATTACTTCGGTTTTGTCGATGTTTATTCTCATGTTGTATTCGTTACCTGCTAACTGGAGTCTGTTAATGTGTTGTTGTAGCTGTTCTTCTGTTGTTATGATTACCTGATCGTCTGCAAAAAGAAATTCGTTTAAGAGTTCCCCAAAGTTGTTCCCTTCACTACAGTATGCTTCATGGTATGAACAAGGGTTTCATTACTTTTATTTGTTTACAGCTGTTGCTGTTGCCCTCTCATAGCTTCCCTTGTTGTTTCGTGCCCAATGCCTTTATGATTGGGATTCGTAAAGTTGAGATCTCTGTGGTGTGATGGTAAGGTGTTTGCCTCTCGTCCTAAAGGTACCCAGTTCGTTCTTCTTCTTCTTTTGTCGTCACACGGGCTTTTGCCGGGTGTCGTGGTTTTCTGTTTTGTCTTGCGCTGTTCTGATTGCTTGGGTGATTGTTATTTTGCCCTTTGACAGAATTCTGCTATGCCACTTCTGACACCATTTGTTATAGGGTGCTCTTTTGATGTTGGTTTATTGGGTTCTATTCTTGTAGGTAACTTGTAAGAATTGAAAGTAACTCGTAGTAACTTGTTAGTAACTTGTTCAACAGTATAAAACTCCATCCTTATAGTTGCATAATTCTTTATTTTGATGTTATGAGTGTACACAAAACACGTCCATCTCTGTTGAATGTTTATGTCGTTCTCTTTTCTGTCACTAACGTTGCTACGCAGTCCCTACACAATTCTACGTCAACTAGTTTCACTACGTAAATGTCTCGTTTAGTGTTGCCATTCTGCTTAGAGAGTATCTTTGGCTTGCAAACACTACAGTCTGCTAATAAACTATCTAAATATATACAAGCTACACACTAAAGCTAACTGTATGGTTCATCAGCTGCCACCTGGGTGGGGGGGACTGCTACTACACATCTAACCATCTTTTTTAGGGTCTTCTCTCGTCTTCTTTCCTGATGTTCTGTTGTAGAAGACTTTGTGTACTGTGGAGTTTGGATGCATTCTTATTAAGTGGCCAAACTACTTCATTCTTTTGATTCTCAATGTAATTCAAGCAAGCTAGTTCGTTGCCCATGGAAAATGACCGGGATGTTTTCCCAGTGATCCCTGTTCTAATCTGTTTTGTTTTCTCGCGCGGCTCGTTTTCTCTGTTCCTCAACATTCTCAGCTATAGTAGCATCTCTTGTGTTGTTACAGAGCCACATTTTGCGATCTTGCACCAGAGATTCCCATCACGTGGTGGTGTCTATATCGAAACATTTCAGAGACACTTTAAGAGTGCCTTATTATAACCGGGTTTTTTTATGTCCACCAGCTGAACGGCCTTCTTCAAGCTCGCCATGCATCAACTATTTTGGGATGCGTTATCAGGCATCCGAGCAACGTGACCGGCCCATCTCACTTGGGCCTTCTGTAACAGGGTTTTGGCGCTTGTGATCTTTGCTCTAATGAGAACTTCAGTATCTGGAATTTTGTCCTGCGAGTTTATTTTTAGTATTCTGCGTAGACAGCTTGTGTGGAAGTGGTTTAGTTTATCTCAGTGTCTGCTATACACTTCCCATGTCTCGCTGGTGTACAGCAGCATGGTTTGCACTATGGCCCTGTACACTTTTAGCTTTGTGGCTAGGCTTATCCCTTTCAGCTTCCACACAGTCATCTGATAAGGTGGTTGTTAACTGTTGCATTATAATGTTTACACAGATGCCACTCTTTATGTACTGGAATCACATTATCCATACTAAAAATTACTAACACATTTTGTACAGATAACCTTCAAACCAAACAATTTAATATTGATCAAGTTTAAAAAAAATTAACATGCTATATTATTTCCTTTTTTATTCCTTTGGTTTGATTATTTCCTTGGACAAAGTTGCATGTAACAAATGTCAAAACACGTAATTACAAAGTACTGTAGTTTTACAAATTACAAAAACAATGACAAAATACAGCAACGTTTCGACCAACAAGGCCTTTATCAACAAACGAACAAACAGGAGTGACAAATTAAAATGAAACACAAATGGACGACCAAATACAAACGTATCTAAGGAAAATCTGGAATAAAAACGAATAACGAAATAAATGTAACACAAAAACACACATAAAAACTAGAAATAGAAAGGAAAAGAAACAATGAAACATCTAGTCAGCTATTATATATCAAAACAATAGTGACAGGAAATTACATACACCACACATATAACTACTAACACTTACCTAATACGTCACAACGAAGTTGCAGAGAATGTCTAAATATTCAGTATATATATATATGGAACTGCAGTAAAACTATTTGATTGGCAAAACACGTAATTACAAAGTACTGTAGTTTTACAAATTACAAAAACAATGGTGTTTTGCCAATCAAATAGTTTTACTGCAGTTCCATATATATATATACTGAATATTTAGACATTTCTCTGCAACTCTTCGTTGTGACTATTAGTAAGTGTTAGTAGTTATATGTGGTGTATGTAATTTCTGTCACTATTGTTTTGATATATAATACTATTTCATTATTCGTTTTTATTCCAGATTTTCCTTAGATACGTTTGTATTTGGTCGTCCATTTGTGTTTCATTTTAATTTGTCACTCCTGTTTGTTCGTTTGCTTGATAAAGGCCTTGTTGGTCGAAACGTTGCTGTATTTTGTCATTGTTTTTGTAATTTGTAAAACTACAGTACTTTGTAATTACGTGTTTTGCCAATCAAATAGTTTTACTGCAGTTCCATATATATATATACTGAATATGTAACAAATGTGTGTCTCTTTGTAGATTGTAGGAAGCAGAGGAAATGTAGAGATTAATCCCAGGAAGACAATGTTCAAGGAAACTAGTATTAATGGAATATTTTTGATGAGCATTGAAGATGTAAGTTATTCTTTGAATTGGCATCAGCATCATCATCATCAAATAGCTTTTATTACTGAGCAGGACTTTCTTTGCCACAAATCACTCCTTCAGAATGTCTCTGTTTCATAGGCCTGATGTCCTACTTCTGCAGCCGTCATGCTCAAACGATCAGTTATATTCTGAACCTATCTTTTCCGTGGTCTTCCTCTTTGACGGGATGCCTCCTTCCATGATGGTCTTCTCCAGCCATTCGTGTCTCTTTAGTGCCCAAACTACTTCAATTTTCTTATTCTTATTTGTAGCATCAGCCAGTTTTCTTTAATTTTGATTTATTTCTGGATAGATCTATTTGTTCTCTTCTCTGTCCATGATATATAGAAGACTCTTCTGTAACACTTATATTCAAAAGCACATATATGTTTTCCCATTGCCTTGTAAACTGTCCATGCCCCACACCCATACGTAGACAGTGGTGATATACTCTTAGTATTCTGATCTTTGTTTTCTCATCATTTCCATTCCATACTGTTTTTACTTGTTTAACTTAATGGACAACCACACTTAATTATAAAACAAAAAGGAATGTTTTAACTGAAATGTGATGCTTTCCTTCTGTTTTTTTTTTAATTCTGGTCCAGAAGCACTTGATCTTTCAGCTCTTCGGCTCGGTGTCATGGACATCGTAACCCTTCGGTTCGGTGTCACGCACATCGTAAATCTGGGGAACCTGTAGCTTTTCTGCCAGTCCACGGAGTTGAACCCACACTCACAGAGGACTTGTCACCCGTAGTCAAAATCGCTACGAACACGCTGGGCAAACGGGCGCTTTCCTTATTCTGTGCGCTCGGTTTCGTATGAAATGGAAATCGGGGCATATCCTAAAGGACGTAGCCATCAACCACAGTAAACAAGTTGTTGATTTTCTAGTCACCACTTATACGTTCAGTAATTTACCATCACTTTCTGAACGGTAAGGTATATTTTTACCTTTTGTAAAAATCCTACGAAAACTAATTTGCTTCCAAACTTGCCCACTGTGGGGTTTGAACCAAGTACGCTTGGGTTCGTGATCGAGCTCACTACCGCTTGAGCTACAGACGCTCACACGTTTCGTATGCTGAGTCTAAACTATGAGATGTGTTGCCTCAATAAAACTGTATGACCAGTTGGGGATACTCGTAGGTTCCCCATAGTTTGCTCTATTCTCTTCAGATCGTCTCATCTGTCTGAATGAGATTTGCTTTAATTCTTCCGGCTTTTGGTTAAGATTAAAGTGTGGTGCCCAGCGCTTCATCCCGACAGAGGGAGGCATCTTTCATATAGAGAATAATACACTCTCATACACGACAAATAAGCCCTGATCAGCTCTCTCCGAAAAGATGAGACAATCGGAGCTCACCCGTACTGGGTCCACCCATTGCAGACCTGACGAGTGGAGCACGATAAAAACACAATTGAATGTATATTCTATTTTATCTATTGAATAAAAAATAGTTCTTTTTCTTCTTTATTCTTCTGCGAACGCCCGCTGGTAATTCAGGCGGATGCCCGAAGCCGAGCCGAAGAGCTCAAGTGCTTCTGGATCGAGAAAAAAAAACTCAGACGGAGGTCATGACGCTTGGTACTGCGCTTCTGGCTGAGTAGTGCGTGTGACCTACTTACCATTTTACCGGTGTCCCTCGCCATGCGGTGAGCCATCGCCGTCTTCAGAGATAGTTGGAGATTAGATCCTTCAAGTGTGATCGTTGCAGGAAACCTTTTGTCCACGAAACACAGCATTGAGTCCTCTTACCATCAGTACTTTTACGGCCAGTGCTAATTAGTGACGTTTCGATTTCTCTATCGGTTTTCTTGCCTTTGGTGAGGTCGTTCCGTACTCATCGTATTCCTCTTCTTCTGCTGCGAACGTTCTTATCGACCACTTATTAAACTACTCTTTGTGGTTTGCATGTGATCTGAGCTAAGAGCGTTGTGCCAAGTTATGCGCCTATGGGTGCCTAGGCCAGAACATCCGATTTCTTACCATGCTTTTTATTTACTAGGTAGCTTTCCTAGAACTGTGGGACAGATGGGACGGATGGACTTGCCACTTGAACATCATCTTACTCGAGTAAGATGATCGAAGTCGAAAGTATCGCCCTTCGCCAATGTTTATGTTTGTACAAGTCAACCTTTACATTGTCGGCTCTACTTTTCTATCCACGGTGAGTTTTTTTTCCAGAATTGGAGTAATCTCAGCCGTTTCGGGGCGCGTGTCGGCAATTGGCAATTTGCAATGTCTACTCTGCATTTTCCCTGTCCCATGGAAACACTGAACTGGGACAGCGCACATATATTTATAAGGTTCGTTTCAATCAGCGCTAGCAAAGGAACTGAAATTTTGCGCTCGCCAACATCACCCACCCCAGTTCTTCCGGGAATTTTAGTTGTTAATGCAACAGTATCTTGCCCAGTTGTCACGGGTAGGGCAGTTTCGTTAGGCAGTAGAACGCAATTTTAGGATCTGCACTCTGCCAACCTTACCCAATAAATGTATCTGCGCTTAGCCTCTGATAAGGAGTTTACTGCAATCATCCCTGGTGTCGCCACGACACGTTGCATCTTTTCATACGTTTCTTGCCGAGCTGAAAAGTTTGGTGCGTCCATTTTTTTAATGGGACGTGCCTCCTGACGAATCACACCTTGTCCGTTCTTACGATTCGTTTCCATTTCTTCAGCTTTTCCGATCGGCCGGGAGAGACGTGCAGAAATAATCACTTTTTGATTCTGTTCGTCTGTGTTGCGAGCAGATCTCATAAAACGTAACTTTGTCTGCAACACTACTTATACCAGAGTAGCTCTCCCTCGATCCCTATGCACTTAGCCAGACAGGATCCTCTGTCTGTTTTCAGGGTCACCACGTGGAGGTGGGGTAGAATCTTGATTAGTGTCAGCTCACTAAATCTGACGCGATGTTGTTCCTATGAATGCACATTTGACCTCAACAATAGTTCTATAATATCCAATATATTCCCAATATTGATACAATTTAAATTAGATTACCACTGAAAACTTCTTTATTTATATTTGTTCACATTTTGAAAAACAAAACACATTTCCTCGACCATTTTTTTTCAAACAGGAGAAAGAATGGACTCAGATAAAAGCTGGCGTTCAGGCAGGGCAGAGGGCAGGCTGGCTTGTTCCGATTATTGCTAAAGAATACAAATTAGAAGAAGCTGCTCAAGCCCAGTCTGATATCATCAACAATACTGGAACTTTCGGGAAACTGGTTCTTAATACTTCACGAGATTAATATAACCGAAAAAAGCACACACATATAAGTTCCTCTTGTACCCTCATACGTTACATAGGGTCTGCAAGTAATTTCTCCATACCGCTCTATCCTGGGCAACTTTCAATCTCTTCCATATAAAATACTCGTACGTCTTGCCTACTCAGCACGTTCATTTCAGGGTCTCCCTATGGCGTCCTCTCTTTCTTAAAACCTTTTCCTCCCACTTCAACGCCTGCTTTGATATTCTTTGATCAAATTCTCAAATTATGTCCAACATTTTTTCATCTTCTCCTTCTAATAACAGTTGTTCTTCTTCTTCTTTTGTCGTCACACTGCTACCGGGTTGTTGCCCAGTGTCGTGGTTTTCTGTTTTTGTCTTGCGCTGTTCTGGTGGCTTGTGTGATTGTTATCTTTGCTCTTTCACAGGATGCTGCCACGCCATCTAACCATCTTTTCCGTGGTCTTCCTCTTGCCTTCTTTCCCGATGTTCTGTTGTAGAAGACTCTGTATACTGTGGAGTTGGATGCATTCTTATTAAGTGGCCAAACCACTTCATTCTTTGTTTATCTATATAATTCAAGCACGGTTTGTGCCAACTTTCTTTCTTATGATAATGTTGGTGATTCTGTCTTTTCTTGTGTTGTTGGTAACTTTTCTCAGGCAACCGCATTTCACATGTAGTTATTTTTGTGACTGCGCTTTGCTCAATGTCCATGTTTGGCTCTGGTAACACAAAGTAGGTATAAAAATGCTGTTGATCATTTGTTGAACAGTTGTTACTATAGGTTAATCAGGCATATCTCTGATTTCACCACTGCTTCTGAATTCGTACCACTTTATGCTCATTAATTTTTGCAGACATATGTTTTCAGATGCATTCAACTCGTCTGAGTGTTTACCGAGGCCCACATTTGGGTGTAATGAATAGAACAACTGTTACCTGCCACGCATGTCGTAAGAGGCGACTAGGAGGTTTGGCTGAAATCGGATGCACGTGTCCGCTAGGAATGCTAATCCGAAACAAATGCTTGCAGAAAACGGATGCACCAGGCCGTAAGGCGCATAACATGGTGCAACGACCCCTCACAATGAGGAATAGGATGACGGATTATATGGTCGCCAATCTGCCCTGGAGATTTAGCCACGCAGTAAGAATGTCAGACCTACCATCACGAGGGTGGCCAAAACTTACTGCGAGAAGAGGTCAGCACAAATGGGGAAGCAGAAATCATAGGAATTATCTCCTACAGAACTGCCCCAGTATACAGACTTGAGAAGAAAGAGGTGGCCCACTTACACTAGTGTCCAAGACAAACAGTATGGCGTGGCTGATAATCTGAGGCAGACGGCTGCCTTTATTAGAGAATCCGAAATCCCAATCTAGTGAGAACGCAGAAGACAAACTGTATGGCGTGGCTGATAATCTGAGGCAGACGGCTGCCTTTATTAGAGAATCCGAAATCCCAATCTAGTGAGAACGCAGAAGACAAACTGTATGGCGTGGCTGATAATCTGAAGCAGACGGCTGCCTTCATTAGAGAATCCGAAATCCCAATCTAGTGAGAACACAGAAGAAAAGAAGATGCATTCAACTTACTTTCTATATCTCTAGTTGAAAAATCTACTGTGGCTGAATTAATATTTCTTCATATATTTGTTTAGTGTTTTGTTAAGCTCAAAAAACCTGTATGTTTACTTTACGTTTTAAATGCATTGTGATGAATTATTCGTGCAAATAGTTTTGTATTGCAATTCATGGGCTATTAAAACATGCTCCAAAACTGATACATGCAATTTGGTTTTTTTGTTTCTTTGCTAATGTTATAATTGTTTTCACGTTTTTAAATATCTATATTTCTATATTTTGTTCTATTTTTTTTATTTCTCCCTCATCTCATTACTATCTCTTGTTAACAGACAACTCAGGTAATCAAAACCGTTTACATTTTCTATGTTCTCTCCCTTGATAAACAAAATATCTTTAGTAATCCGTGTTTTATCTCTCTCTTTCTCTGTCTCTCTATTTCTTTCTTTCTGTCCCTTGCCTGTGACGTATTGGCGCTGAGGACAGCAACAAATGCACATCATTCTTCTGTGTTCTTGACCGTACACTGTTAACCACACTGTGTGATTTGTATGAGATCTGAGCCTAAAAGCGAATGTGTATTGTGTCAGTTATGCGCCTACAAATAGGCCAGCACATCCGATTTCTGCAACGCTATTTATTTACTAGGTAGCTTCCATAGACCCCTACCTTAATCACCTCTTACGACATGCATTGTAGTTTGCAGTGTTCTTAGCTCCCCTTGTGAGCCCCATCAACAGACGGGTGTAGGTGAGATCGAGCTGCACGAAGTCGCGAGTAGCGGAGTTGTTAGTGAACTCGTTTCTTAGACGCTTGGTCCGGGTTCACTTACACACTGGGCGTGGAATATTTTTCCTGTCGTAACTTCTCTCATGTGGATCCAGCTTCAAGTGGAATACCAGGAAACTCACTGACAAGTTAAAGTGGCGTCGTCATGTTGACCACATCACCCATCGTGTGCCGACGGAAAAATAATACCGTATTACAGAATATACCTCGAGGTGGACATCAGAGATAACAGAGGCGAAGAAAGACATTTTTTAAGCGCACTGTGTGGGGTCACATGCGCAGTCAGAGAGACAAAATCGCGTCAGGTTTAGTGAGCTGGTACTAATCAAGACACTACCTCACCTCCAGTGGTGACCCTGGAAACTGACAGAGGATACTGTCTGGTTAAGCGGGTAGGGATCGAGGGAGAGCTACTCTAGTACAAGTAGTGGTGCAGACGCAGTTACGTTTTATGTGATCTGCTCGCAACACAGACGAGCAAAATCCCAGATTGATTGTTTCTGCACATTTCTCCTGGCAGATGGGAAAAGTTGAATAAATAAAAACGAATCGTTAGAACTGACAAGGTACGAGTCGATATGAGGAACGTCCCTGAGAAACAATGGTCGCGCCTATTTTGTTAGCTCGCGGCAGGAATCGTCGGAAAAGATGCAACGTGTCGTGATGACACCAGGAAAGATTGCAGTTAACTTCCTATCAGTGGCCAAAAGCAGATTCATTTATTGGGTAATGTTGACCGAGTGAAAGATCCTAAAGTTGCGTTCTGGTGCCTAACCGAACTGTCCTCCCTGATACAACCGAGCAAGGTACTGTTGCAATAACAACTAACATTCCCGGAAGAACTGGGCTGGGTGATTGTGGCGGACACAATATTTCAGTTGCGCTGCTAGAGCCGAATAAATCGACCCCTACATTGTCTGTAGTCAGCCCCAGTCCAGAGTTTCCCGGAGACAGGCAAAAGGCAGAGTAAACATTGCAAATTGCCAAGTGCCGACACGCGCCCCGAAAAGGCAGAGAATACTTCTAATTTGGAAAAAATCGCTGTGGATAGAAAAATAAGGTCGATATTGTAAAGGTTGACCGGTACAAACCGAGACATTGGGCGATACTTTTCGGACGCCGATCACTCTACTCGAATAGGATGACGTCCAAGTATCAAGCTCATCCGTCGCACAGTCCTAGGAAAGCTAACCTAGTAAATAAAAAGCGCGGCAAGAAATCAGATGTGCTGGCCTAGGCACCCATGGGAGCATAACTTGGCACAATCACAATCGCTGTTAGGCTCAGATCACATACAACCACAAAGAGTAGTTTAATAAGGGGTCGATATGGTGAGTTCGAAGAAGAAGAAGAATATTTTTAGTGGCAACCTAAGGTTGTGAGGCATGGACATTTAACACGGAAGTAGAAAATGAATACGTCGACTTTTTATTAATATAAAGAACATCACTTAAGTTCAAGAAGGCAAGCCAGTATGGTAGAGGCCACTGATAAAAAGGAAACCAGGCCTTCACGAAGAAATCAGACAGAAGTGATACATAGGACGCCCTGACTACGCCTGAGTCCATAGCAGTAGATTGCAAGAAGAAGAAGAATATAGGGAGTTACAGATAAGTTGTTCGTATATCATCGACAGATTGGTTATTGGTTATTAGTTACTAAACTGACGTCATTGCACTCTGGGCAGACCCATAGGTGCTCAGTCTCCCCCAACAGATATCGAAGAGTATGCATACTGATGGTTCCTGTGGCTCACTGATTAAACACACCTCTCACTCTGCCTCTCAGGCATCCAGTTCGACTTGAACAACGGTAACTCCAAACTGCTTAAATCGCTTGATCGATTCAACATCGATTTTAGTGTCCTCATCAATACAGAGAGTCGCGAAGAGACCGAAGAATATCCCCTTATCCATCTTCAACTCCCCAATAATCGATGCTGTTGATGCAAGCCTGTCCGCTCTTTCATTACCGTAAACACATCATCATCAGACAGAAAGAGAACAAACACATGTCTACGCAGAATGATAGGAGTATCATGAAGAGAACGGTTTAGAAATGAAGATATCAGGGAAAAAAAGTGGTACAACAGCAGTACTGAACTTCATCAAAAAACAATAGGAGGTTTCTGTGGCTAAGTGGTTAAACCCTTTGCCTTGTGAGTCGAAGGTCGTAGGTTCGAATACGGACCACACCGTTCTGTTCACGAGTGCAGTTTTTTCCAGAGACCCCTAGGATTGTTGCTGGAACTACAGAGTTCGTGCTTTGTGCAACGTTCTCGGCAGGTGACGTGCCACTTCTGCGGAGAGGGACCGAGCCATTTTGGGTAAAACCCCGTGCAATGAAGTCAATCCTTCGGCTTTTTTTTTTTTCCGATCCAGAAGCACTTGAGCTTTTCAGCTCTTCGGCTCGAGGCCATGGACATCGTAACCCTTCGGTTCGGTGCCACGAACACCGTAAATCTGGGGAATCTGTGGCTTTTTCTGCCATCTCGCGGAATTGAACCCACACACAGAGGGATAGTCACCCGTAGTCCAACGCGCTACGAACACGCTGGGCAGACGGGCTTTAAACTTTAAGAAACAACAAATTAACCCTTTTCCTTCTTAATTGTATTTACCCCTGGACGCATTTATATAGCAATGTTTACTGTCTTTGCGTTATCTTTAAAAATAACATGAGCCAGTATATAGGATCAACGGAACGAATGGGTTAAATGGCTCGGCCACATAAGCAGATACAATGCTACTCCAATACACTGGATACACAGCAAAATACTGTCCACGCAAAATGTGGACCTTAGAAATAACAGTGGTAGTGAAAAACAATCTTTATGCAAACGCACATAAAAGCCTTTTCTAGAAATCTCTTATTTCTAGAAAAACAGTATTGGAGAAAATAAAAGACAAACAATTAAATATTGTTCACTTAACTCGTTAAGTGGGGTCAAATTTTTGTTAATAGCGCACACCATCAAGACATCCGCTCTTAGCTGAAGTTGACGCAGTAGCATTTCCGTGAAAGGCACTGAGCAGCTCAAGACCAAGTGGTAAAGTTTCCGGGGCTAAGCCGTAAATCGATATCATATGACATTTGTCACGTCAGCAAAAACATCACATTTTAAAATAATGTTATAACCTCACCCAAATATATTTTGTAATGTAAACTAACTAGAATCTTCCCTCACCAGTGTGTTGCCAGGGCCAGTAGAGAGGATAATAACATTGCGACCGACAAGGCATGTCGTAAGAGGCGACTAAGGTAGTGGTCTAGTGATACTACCATATTAAATATAAAGCGTAGCAGAAATCGGATGTGCTGGTATATTTAACTGGCACAATGTACAAACTCTCTTAGACTCAGTTCACATAACATCACAGAGAGGGGTTTAACAAGTGGTCGGTATGGAGCGTTCAAAGAGGAAGGATAATCTCAGGTCACGTAAAATCCCAAAGAATGGTTCAAGTGGTCATTATGGAGCGTTCGAAGAGGACCTTCACCTTTCTGAACTACTCACATGACCTTCATTGCCCATTTCCTTGGAATCGTGTGCAAGTTGTATAAAAATACCAAGAAAGTTGAACAAGGATGTATTTCAAGAAGGATCTGTTGTGTCGGCAGCGGTTGAGAGTTTTTGCAGCAGCTCAACATAAACGAATAACGCAGTAAGAGTTGCAACATCAAGAAAACATGCAACAATTACAACAACTTCTGCTTCTGTTGGTGCTGTTGTTGGGTAAGTTAAGTGTTGTTGTTTGATCACAATCTTTGTTGTTGCATGTGCTACAGATGAATTCTTTCCCCCAAAAAATATCTTTTAACCAATTTTACAATGTAGACATGTCATCTTCTTCTTCTTCTTCTTTTGTCGTCACACTGCTACCGGGTTGTTGCCCAGTGTCGTGGTTTTCTGTTTTTGTCTTGCGCTGTTCTGGTGGCTTGTGTGATTGTTATCTTTGCTCTTTCAAATGATTCTGCTACGCCATCTAGCCATCTTTCCGTGGTCTTCCTCTTGCCTTCTTTCCCGATGTTCTGTTGTAGAAGACTCTGTATACTGTGGAGTTTGGATGCATTCTTATTAAGTGGCCAAACCACTTCATTCTTTGTTTCTCTATGTAATTCAAGCACGGTTTTGTGCCAACTTTCTTTCTTATGCTGATGTTGGTGATTCTGTCTTTTCATGTGTTATTGGTAACTTTTCGCAGGCAACGCATTTCACATGTAGTTATTTTTGTGACTGCGCTTTGCTCAATGTCCATGTTTGGCTCTGGTAACACAAAGTAGGTATAAAAATGCTGTTGATCATCTGTTGCTTAGCTGCCTGTGAAATTTTTAGGTGCCTTAACAATGGGGCTAGCTGGTAGGTTACAGCATTTAGACATGTCATCATGATCGCAAAAAGAGCATTTTTCAACACAGTCTTTCTCCCCGCATTATCTGATCTGATCGCTATAGGGGATGACTGCAATTCGTCACTTCTTTTGTATCTTTAGCTTGATAAAGGCCTTTTGGTCGAAACGTTGCTGTATATTGTTATTTTGTGTGTGTATTTTGTAAAACTACAGTACTTTGTTATTACGTGTTTCTCACATTATGTTATCAGCGCCAAACATGGACGTTGACATTAAATGAGAGAAGAAAACTAGTCACGACGAAGTGTCTATGCAGAATGATGGGAGTAACAAGAAGAGACCGGTTTAGAAATGAAGACATCAGGAAAAAGTGGGTACAACATCAGTGCTGAACTTCATCAAGAAACAACACATTAATTGGTTCGGTTACATAAGAAGATTACCAACAGACAGTGTGCCTCAAAGAGCAATGCTACTCCAATAAAGTGGATACAACGCCAAAGACCGATCACGCAAAAGGTGGACCTCAGAGATAACAGATGCGATGAAAGACACTGTTTATGAAGCGCACACAAAAGCCCGTTCTAGAAATAGCTTCTTACTCTAAAGCTGTGGGGCAGTTTAGGATTGGAGAAAAAAAATAAAGACAAGGCGCATATGGAGGCTCGTTTCATGTGTCTCATTTATCGACCTGACGCTGAAAGGTAAAACAGTATTAGAGAATAATTAGATACCAACTGTCACCACTATTAAAACATCCAAGCATTAATATGGCAGTCAACCGACAACTGATAAACTGCATATTTATTCCAATTCACTGCTATCAGTGCCAAACATGGCCCCTGACTAAGACATAAGAAAGAAAGATTACAACATGTGAAATGAGGTGTTTACGAAAAGCTGTCAACGTTACAAGAAGAGATAGAGTGATAAACGAGAATATCAGAAGCATCGTTGGTACTATACCATGCATACAGTACATCGAAGCAAAGAATCAAGTGGTTCGGCCATCTAATGAGAATGAAACCACATTTACTACTGTTGTAGTTTTGATGTTTCTATGTTGATGGTAGTGTCTTATGATGGTATACTGAACAATTTATTGACAAACACTGTCTTGCAGACTCCATATATATTTATTTGGTGATGTTACTCATGAGTAAACAAAAAAACACATCCTCTCGGTGGTAGTGTTTATATCGGTCTCTCTATGTTGTCACTACGTCGCTAAGCAGTACTAACATCTACGTCAACTAGTTTCACTATGTCAATGTCTCGTTCTAGTGTTGATATCTGCTTATAGTGGGCAGTTTTGGTGTGCAAACACTAAGTCTCTACTTATCTCCCCTTTTACAAGTCTATCTCTATCTAAATTACCTGTCTAGTCTGGTAGCTACTACCTTGGAGCTGGGGGCTACTACACTACCATCACGTGCTTACAATAATCGACACACAAGGCGCAGATCACGAGGCAGGTCAAGAACACGATAGATAGATAACATCTCAGAGTCCCTGCGAAAGCATGGACTAACAACGTCTAGCGCAACACACCTGGCACAAGATAGAAACTAAATCTCCTCACAACGTTACACGGTAAATGTAGTTAAGATAAGATAAGATAAGATAGATAGATCCATCAAGAATCTTTATACATAAAGTTACTGATATTCGAGCATGTCATGTAAGTATTATCTCATATTGTTAATTACATCGGATCCTCTTCTACTCGTTATTGATTGTTCGATAATCTTCTGATAGTATTGATTGATTGATTGATTGATTGATTGATTGATAGGATCATCATCATTACACGTCGGTGAGTAACCATGTGCAGACCTTCGTAAATGGATGTTTACGTAGGATAGAGGGATTGAGATGATATGATAAGATTACAAACGAGGAACTCAGGAGAGAACAAAGCAGATACCAGTGGAGAGAGAGCTCAGGAAGAGACGCTGGCGATGGATAGGACATACATTGAGAAGACCGACCGGAAGCATCGCAAGACAGGCATTGTTTTGGAACCCGCAGGGAAAGAGGAGTAGGGGAAGGCCTAGGCAGACCTGGAGAAGAGAGCTGGAGGCGGATATAAAGAGGATAGGCAAAACATGGAAAGAATTGGAAGGGATGGCAAGAGAGAGGAAGAGATGGAAGAAGTTTGTTGAAGACCTGTGCTCCGATGGGAGTTGAAAGGTGATGATGAGTAACCATGTGGGCTCCGATCTCTTTCTTACACATGAAGATCTCAGCTGCAGTTCACGAACTCCTTAACATAGACGAGGATCTCATATGTAATTTCAAAGATGGTGAAGATATTTTTGAAGGAACTTTTATTTTTAATTTTTTCTAATGAATTGAAAGGGTTTTAAAGCCGAAGGATTGCCCGCGTGCCCAGCGTGTTCGTAGCGCGTTGGACTACGGTGACTAGTCCTCTGTAAGTGCGGGTTCAACTCCGCGGACTGGCAGAAAAGCTAAAGGTTCCCCAGATTTACGGTGTTCGTGGCACCGAGCCGAAGAGCTTTCAGCCAAGTACTTCTGGATCGACAAAAAAATAAAAAATTAAAAAGCCCAAGGATTGACTTCATTGCACCAGGTTTTTACCCCATATGGCTCGGTCCTTCTCCGCAGAAATGGCATGCCACCTGCCGAGAGTATTGCTCAAAGCACGAACTCCGTAGCTCCAGCAACAATCCTAGGGGTCTCTGGAAAAAACTGCACTCGTGAACAGAATGGCACGGTCCGAACTTGAACGCACGACCTTCATCTAACAAGGCAAAGGGCTTAACCACTTAGCCTCAGAGACCCCTTCAATTTTGTCCAGGCAGCAGCTTTTCATCATGCTCTTCTTGATTTTCAACTGCCAATGGTTCTTTTACGTGCTCAAATTGAAAAAGGGACCTACGTTTTATCGTCCGTCTCTGATAGGATTAGGAACTCGATTTCACTTACACTGAGATCAGGGATCTCTGGAAAATATCCAGATATCTCCGCGAGGAAACGAACCTGGTACCTCTGGCACGAGAGAGGAGCACCTAACCTCTACACCACAGAGAACCCTGCAAAAGCTTCTGTATCCTTCTAAATGAGATAGTTAAAGTTAATTGCATATCCTTTACAATTGCATTGGCATCAAGTGCTTTTAACAAATTGTCAAATATATGGAAGTCCAATTCACTCAGCAAGCACTTAAAATTAAAGATCTTTAACTCTTGTGTGATTCCAGTATTAACTTATGGATGCGAGAGTTGGAAAGCAACAAAAGCTCTAGAAAGAAAATTAGATAACTTTGAGAATAAATGTCTTAGAAGAATACTGAACCTCAAATGGTCAGATTTCAGACCCAATACACAAATAAGACAAGAGACCAAGCAAGAAAATGTATCAAATTTTATAAGAAAGCGCCGCTGGAACTACATCGGCCACACACTTAGAATGGATGAGAGAAGACTCCTTACCAATCCCTCATATGGACACCAGAGGGAAAAAGAAAACTAGGAAGACCAAGAGAGACTCTGCGTAGAACCATCACCAGAGAAGGCTCAACGATGGGCCTAGTAAACATTAAAGACTTAAAACAAATAGCAACGAACCGCGAGACATGGCGAGCTATGACCTCTGCCCTATGCGCCGCCACAGGCCCAAGAGGAAAGACTAACTAACTAATATCCTTTACAGGACTTTGCGAATCAACTCCCAGCTTTTTAACGTTGTTTGTGATTTTCTAGGCATTATTACGTTCAGTAGTTTGCCATTGCTGTCTGAACGGGGGTGGGGTGGGGGTCATCGTCCATTTGTAAAAATCCACGCGAAACAAATTGCAACCAAACTGTCCGTAGCGTGATTCGAACTCAGAACGTCGGGGTTAATAGACCGAGTCCTTATCCCCTAAGCCACAGACGCCACCTCTAAATGAGATAAGAAAATTTATTAAGACATCTATCAGACAATATTATAAAGAACTTGATGATTTATCATGGTTATCGCCCGGGTGGTTACCGGGGCCCAAATTTGGAGTGTAAAGAATGAACCACTGTTACCTGCCACGTATGTCGTAAGAGGCGAGTAAGAAGGTTTGGTTAAAATAGGATGCACGTGTCCGCTAGGAATGCTAACCCGAAACAAATGCTTGCAGAAAACGGATGCACCAGGTCGTAAGGCGCATAACATGGTGCAACGACCTCTCACAATGAGGAATGGTATAACGGATTCTACGGTCGTCAATCTGCCTCGATTTAGCCACGCAGTAAGAATGTCAGACCTACCATCACGAGGGTGGCCAAAACTACAGCGGAAGAGGTCCGCCCAAACGGGAAGCAGAAATCATTTTAATTATATCCTACAGAGCTGTCCCCAGTATGCAGACTTGAGAATAAAGAGGTGGCCAGCGACCAAGACAAACTGTATGGCGTGGCTAACAATCTGAGGCAGACGGCTGCCTTTATTAGAGAATCCAAAATCCCAATCTAGTGAGAACGCAGAAGGAGAAGAAGAATTATCATGGTTACGAAATATAACTTCCTTGTACAGATATTCCATCAAATTAAATGTGTTAAATCTCAAGATATGCTACAAATTGTCAAAGAAAAACACAAAAACTAAGAACGAAAATCCAGTCCTTCGGAACTAAATGCTACAGAAAGATCCTACGAATACCATGGACCGAAAAAAGAAAGAACACTGATGTCCTGAAAGAACTAAATGTTAAAGAGAATTGGCTGATAAACAACATACTATACAGAAAACTTACATACTTTATTCACGTCAAGCGTCACAATGGCCTGGAAAGAACAATATTACAGGGCAGGGTCCCAGGACGCAGAGACAGAGACAGACCAAGAAGAAGATGGCTACAAGATATTAAAGAAACCATGAACATGACCATTGACGAAGTGGGTGAACTGGCAAGAGACAGAATGAATTTCAGATGTACTGCAAAGAGAGCAACGTCCTATAAAGGATACGCACCTTGATGATGATGATGTCTAAGAAACAGCAGCTGTTAAATGTATAAATAAGATATGAAAATGAAAATCGTGGCATATCCCAAAGGACGTAGCCATCAACCACAGTAAATAAGATATGGAGCTGCAAATTATGAAGTTTTAAGACTAAATTTCCAATTTTCAATTCAATCAGTTATCAGTTATATGAGAACTGTCATCATAGCACTCCGAACATGTCCATAGGTGCTCTGATCTCCGCCTCAGCAAATCCAGCAGCGTCCAGCGACCCAACACGCCAGTTCGATGTTGATTAATCAATCTCCTTGCATATTTAGTATGTCGTTCTTTTCGGCTGCACCAATATTGACACCCATCTCTTTCAATCTGGTCAGCGAGTGGATTCACAGCCCTGAAAATCCTCTGTTCGGAAAGACTCTCTCAATGGGTGAAGAATGTCATTTCGATCCATGACAGCTCCCTCTGATATTGTATTTCAATTCAAATGTTGTATCAATCCCAACATATGCCAGCGAGAGTTGGAAAATGACTAAAGAATAGATATCTGCGAAAAATAATGAACAAAATGGAACCAATTCAGAATTGATGAAATCCAAGAAATGTCTGGTCAACCACTAGTAACAACATTTGTAAGAAGGAGAAAATGGAGATATGTTGGACACACCTTGAGAAGAAATGATCAAGGAATACCAAAGCAGACATTGAGGTGGAACACAAAGGGTTCAAGAAAGTGGGGACGGCCTAGGGAAACCATGAAAATAGGTTTGCTGAGCAATGCAAGAAATATCGGACTTAATTCCGAGACTACACAGGCGAGCAGAACCCAAGAGTGATTGTTCCTGCACTTCTCTCCCTTCTCTAGGAAAAGCTGAATAAATAAAGCCATAAGAAGTGACAAGGTGCGAATCGTAAGGAGGCATGTCCCCTCGAAACAATGGTCGCACCCAATTTGCCAGCTCTAGGCAAGAATCGTCGAAAAGATGCAACGTGTCGTGACGACACCAGGAAATATTGCAGTAAACTCCGTATCAGATGCCAAGCGCAGATACGTTTACTGCGTAAGGTTGGCCGCGCCCAAATCCTAAAGTTGCGTTCTAGTGCCTAACGAAACTGCCCTCCCTGAGACAACCGGGCAAGGTACTGTTGCACTAATAACTAACATCCCCGAATGAACTGGGGTGGGCGATGTTGGTGAACACATAATTTCAGTTGCTTAGCTAGCGCCGAATGAAACAACCCTCTAACATATATATGTGCAGCCCCAGTCCAGTATTTTCCGAGGGCAGTGAAAATGCAGAGTAGACAATGCAAATTGCCAAGGGCCGTCACGTGACCCAAACGGCTGAGAATACTCATATTTACTAATAAAATCATCGTGGATAGAAAAGTAAAGCCGATAATGCAGAGGATTGACCGGTACAAACATCAACATTGGCGAAGGGCGAAACCCTTTGGACGCCGATCAACCTGCTCTAGCAAGATGACGTTCAAGTAGCAAACCCATTCGCCCCACAGTTCTAGGAAATTCTACCCTAGTAAATAAAAAGCTGGAAAAAAATCGGATGTGCTGGCCTTGTCACCATAAGCGCATAACTTGACCCAACGCGCAATCGCTCTTAGACTCAGATCACATACAAACCACAAAGAGTGGTTTAATATGGGGTCGATATGGAGCGTTCGCAGAAGAAGAAGCAGAAGAAGCGGAAGGTGCTTGTGGGTTGTGACCAAGTTTACTATCGCTTAAGCTACACACGTTCACTACAAAACTACAAAATCGAAAAAAAATGTTTTCATGCACTTCATGAAAGGGTTCAATACACCTTATTGTGGGCACTTCATGAAAGGGTTCAATACACCTTATTGTGGGCACTTCATGAAAGTGTTCAGTATACCTTATTGTAGGCACTTCATGAAAGTGTACAATACACCTTATTGTGTGCACTTCATGAAAGTGTACAATACACCTTATTGTAGGCACTTCATGAAAGTGTACAATACACCTTATTGTCTGCACCTCATGCAAGTGTACAATACACCTTATTGTCTGCACCTCATGCAAGTGTACAATGTGCCTAATTGTGGGCACTTCATGAAAGTATACAACGTACCTTATTGTGGGCACTTGCCCGCCTACACAGCGTATTCGAAGCGCGTTGGACGACGGTGTGACAAGCCCCCTGTGAGTGCGGTTCAGTTCCGCCGGCTGGCAGAAAAGCCACAAGCTCTCCACATTTTCGAAGTTGCGGTACTGAACCAAGGGAACGATGTCCATGACACCTGAAGCCGAAGTGCTGAACAGAGCCGAGGCCTGAAGAGCCGAAGAGCCGAAGAGCCGAAGAGCCGAAGCTGAAGGCCGAAGAGCCGAGAGCCGAAGAGCCGAAGTGCTGAAGAGCTGAAGAGCCGAAGAGCCGAAGAGCCGAAGAGCCGAAGAGCCGAAGAGCGAAGAGCCGAAGGCAAGGCGAAGAGCCGAAGAGCCGAAGAGCCGAAGGCCGAAGAGAGGCCGAAGAGCTGAAGAGCGAAGAGCGAAGAGCCGAAGAGCCGAAGAGCCGAAGAGCCGAAGAGCTGAAGAGCCGAAGAGCCGAAGAGCCGAAGAGCCGAAGAGCCGAAGAGCGGAAGAGCCGAAGAGCCGAAGAGCCGAAGAGCCGAAGAGCCGAAGAGCGAAGAGCTGAAGAGCTGAAGAGCCGAAGAGCCGAAGAGCCGAAGAGCCGAAGAGCCGAAGAGCCGAAGAGCTGAAGAGCCGAAGAGCCGAAGAGCCGAAGAGCCGAAGAGCCGAAGAGCGAAGAGCGAAGAGCTGAAGAGCTCGAAAGAGCGAAGAGCCGAAGAGCTGAAGAGCGAAGAGCCGAAGAGCCGAAGAGCCGAAGAGCTGAAGAGCCGAAGAGCTCGAAGAGCGAAGAGCTGAAGAGCCGAAGAGCCGAAAGGAGGCCGAAGAGCTGAAGAGCCGAAGAGCCGAAGAGCCGAAGAGCTGAAGAGCTGAAAGCTGAAGAGCTGAAGAGCGAAGAGCCGAAGAGCTGAAGAGCCGAAGAGCCGAAGAGCTGAAGAGCCGAAGAGCCGAAGAGCTGAAGAGCCGAAGAGCCGAAGAGCCGAAGAGCGAAGAGCGAAGAGCCGAAGAGCCGAAGAGCGAAGAGCCGAAGAGCCGAAGAGCCGAAGAGCCGAAGAGCGAGAGCCGAAGAGCGAAGAGCCAAAGAGCGAAGAGCCGAAGAGCGAAGAGCGAAGAGCTGAAGAGCCGAAGAGCGAAGAGCCGAAGAGCCGAAGAGCCGAAGAGCTGAAGAGCCGAAGAGCTGAAGAGCCGAAGAGCCGAAGAGCTGAAGAGCCGAAGAGCCGAAGAGCTGAAGAGCCGAAGAGCCGAAGAGCTGAAGAGCCGAAGAGCTGCGAAGAGCCGAAGAGCTGAAGAGCCGAAGAGCCGAAGAGCCGAAGAGCTGAAAGCTCAAGTGCTACTGGATCATGGGAATTGTGGGCACTTCATGAAAGTGTACAATGTAGACAAATGTCAAGAGTTACATCATACAATCTTCATTGTTATATGGAGCGGAAACAAGAAGGATGACGCTTGTGAAGTGTTTCAGAAGTAATACAGAAGAATATGAAGTGTTTCTTAGAAATAGAACTACTAAACAAACCACTTCAACAACTTGAAATAAAAATAGACCCGCTCAATGTGATAAGAATTCGACAATCGAGAGATTTGTTTGAAATTAACTCATACAGTGCGTCAAATCATCTGACAATCCGATCTCACTGTACCAATTTTCAGATAAGCCTCTTCACAATACACAATATTAAATAGAAAATATATATTTTCACAATTATTTTGATGCTATATGTGTGTAAGCTACGGAACAGAAATGACATAAGAATAAAAAATCACCTGTTTAAGAGCATACCTTTTTTTTCTCCTTAGCGACATATGGTTGTGAGACATGGAACATTGACATAGCGGCAGAGAAGTGCATTAATGCCTTTGAAGGCAAATGCTACTAGAGAATGCTAAACCGAAATAAATGCTTGCAGAAAACTGATGCACCAGGCCGTAAGGCGCATAACATGGTGCAACGATCCTCACAATGAGGAATGGGATAACGGATTCTACGGTCGTCAATCTGCCTCGAAGATTTAGCCACGCAGTAAGAATGTCAGACCTACCATCACAAGGGTGGCCATAACTTACTGCGGAAGAGGTCAGGTACAAACGGGAAGCAGAAATCATAGGAATTATATCCTACAGAACTGCCCTCAGTATGCAGACTTGAGAAGAAAGAAGTGACCCACTTACACTAGCGTCCAAGACAAACTGTATGGCGTGGTTGATAATCTGAGGCAGACGGCTGCCTTTATTAGAGAATCCGAAATCCCAATCTAGTGAGAACGCAGAAGAAGAAGAAGAATGCAAATGCTACAGAAGAGTACTTAAAATATCATGGACAGAGAAAAGAACAAACGCTTCTGTTCCGCAACAACTTGATATTAAAGAGAGTTGCTATTAATAATATAAAATCAAGGAAAGTTAAATATTTCGGACACATCAAAAGAGATGAATGCCTGGAGAAAATATTTTTGGAGAAAATGGTGCATGGAAGAAGAATGAGAGGAAGACCTAGAAGACGATGTGTGCAAGCTGTTATTGATGATCTGAGAATGATTGCTGCTGACGTCGTTCAACTTGCACAGAATAGAGTTCTTCAGGAATGCTGTCATGGGAGCCAAGTTCTGGAAGGGACACGCTACTTGATGATGATGATGACGATGATGATGATATGTGCACAATTTGGCTGTATAATATATATTTAGTGTCTGGTCAACCACAAGTGACAACTGTTATAAGAAAGAGAAGATGGAGAAATGTTGGACACACCTTGAGGAGAAATAATCAACGAATATCAAAGCAGGCATTGAAGTGGAATGCAAAGGGTTCAAGAAAGAGAGGACGACCTAAGGAGACCCTGAAACGAACTTTGCTGAGAGAGGCAAGAGATATCGGTCTAAGTTCCATAGAGGAGATTGAGCAGTTGCCCAGGATAGTGCGTCCAGGATATTGCAGTATAGAGAAATTACTTGCAGGCCCAATGTAACTTAAAACGGTACTAGAGGAATTATTTTCTTATATATTTTTAATGTTTATTTTTATATTTTTCTTCAATTTATATTTTCTTTTTAATCAAGGGTTTAAATGCTACATATCCTGATATATGACATAGGACTATAGTTCTTAACATCTTCTGCTTCTTTTTCTTCGAGCGTTCCATATCAACAACTTGTTTACCACTATTTCTGATTTATATGTGATCCGAGCCTAAGAGCATTTGTACGTTGTGCTAGTTACGCGCCTACAGGTAAATCAGCACATCCGATTTCTACGACGCATTTATTAGCAAGAGTAGCTTTCCTAGGCCCATACCTCAGTTGCCTCTTACAACATGCCTTGTAGGTCGCAGTGTTTTATTCTTTGCTCCTCTGCGAACCACGGAAACACTCGGGTACTTGTAGGCGCATAAATGACACAACGTACAATCGCTCTTAGGCTCAGACAACGTTCGTGTGTTGCCGCAGCTCACAAGAGGATCAAAGAATAGCAACACTGCAATCTACAAGGCATATCGTAAGAGGCGACTAAAGAAGGGGCATAGGACAGCTTCCCTATTAAATAAAAAGCGTCTTAATATAAGACAGTTATAATTAATTTTATTATGACATCTTCCACTACCTGCAAATTTAATTCCAGACAAGCAGCAAGTAAATACGTAGTTTTAGTGTTCGTATTCTAATAGGCAAACTACTGAACGTATAAGTGGTGCCTAGAAAATCAACAACTGTGGTTGATGGCTGCGTTCTGTAAAAGGTATGCCACGACTTTCATTTGTAATTTTTTCATTATAAGAAGGTGAGCGTTTGTAGCTAAAGCGGTAGTGAGCTCGATCACAACCATATGTACCTGGTTCAAACCCCACGGCGGTCAAGTTTGGAAGCAAATTAGTTTCTGATTTTTACGAACGATGATAGTAGACCTCACCGTTCAGAAAGCAATGGTAAACTATTTAGCGTATAAGTGGTGCAGAAATCGAGTGATAGTGAGCTCGATCACACCCATATGTACCTGGTTCAAACTCTGCGGTGGTCACGTTTGAAGCAAATTAGTTCCTTGATTTTACGAACGGTAATAGTAGACCTCACCGTTCAGAAAGCAATGGTAAACTATTTAACGTATAAGTGGTGCCTAAAATATCGACATCTCGTTTACCGTTGTTGATGACTACGTCCTGTAAAGGGTAAGCCACGATTTTCATTCGGTACTTGTCTACAATTTCACCGCAAAAACTGGGTCATTCTAAATATAGACTGTTTGCGAGCATTGTTCTAAATATAGCGCAGAGGTTCCCCATTATTTATGTTATTGACGTAAAATCCCGTCATTCCCTGAGTGTGTGAGTTTATGTGGCGTCGCCGGATTAAATCCAGAAATTTAGACCCTTCGTAGCTATTATTGCTGATACCATAAGTTTCTAGCCCCCACAGTAACACTCCTAGTCCCATCCTGCCTCCTTCCACCTCACATTCCCACATACAGTCATTTTCAGGGCTCCCAATTCAATTAAAACACTGCTTATTTACATACAAAATACACAATAAACACCACATCTGTGACCTTTGAACCCGGCTCTCCTCCACGTCCGCAAACACTGATGGCGGACTGACGTCACTTAATTTAGGTCAGGTTCCTTTCCTGCGGTGAAATTGTAGACAAGTACTTTCATTCTATTCATTTTAAGAGTACATAAGACAGAGACGATCATCATTTTTCAGATATGTGATCAGAAGGGAAGGCTTAGAACACATTGTGACAAACGGTAAAATCGAGGAGAGGCGAGACAGAGGAAGACAGAGAGAGAACATTTTGGATAGCTTGACCTCATGGCACGAAGAGCGTCAACATCCTGAGACGATAGCAAACACCAGAGACATAGATTTGTGGAGATCCATGATCACCTACCCCAGCCGGCACCTGATGATGATGATTATCTGTTTTATAAATCTATCCAAATCTGAAGTCGGAGAAGGTTCGCCTGAATGGTGAGGGACACTGATAGGTAAAGCAAGTCTTCACGCAATAATCGGAAGTGGCATACAGTTGCTTGATTGCGTCTGAGTTTATAGCGGGTGAACAAGAACAAGAAAATAAATCTATCCATCGAACTAATCTATTTTATAAATTTATCCATCGAACTATTCTATTTTATAATCTATCATCGAACTAATCTGTTTTATAAATCTATCCATCGAACTAATCTGTTTTATAAATCTATCCATCGAGCTAATCTATTTTATAAATCTTTCCATCGAACTAATCTATTTTATAAATCTATCCATCGAACTAATCTGTTTTAACTTAATCTTCCAGGCTCTGCAGACGTCTGAGTCTAAATTTCTAGGTCAAAGAAATGCTTGAAAGATTCTAGAGATGCCAAGTATTCTTCCTACAAATCGTGACATAAAAGCAGTTGATGGACTTCTTCACACAATCAGAGGGTGTATTATGCCTGTGAGTGATTTGATCATCTTCTTCTTCTTCTTCTAACGCTCCACAACGACCACTCTGTGTGATTTGTATGTGATCTGAGCCTAAGAGCGATTGTACGTTGTGCCAGATATAGTTACAAGTAGGCCAGCACATCCGATTTATTATACGCTTTTTAGTTACTAGCAGTGGCGGCTCGTGATCATTTTGTTTTGGGCCAGACAAAAATTTGCGGAAAAAATCATGATTATGGGTTAGGTTATATTTTAATTCATAAAACAAGTACACGTTACACATTATTTTTGGTGGTGCCCGGCCCCACTTGCCCCTAATGACGAGCCGCCACTGGTTACTAGGGTAGCTTTCCTAGTTCCTATATCAGTCACGTTCTACGACATGCCTTGTAGTTGCTATTCTTTGATTCCCTTGCAAACCCGGACCACACGGGCAAGTGATTTGATACAGTTGATTAATTTGAATTCAAGTGTTACAGAAGACAACTAAAAATACTCATCATGCATTGGTCTTTTTGTCTCAGGAGACAATAGGTCTTGTGTCATGTAGTATGTTCTGCGCTGAATCACAACGTTTCTTGTGACTGTAATGGCCTAAACCTCTCCGTGACGCATGCCTGGGAGATTTTTATGGAGTAACTGGGTTGCCCAAGCGTCAACTACCCCTGTCGACTTCGCTGATAGAATCCAGAGGAGTGCATGCACGACATCCGGTATCAGTTCGGTTGCAGGAGCTGCCTGTAGGACATCACTTGATGCCTGTCCGCCTTAGGGGCTCCACTCCGGATTTTCTGTTTGGGTTTACTTCAACAGTCTTTGCCTCTCCCGAAGCTCCTACAAGGCAGTGGGGCTATTTGCCCGTAGTTGGGGATCTGGATCTTGGATATCAGGGTAAATCCACTGATATCACAAGTCTGGGAGGCTAGACCTCCACCGAGATTTTTTTGGAGTTAACTCCCAAAGGACATAAAAAATATTTTTAAATCCTGACCTAGGAGGTCAAAAATACATTGTAAGAATACTATGAAGAGACAAAAGAAGAAATATGTCAAGTTTAACAACGAACATGACGAGAAATTATTGATGAAAAAGGTAAAATGTAAAAAAAAAAGAAATATTTTGGATATATGAAATGACATGATTTGTTGAAGATCTTTCTGGAGGGCGTGGTAACTAGCAGATCGCGTCTATGTATGAAGATCTTTCTGGAGGGCGTGATAACAATCAGATCGCGTTTATGTATTAAGATCTTTTTGGAGGGCGTGATAACTATCAGATCGCGCTTATGTATGAAGATCTTTCTGGAGGGCGTGATAACTAGCAGATCGCGTATATGTATGAAGATCTTTCTGGAGGGCTTGATAACTAGCAGATCGCGTCTATGTATGAAGATCTTTCTGGAGGGCTGATAACTATCAGATCGCGCTATGTATGAAGATCTTTCTGGAGGGCGTGATAACTATCAGATCGCGTTATGTATGAAGATCTTTCTGAGGGCGTGATAACAATCAGATCGCGCTTATGTATGAAGATCTTTCTGGAGGGCGTGATAACTAGCAGATCGCGTCTATGTATGAAGATCTTTCTGGAGGGCTTGATAACTAGCAGATCGCGCTTATGTATGAAGATCTTTCTGGAGGGCGTGATAACTATCAGATCGCGTTTATGTATTAAGATCTTTCTAGAGGCCGTGATAACTAGCAGATCGCGTCTATGTATGAAGATCTTTCTGGAGGGCTTGATAACTAGCAGATCGCGTCTATGTATGAAGATCTTTCTGGAGGGCGTGATAACTATCAGATCGCGCTTATGTATGAAGATCTTTCTGGAGGGCGTGATAACAATCAGATCGCGCTTATGTATGAAGATCTTTCTGGAGGGCGTGATAACTAGCAGATCGCGTCTATGTATGAAGATCTTTCTGGAGGGCGTGATAACTATCAGATCGCGCTTATGTATGAAGATCTTTCTGGAGGGCGTGATAACTATCAGATCGCGTTTATGTATTAAGATCTTTCTAGAGGCCGTGATAACTAGCAGATCGCGTCTATGTATGAAGATCTTTCTGGAGGGCTTGATAACTAGCAGATCGTGTCTATGTATGAAGATCTTTCTGAGAGCGTGATAACTAGCAGATCGCGTCTATGTATGAAGATCTTTCTGGAGGGCGTGATAACTAGCAGATCGTGTCTATGTATGAAGATCTTTCTGGAGGGCTTGATAACTAGCAGATCGCGTCTATGTATGAAGATCTTTCTAGAGGGCGTGATAACTAACAGATCGTGTCTATGTATGAAGATCTTTCTGGAGGGCGGGATAAAGAGCTTTCTAAGAATTTTTTGGAATAATTTGTCGTTGAATGCGTGGACCCATGATTGACTCTGTCGCTGTGGCGTAGTAGTTCGGTGCTCGTCTCTCGTGCCAAAGATACCAGGTTTGCTCCCTTGTGGAGATATCTGGATATTGTTTCAGAGATCAATTATCTAAGTGTAGGTGAGATCGAATTCCTAGTCCTATCGGAGACCGACGATGAAACGTTTGTCCCGTGTTTAATTTGAGCTTGTAAAAGAACCATTGGCAGTTCTAAATCGAGAATATCAGGCTGGAAAGCTGCTGCCCGGGCAAAATTCATTAGAAAAGATTATCTTGTTCTTATATCTCGTTCTGTCATTCTCCAGCATTACGATCCGTATAGCAAAGTTGATAGCATGCAGCTGCGGTATAGCAAAGTTGATAGCAAGCAGCTGCGGTATAGCAAAGTTGATAGCATGCAGCTGCGGTATAGCAAAGTTGATGGCATGCAGCTGCGGTATATATTAGTCTTTCTTTCTTTCTCGAATCCTGTTTGCCTCACAGCGTCAGGTCAAGAAGAGGTTTCTAAAACAGGCCCTTGTATGCGCTTCGTAGATAGTCTCTTTCGTCGCCTCTGTTCTCTTTGAAGTCCATCTTTTGCGTGGCCGGCCTTTTGCTTTGTACTCATTGTATCGGAGCAGCATTGCTCTTTGAGGTGCACTGTCTGGTGGTAATCTGCTTACGTGGCCGAACCATTTAATTTGTTGTTTCTTGATGAAGTCAGTACTGAGGCTGTATCCACTTTTTTCCTGATGTCTTCATTTCTCAATCGGTCCCTTCTTGTTACACCCAGCATTCTGCGTAGACACTTCATCTCTGTCGTGACTAGTTTTATTATTATATATTAGTCTTGGTTCTAAAGCTGTATTGGACAGATTTCCAGTCTATCTGAGGGGTCATGAACTCACTTCGTGCCTTACTCAGTTGTTTTTTCTAACATAATATAACTTTAATTTAGCATGTTGCGTTGTTTTTAAAATCAATATCTCTTTATCAACAATACTCTCCTCTTCTTCTTTGCGTTCGTTCTTTACGACCAATTTTAATCACTTTTGTGATATGTTTGATCTTTGCCAAGAACGTGTATACGTTGCACATTGGTTTGGTAGGCCCTAAACGCATAGACTTCTACACGTTTAGGACATGTGCATCCTATTTCATCCAAACCTCCTTAGTCGCCTCTTGCGACATGCGTGGCAGTTAACAGTGGTTCTATTCTTTACACCCCAGATTTGGGCCCCGGTAACCACTCGGGCGATCAACAATACTGAAATGCGAGGTCACGCAAAGGTTGGGGTCTTATTTCCTAGAATTTTTATCACAAGCGCAAACATTGGCGAAGGGCGATACTTTTCGGACGCCGATTATCCCACTCTAGCAAGATGACGTCCAAGTAGCAAACCTATCCGTCCCACAGTTCTAGGTAATGCTACCTAGTAAATAAAAGCTGACAAGAAATCGGATGTTTAAGTCGAAGGATTGACTTCATTGCACCGGGTTTTAACCCATATGGCTCGGTTCCTCTCCGCAGAAATGGCACGCCACCTGCGGAGAGTATTGCACAAAGCACGAACTCCGTAGCTCCATCAATAATCATAGGGGTTTCTGGAAAAAACTGCACTCGTGAACAGAATGGCGCGGTCCGTGTCGATGGTAGTTGTGGAATGAAGAAATCGGATGTGCTGGCCTATGCACCCATAGACGCATAACTGGCACAACGCACACGCGTTCTTATACTCAGAATCCATATAAACCACAAAGAGTGGTTTAATAAGTGGTCGATATGGAGATTTCGCAGCAGAAGAATTTGTGCATGAACTCGCCGGCCTTATGTTGCCTACTATCGCTGTCTCTGTTTCTCTGAGCAGTAAGCCGGACAAGTCCAAGGAAGCACTAGAGTGCGCTGCAAAAAAGGTTCTAGAGTGTACAAAACAGGAACTAAGGGATTACATGCCTAATCCAGACAAAATTAAAGACATCGTGGATACCATGTGTAACACTAAAAACGGTAAGTCAAATAGTAAACGAAATTAGAGCTTTTAGCAATATTAATAAAGTAAAAGAAAGTAAAGGAACCCATTCATACCTCGTGGTATATAGGTCAATACAGTCTTAGGCCTGTATTTTTCATTGACCGTCGGCTCCCGATGGGTGGTGTGGTCAGCATCACGCCGGCCGCCTTTACTTTCCTAGAGCATGTCTGATACCCAGTTGAGGCTGGGTCGACCTGAGAGCCGTCGCGGTCGGGAAAATTTCACGCGCATTGCGGGAGATGAACCCAGACCACCAGCCTTGCGAAGGGAGGTCACTAACAACTACGCTACAGCGGCTCTTAGGTAATATTAATAATAATAAATAATAATAGACGTGAATCGCAAGTGATGATGACAACAGCATAGACGTGTGCTGCTGCACCTCTCTGGTATGTGCGGAGGTGACTCCAATCCTAGAACACAATCCTAGTCCAATCCTAGAATATAATACCCTACCACCGGTGGGTCATACATGATCAAGGTTAGACATGTGGGTGTTGCGTGTTTCGTCTTTTTTGTCTATGCCTCAACGACACGACGATTCTCAGTTATGCGAGTTCCTCTTGTGTTGTTACAGTGCCACATTTGACGATCTTGCGCCAGGGATTCCCAGGACGTGGTGTCTATATCGAAGCATTTCAGAGACACTTTAAGAGTGTCTTTAAAGCATTTTTCTGTCCACCAGCTGAACGTCTGTCCACTTCAAGTTCGCCATACATCAGCTGTTTTGGGAGCGTTTATCAGGCATCCGAGCAACGTGACCGGCCCATCTCACTTGGATCTTCTGCAACAGGATGATGACGCTTGGGATCTTTGCTCTTTTGAGAACTTCGGTATCTGGAATTGTGTCCTGCCAGTTTATTTTTAGTAATGTGTGTTAGATGGAGGTGGTTTGAACATGTATGTCGTATGACAGTGGGGGCATTGGCTAGGACAGCTCTCAGATGGACAACGGATGGGAAGAGAAGGCCTGGACGTTTAAAGGAACATGGCGAAGAAGGGTGGAGAGAGAATTAAAGGAGTTTGGCCTGACGTGGGAGACTGTTGGTAGAAAGGCAGCAGAACGGAAACAGGGAAATTATGGTGGAAGCCTTATGTGTCAATCGGGACACAAAGAGAATATAGATAGAATCTCCGTAGACAGCTTGCGTGGAAGGGGTTTAGTTTTCTTAGTAAGCTAGCAACTAACATAACTTTAGTTACAGGGCAATGTTATGTTATGTTATGTTATGTTATGTTATGTTATGTTATGTTATGCAATCGACGTCATGGCACATTGGGCATTCCCATTCGTGCTCTGTCCTCCGTTGCAGCAGCCATCCCAAAGTCAATTTGCTCACAGTACCCATGAGAAGTTGATTACTATATCTTCTCTCTACCCCGAAGACGACACTGTCTGGCATGTCCAAACTTAACGCCTAATTCTCGAACTCGTTCCAGTGTCTGAGACCCGCCCATATCACACAATTGAGAGCGTACCGCATTGATGATATCGGCTCTGTCCATGCTTCTGCCCACTTGAGTCGGGGCACTGTTTGCAAGAGAGTCAGCACGCTCGTTACCCCGCACTACAGCATGTCCAGGCGTGTACAGCCAAGTCATTTTCTTGAGATGTGATCTCCGAATGATGTCCACCCATTCCACACGCATACTTCCAGATTCAATCAGTTGAAGCATATTCACCGAGTCTGATATGATGATCGTATGGGTAACCTGTTGCTCAGCCACCCATGCCAGAGCCCTGGAGGCAGCGGTGATCTCCATAGTCATGCTCGATGTCATTGTCTCAAAAGCCTGTCAATAAGTGTGCGACCGTTTCGTTGTGCAAGGCAATGCTGTCAGGATGACGCGTCAAGATGGTTGTGAATTTCAACCGACCTCAAACCAAAGTAGATTTTCAGTTTTTCTTGGATAAAATTTGTATATTCTAGCCTTAATGTGATAGATTAGTACACTGTGTGACCATCTAGGGGTTTCTGAAGCCACTGGGACAGGTCTAACAAGTCGACAGTGATATAATGTGACCCATCTAGGGGATTCTGAAGCCACTGGGACAGACCTAACAAGTCGACAGTGATATAATGTGACCCATCTAGGGGATTCTGAAGCCACTGGGACAGGTCTAACAAGTCGACAGTGGTCTAATGTGACCCATCTAGAAATTCTAAGCCACTGGGACATGCCTGCAGTCGACAGTGGTATAATGTGACCCATCTAGGGATTCTGAAGCCACTGGGACAGGTCTAAAAGTCGACAGTGGTCTAATGGACCCATCTAGGAAATTCTGAGCCACTAGGGACATGCTAGCAAGTCGACAGTGGTATAATGTGACCCATCTAGGGAATTCTGAAGCCACTGGGACAGGTCTAACAAGTCGACAGTGGTCTAATGTGACCCATCTAGGAAATTCTGAAGCCACTGGGACATGCCTAGCAAGTCGACAGTGGTATAATGTGACCCATCTAGGGGATTCTGAAGCCACTGGGACAGACCTAACAAGTCGACAGTGATATAATCTAAATTGGGCTCGTAGAATTATGAAGAGATTTTCAAAAGCGGTAAGCAAGGACACAACATATTTGGGTAGTAAAGTGTCAAACAACGGAGACATGATGAAAGAAATAAACTCGTATTGCTATAGCAGCTAGTGCCTTCACTAAATTAACAAATATCTGGCAATCTCAAGACCTTAGAATATGCACAAAAGTTAAATTGTTTAGATCATGTGTGATTCCTGTACTGACCTACGGTTGTGAAAGTTGGAAATCAACAAAGAAAATTGATAAGAAACTAGACAGCTTTGAGAATAAATGTCTCCGAAAATTATTAAAAGTAAATGGAGTGATTTCGTTTCTAACAACACAGTGAGAGATAGAACACATCAACAACCTGTATCAAATATTATAAGGAAATGAAAGTGGAAATATTTAGGTCATGTTCTTAGATCAGACGAAAAGAGACTAAATCGACAAGTCCTTATGTGGTCACCAGTTGGGAAAAGAAAACGTGGAAGACCAAAGACCACCATACGAAGAACAATCCAATAAGAAAGTAAACTATTGGGATGTAAAACCATATACATGATCTCCAACTGCTAGCAATACGATCCAACTGAAATCATTAATGATGAAAACGGACATGCTCTAAATCAGCGTTTCCCAAAGTGGGCGCTGAAGCGTTCTAGGGGCGATAGTGGGTTGAGAAGAATTTAAGGAGGGGGCGTTCAGGCGATTATGGATCGGTGGCTCTTAAAGAAGAGATTAATAATAAATATTTTAAAATAAATTATTTTCGTGATTTTACGATTGAATAATCATTTAAAATTTGAATTCTGCATTTTAATTCATCTTATGCCGTCTTACACGCTATTTCATGCATATACTCATTTGAAAATTGACAATGCATTACAGAAATATATATATATCAATTTTCTATATCAAAGAGAAAATGGAGCATGTATATATGTGGGAGGGGAGGGTTGAAAAACTGTTATATTGTGGAGAGGGGCGTAACAAAGTTTATATTGTGCAAAGTGGGCGGTGGGTCGAACATATTTCTGAATTTATGCTCTAAATGAATCAAAAATTATAATGAACAGAGGACGGCAATATTTTAATGAACTCTCAACCTACAACAAGAAGATCAACTCAACACTCAAGAACACACAGTAGACGCGGCTACAGATGCAGAACCAAGTATAACACTTTCATAGATTAGAAATGCTGTAAACATGGCTCCATCTAACAAAACATCAGAAACAGACAATATCTAGGCCGACCTAATCAAAGCAACTAAAGAGGTTAGAACACGCTGGTTACACAGACTATTCAACCAAGTCTGGATCACACAAGAAACACCAGAAGATTGGAGGAATGCAACAATAGTTCCCATCTGGAAGAAGAAAGGTAGCAAAAGGGATTGTACGGAACATAGAGGAATAAATAGCGTTACTGAGACACATAGGAAAATATTTATGTAAAGTGCTAGAAAAAAGGCTCCGCCATATCATCGAACCACAGCTTAACGACTCACAAATGGGATTCTGGAAGAATGGAAACTGTACAGACGCGAAACAGTACAGCTTTTGAAGAAGAAGAAGAAGAAAAAGGAAATTATGATTATTGTTCTGTGGAAATATTAGCAATGTGTCATTGTTGACTTTTTGATCGGTAAGTACAAGTTAATTATTTCAAATTTTTCATTTCAGAAGTGGATTTCAAATGTGCAAAGAGCCATGCATCTAAACTGTTCAACTGCACCAAGAATAAGGAAATGTCTGAAGTCGGTAACAATACAACAGAGAATAGTACAGCAAATAAACTGTGCAAGTAAGTAGTGTGGGTGAATTTGTGAATCAAATAAGTAATGATGGTGAATTTATGAATTAAAATAAATAATAATGGTGAATTTGTGAATAAATAAATAATGATGGTGAATTTGTGAATAGAATAAATAATGATGGTGAATTTGTGGAATTAAATAAACAATGATTGTGAATTTGTGAGTTAAATAAATAATGATGGTGAATTTATTAATTAAATAAATAATTATGGTGAATTTGTGAATTTAAAAAATGATGATGGTGAATTTGTGAATTAAATAAATAATGATGGTGAATTTGTACCTTAAATAAATAATGATGGTGAATTTGTGAATTAGGTCAGTAGTGTAGTTGAAATTGTAAATGAAATATGTTGAAAAAGTGAATTTTTAAATGAAGCATGAAGAGAACGTGAATTTTTGAATTAAGTAAGTAGTGAATGTGAATTTTTCAATTAAGTTTTAGTTTGGATTATCTTGATTGCACTCCGGACATGTCCAGATTCGATCTCATTCTCAATATTTCCAACAGCGTCCAGAGACTGACCGTACCAGTTCAATTTTAAATGATGAGCCAACTCATATATTATGTTGTGCTGTTCTTTTCTGGCCACTCCAATCTTCAGTCCCAGTTCTTGTAATCTAGTAGTTGACGTGGATTTGTTTAGATGAAATCTTCTTTGCTGCCATTCTATGAGTGCGTTCTAAATGTAAGCTCTTTTCATTGGCTGGACTCATCATATCGTCAGTTTACTTGTTCTCTCATTGCCAAAGACACCCATGTGTCCCGTAACGAAGATAAATGTAATTTTAAAATTGTTGGCGCTTATAGTGATTCAGTCCATTGCCTGCGCATCGAACCAGCTTCCTTCTTTTGGATCATGCTCAATGAATCACTCAGAATGCACACATGAGTGTAGTTTTGTGACTCCAGCCGAGTAGTGCTCTACTCACCACCAGTAACCTCATTGTCATGCAGCTTGTTGCCATGCAAAATACACCACTGGCTTTCTGAACCATTCTGTCGCATGAGCCTACAGAGTAGTGATTTAGTGGCGCCAGTACTTCCATTGTTTATGAATCGAGTAAATACTTCTTCACCGTTCAACTCCCAACGGAGCACAGGTCTTCAACAAACTTCTTCCAGCTCTTCCCCTCTCTTGTCATCCCTAAGTAAACACTAGTGTAGGTGAATTTGTGAATCGAGTAAAAAATGTAAGTGAATTTGTGAATTGATAAAAAAAAAGTGTATGTGAATTTGTGAATCAAGTAAGTACAGTCGCATTATTCTTCCCCTTCGACTCTAGGAGTCATCAAACATTTAAACATTTAGATCCGTAACCAAGGCCTTCCACTCCCGCCTATCCAAGGCCATCATTTCCACATCTCTCCACTCTATCCATCCTGTTTTCTTTCCATTCTGTCTCCAACTCTCGTCTCCATGTGTTCCTGGGTCTTCTCTTACTTGTTCCTGGGTCACTTGTTCTGGCTCTCTTACTTGTTCCTGGGTCTTCTACTTGTTCCTGGGTCTTCTTACTTGTTCCTGGGTCTTCTTACTTGTTCCTGGGTCTTCTCTTACTTGTTCCTGGGTCTTCTCTTACTTGTTCCTGGGTCTTCTCTTACTTGTTCCTGGGTCTTCTCTACTTGTTCCTGGGTCTCTCTTACTTGTTCCTGGGTCTTCTACTTGTTCCTGGGTCTTCTCTTACTTGTTCCTGGGTCTTCTCTTACTTGTTCCTGGGTCTTCTCTTACTTGTTCCTGGGTCTTCTCTTACTTGTTCCTGGGTCTTCTCTTACTTGTTCCTGGGTCTTCTCTTACTTGTTCCTGGGTCTTCTCTACTTGTTCCTGGTCTTCTCTTACTTGTTCCTGGTCTCTACTTAGTCTTGTCTCACTGTTCGGGTCTCTTACTTGTTCCTGGGTCTTCTCTACTTGTTCCTGGGTCTTCTCTTACTTGTTCCTGGGTCTTCTCTTACTTGTTCCTGGGTCTTCTCTTACTTGTTCCTGGGTCTTCTCTTACTTGTTCCTGGGTCTTCTCTTACTTGTTCCTGGGTCTTCTCTTACTTGTTCCTGGGTCTTCTCTTACTTATTCCTGGGTCTTCTCTTACCTCTATTGCCCTGGGGGTTCCACAATAGAGCTTGTCTACTAGATTTGTAGTCTATTGATACTGTCAGAGGGTTTCATCAGTGTGTGTGTGTCCTATCCATCACCACCTTCTACTCCTTATCTCTTGTTCCACCATCTCTTGTCCCATTCTATCGCACCGTTCCTTGTTTGTAGTCCTATCATACCATCGCAGATGGAGTATCCTGCGCAGTCATCTAATCTGAATGTCTGCAACGTTTTGGTGTTCCCTTTAGTTATTCTTCATATCGAACGGCAACCTTGACATTTGAGTTAAATATCAGTTATCCTCATCAAGGTGCGTCTCCTTTATAGGACGTTACTCTCCTTGCAGCGCATCTGAAATTCACTCTGTCTCTAGCCATTTCACCCACTTCGCCGATGGTTTCTTTAACCCTTTCGCTGCTACATACTTTCTGAAGGCTGAGCTAAAAATACCTACTCGCTGTTTCTGGGTCACAAACATGAATTAACACCTAAAGCAGTGACAGTGGCAATGTATAACGTCTTTAGCCCACAGAGGAGAGATAATAACAGACAAGTTAATGTGTCTTTAGAAGTAAATGGGAAAAACGTATATATACGTCCTTGGCAGCTAAAGGGTTAATATCGTGTAACCATATTCTTCTTGGTCTGCCTCTGCGTCCTGGGACCCTGCCCTCTAATATTGTTCTCTTCAGGCCACCGTGTTACTTGATGTTACCAAAGCATCTAATTTTTTAAAATCCTTATCTTTACTTTATTCCTGATCATTCTTGAACTCCATTTGTTAAGTACAGTTACCTTACTTCATTAAAAAATTTGTATCCACAGCGCATCTGATTTCAGCTTCGAATGCTTGAAAACCGAGCTGGTTCCATGTGGCTGCGCTACTGTCAGGGCCTTCGAAACAGTGGTCCGTGACTATTCTCGTCCACCATCATGCCCCCAAATTACTGTACCTCGTGTACGATGTGACTCGAAGAACCAAACTCTGTTTGTTCATAACGGAACTGGAAGACAAAATAGTGGATCGACTGCAGTTTTCTTAGTTTCTGTTGTTGCTTTTATTTACTTTCAATTTTGTTCCACTTAAATCATGATTGTAATGATTGCTACATTCACATTAAGTTCTGTGTCTAACAGATAATGTGGGAATATATTTGGATTGAATATGAAAATAGACAGCAGCGTAGTAGTAGTAGTAGTAGTAGTAGTAGTAGTAGTAGTAGTAGTAGTAGTTTAGGTTAGACAGCATCGTAGTAGTAGTAGTAGTAGTATCAGGGTTAGACAGCAGTGTAGTAGTAGTAGTAGTACCAGGGCTAGACAGCAGCGTAGTAGTAGTAGCGTAGCAGTTTAGTAGTTGTAGTATTAGGGTTAGACAGCAGCGTAGTAGTAGTAGTAGTAGCATTAGGTTAGACAGCAGCGTAGAAGTAGTAGTAGTAGTATCAGGGTTAGACAGCAGCGTAGTAGTAGTAGTGACAGGGCTATACAGCAGCGTAGCAGTAGTAGTAGTGTAGTAGTGTAGTAGTAGTAGGAGCATCATGGTTAGACAGCAGCGTAGCAGTAGTAGTAGGAGCATCATGGTTAGACAGCAGCGTAGCAGTAATAGTAGTAGCATCATGGTTAGACAGCAGCGTAGTAGTAGTAGTGTAGTAGTAGTAGGAGCATCATGGTTAGACAGCAGCGTAGTAGTAATAGTAGTAGCATCATGGTTAGACAGCAGCGTAGTAGTAGTAGCATCATGGTTAGACAGCAGCGTAGTAGTAGTAGTGTAGTAGTAGTAGGAGCATCATGGTTAGACAGCAGCGTAGTAGTAGTAGTGTAGTAGTAGTAGGAGCATCATGGTTAGACAGCAGCGTAGTAGTAATAGTAGTAGCATCTGGTTGACAGCAGCGTAGTAGTAGTAGCATCATGGTTAGACACAGCGTAGTAGTAGTGTGCCAGGGTTGACAGCAGCTAGTAGTAGTAGTGCCAGGGTTAGACAGCAGCGTAGTAGTAGTAGTAGTAGTAGTAGTGCCAGGGTTAGACAGCAGAGTAGTAGTAGTAGTAGTACCATAGTGTACTAGGACTACCCTCTTAGTTTTGTTTGATGTACCCATAGCTCACACTGCCTCACAAAATGAGAGCAAATGTTACATTCCTTTCATTTTTCTTATTTAACATTCATTTATTTTTCTATAACTTTTCTAACCAAGACTTAGTGTAACACGCTGTCTTCTTTGTTTTATATATATATATATATATATATATATATATATATTTTAAGTATTCATTTTTGCTAGTTATGTAACTCTATATATATATATAAGAGTGAGTTTAATGAAATTGTATATATGTCTGTTGACATTAAGTGGAGATATCTGGACATCCTACAGACTTGAAATTTGGCAAGAGGGTAGCTTTCATAGATGGAAATATGTAGAAATTATAAAACAGAACTATTGGTTCGTTTCTATATCTAAATTCCAACTTTACGAAATGGTCATGAAAACTTAAAAACCGATAAACGGGAATGTATGTTTTCACTTGTCGTTCAAATATTTAAGCGATGATGACGACTATTATTATAAGGTATTTTAACACATTTGATAAGAGGTGCATGTGGCTTAATTGATAAGTGCACATTAAAGCGATGATGACGACTATTATTATAAGGTATTTTAACACATTTGATAAGAGGTGCGTGTGTCTTAATTGATAAGTGCACATTCTACCATGCAGTGCATACGCGTTCGATTCACCCACGGACCAGATTTTTTTTTAAACACATCTGGTCACTAGATAAGTTTATAATCTGAATAAATTCCATTGTAATGAAGAGATGGATTGGTCATACACTACGGAAAACATAGTCGATTGCTGTATATGTACTAGGATGTGGATAGGAACAACCGTTCTCCCACTCCAAGGTAGCAGTTAGCGGACTAGACAGGTAGTTTAGATAAATAAGATAGTAGAAATTAGATAGGTAGAGACCATAGGGCTTGCACACCAAAGCTGCGCACTACGAACACAATATCAGCACTAGAACGAGACTAGTTTGATGTAGATTAGTTAGTACTGCTTAGCGACGTTGTGACAACATAGGAGACCGATATAAACAAGAGACATGGACGGACGTGTTTTTGCCTAGCCATGAAATAACATCAATAAATATGAAATAATTAAACCAAGAGTTGGCGTTCATGTTTTACATGGCAGGTCTAGCCATACAACACCATACCAAAAATCACCACATAACAAGACCCCCCCCTACTACATATATGATAGATAATCAGGCCCTATCGTGACTTTCTTGGATCCGTCCCCTTCCCCATATGACTGTCATTCTCCTCAGAAATGTCCGCCTACTGCCGAGAATATTGCCAAAGCACGAACTCATTAGCTTCGGCAACAATCTTAAAAATCTTTGAAAAAATGCATCGAGGAATAAATGACGCTGTCTGAGTTCAAACACACGACCTTCTGAAAGCAAGACAAACTGATTGACCATCTCACCAAAGAGACCCTCCATGTTAATTAGATAACGGATCCAATGCCTGCTGCCTTGTTTGTTGTTTCACAATCTAATCATTTCTGTATTGTATAATTTTGTTTTGTGAAGAGAACACCTTTTTACTATTAATATAACTTATTGTTTTATTGTGTTTATAAATTGTTTGTTGCCCGCGTGCCCAGCGTGTTCGTAGCGCGTTGGACTATGGGTGACTAGTCCTCTGTAAGTGCGGGTTCAACTCCGCGGACTGGCAGAAAAGCTACAGGTTCCCCAGATTTACGGTGTTCGTGGCACCGAGTCGAAGGGTTACGATGTCCTTGACACCGAGCCGAAGAGCTTTCAGCTCAAGTGCTTCTGGATCGGGAAAAAAATTGCTTGTTAGGGGTCAAAGTCGCATAGGGACAATCTGGCGCCAGGATTATTGAGCTGACAATAATTAAGATCCTACCACACCTCCACGTGGTGACAATGGAAACAGACAACGGTTTCTGTCTAGTCAAGAGGGTAGGGATCGAGGTAGTGGTAGTAGTGCAAACACGGAAAAGTAATGCAGGTCCAAAAATGAATAGAACCAAATGGACGCATCTGCTGTGGTCTGAACTCGATGAAAAGTCGCACAAATGGAAGCTGAAACGTAAGGAATAGTAGCGTACGATCGTCTGTGAACGAATGTCAACTCCCCTCTACAAAATGGATGAGGGGTGCATTTAGAGAAGACCGTGGGCCCACATGGGGCAAAATTTGGAGCCCTGAGGTGGGGGCTCGAATGCAGTTGCTAAAAAAACGAATTGTATAAAATTTTCAGGAGGAAAATATTCACGTCCCCTCGAAGTAATGGTGGCAACGCCTTTGCCAGCTCTCGGCAAGGATCATCAGAAGAGATGCAATGTGAAATGACGACGCAAGGGTGGGTAATGTTGGCCGAGCGCAAATCCTAAAGTTGCGTTTTAGTGCCTAACGAAACTGCCTTCCTGAAACAACCGGGCACGGTACTGTTGTTCTTACAACTAACATTCCTGGAGAAACCGGAGCTGGTGATGCTTGGCGAGCACAAAATCTAAGTTGCGCTGTTAGCGCCTAATGAAACGACCCTCTACATTATTTGTGCACATCCGCAGTCCAGTGTTTTCCTGGGTCAGGGAAAATGCAGAGTATAAACTTCAAATTGTCAAGTGCCGACACGCGCCTCGAAAAGGCTGAGAATGTTCCTATTCTGGAATAAACTCAACGTGGTCAGAAAAGTGAGGCCAGCATTGTAAAGATTTGACAGGTGGTCCAACTCCGAACAATCTCGAAGGCCGAAACTTTTCACGGTGTGTTGCACGAGTAAGATGACGCCCAAGGACAAGCTTATGTGCCCCAAAAGACTGAGAAATGTTCCTAATCCGGAACATAGTCAGAAAGGCTGCACAGTTCTTTGGCGTAGATCATAAAACCCATATATACGGCGAAAGATGATCGTAAAAGAGCAGATCCTAGGGCAAGCTACCCTAGCAAATAAAATGCTAGCTCTAAATCGGACGTGCTGGCCTAGTACGCATATATGCGTATACGCTATAGGCGCATAATTTGGCACACCGTAAATAAAAACATTCGTCAAAGATCAATTATATATCACAATAGATAAAATTGGCCGCGAAGAACGAACGCAAAGAAGACGAAGGAATGTTTGTTATGTCTAATAGGAGAACTGTGATATCGTAGTAGTTAGTGCACTCGTTTCTTAGGCATGTGATCGGGGTTTAACTCCACAATGGGGGTAGAATTTTGTGTGTGACTGTAACAGTTCTCAGGTCGACCAAGATTCAATTGGGTACCAGAAAAGCACTGGGAAGTAAAGACGACCGGTGTGATGTTGACCACATTCCCCGTTGTGGGGCGATAGTCGTGGAAACATACAGACCTACCACTGAATTCCCTAATATTCCTCAAGATATTCCAGAGGCTTAGGTGGATATACTGTCCGGGCTCTGCGGGTGTTTTCGGTAATGAGAGAGCGGACAGGCTTGCATCAACAGCATCGATTGTTGGGGAGTTGAAGATGGATAAGGGGATATTCTTCTGTCTCTTCGCGACTCTCTGTTGGATGAGGACACTAAAATCGATGTTGAATCGATCAAGCGATTTAGGAAGTTTGGAGTTACCCGTTGTACAAGTCGAACTGGATGCCTGAGAGGCAGAGGGAGAGGTGTGTTTAATCAGCGAGCCACGGAAACATCAGTATGCATATGCCAAACCTGGACACTGACAACAAATGATAGAAGAAAACTAGTCACAACAGAGATGAGTTATGTACGCAGAATGCTGGGGTAACACAAAGAACCGGTTGAGAAATGAAGACATCAGGAAAAAAGTGGATAAAACATCAGTACTATTCATCAAGAAACAACAAATTAAATGGTTCTACCACATAAGCAGATTACCAACAGACAGTGCACCTGAAAAAGCAATTCTGCTCCGATACAATGGGTACAAGGCTAAAGGCAGGCTACGCAAAAGATGGACCTCAGAGATATTCAGTATATATATATGGAACTGCAGTAAAACTATTTGATTGGCAAAACACGTAATTACAAAGTACTGTAGTTTGCTTGATAAAGGCCTTGTTGGTCGAAACGTTGCTGTATTTTGTCATTGTTTTTGTAATTTGTAAAACCTCAGAGATAACAAAGGCGATCTACGAAGCGCACACAAAGGCCCGTTATAGAAATCTCTTCGTGATCTGACGCTGTAAGGCAAAACAAGAATGGAGAAAAGAAAGTATGATACAGTTCATAACAGCACAAAACAAAACACAGTAGGACTGCTTCGTTCAATAAATACATAGAAGATATGTAACAAAACACAGTAGGACTGTTTGTTCAATAAATACATAGAAGATATGTAACAAAACACAGTAGGACTGCTTGTTAATAAATACATAGAAGATATGTAACAAAACACAGTAGGACTGCTTCGTTCAATAAATACATAGAAGATATGTAACAAAACACATAGGACTGCTTGTTCAATAAATACATAGAAGATATGTAACAAAACACAGTAGGACTGCTTCGTTCAATAAATACATAGAAGATATGTAACAAAACACAGTAGGACTGCTTCGTTCAATAAATACATAGAAGATATGTAACAAAACACAGTAGGACTGCTTCGTTCAATAAATACATAGAAGATATGTAACAAAACACAGTAGACTGCTTGTTCAATAAATACATAGAAGATATGTAACAAAACACAGTAGGACTGCTTCGTTCAATAAATACATAGAAGATATGTAACAAAACACAGTAGGACTGCTTCGTTCAATAAATACATAGAAGATATGTAACAAAACACAGTAGGACTGCTTCGTTCAATAAATACATAGAAGATATGTAACAAAACACAGTAATCTCGTTCTAATCTGAGTATGACAAACAAGATGGATGCTTGAATAGATACATATAAAGAAGAACAAAACACAGTAGGACTGCTTCGTTCAATAAATACATAGAAGATATGTATATTCTTTTAATATTAACTTTATTTACAAGTTTGAAAGAAAATAATAAAAAATTATCATACGTTTTTTTTCTAATGTTTAATTCTAACAAAAGTATTTTTAAAATTCCAAATTGTTTTGGATAATCTTCTTCGATGATATAGCAGCACTTTGCTTTTTTTTCAAGCACTTGAGTGGAACCAGCAAAGGAAATGTAAAAGGGGCTGTCCTAAACAGACCTAGGGAAGGAGTCTTCTTGAGGAACTGAAGAATGTCGAACTTTCCTGGAAAACCATAAAGAAAACAAGCAGAGATGGGAACAAATTGAGAACAACTGTTGAGGACCTATGTTCTATAGAAATGGAGATAGTAGCTCGTTTAATCTGTGAGACCCTTAAACCATCAGTATGCATAGTCGTCATATGTTGGGGGATACTGAGCACATAATGGTCTACCTGGAGTGCAATGACGTCGGTTTAACAACCAGTAACTAATAATCAATGCGAGAAAGGTGCAATTAATTCTTCTTCATCTTCCAACTCCACTCTTCGAAGAACCATCCAACAAGAAAGTAAACTATTGGGATGTAAAACCATACAAGATCTCCAACTGCTAGCAAAGAACCGTATCACATGGAGATCTAAAACCTCTGCTCTATGTGCCGCCTTTGGCTCGAAAGGAATAAACTAACTAACTAATATCTTCCAACTCCACTCTTCGAAGAACCATCCAACAAGAAAGTAAACTATTGGGATGTAAAACCATACAAGATCTCCAACTGCTAGCAAAGAACCGTATCACATGGAGATCTAAAACCTCTGCCTCATGTGCCGCCTTTGGCTCGAAGGAATAAACTAACTAACTAATATCTTCCAACTCCAATCTTCGAAGAACCATCCAACAAGAAAGTAAACTATTGGGATGTAAAACCATACAAGATCTCCAACTGCTAGCAAAGAACCGTATCACATGGAGATCTAAAATCTCTGCCCTATGTGCCGCCTTTGGCTCGAAAGGAATAAACTAACTAACTAATATCTTCCAACTCGCAACGGAGCACAGGTCTTCAACAAACTTCTTCCAGTTCTTCCTTTCTCTTGCCATCCCTTCCGATTATTTCCATGTGTTACCTATCCTTTTAATATCAGCCTCCAGCTCTCTTCTCCAGGTCTGTCTAGGTCTTCCCTACTCCTCTTTCCCTAAGGGTTCCAAAACAGTGCCTTCTTACAATGCTTCCTGTCGGTCTTCTCAATGTATGTCCTATCCATCGCTAGCGTCTCTTCCGTAGCTGCAATTAACTATACAGATGTAAACTCTATACACGTGTGAGTGTGTATGTGTGTGATGATTATGTACGGGTGTGATGTGTATGTGTGTATGTGTGTGTGCATGTGTGATCTGTGTGATGTGATCTGCGTGTGGTGTGAGTGAGTGTGTGATGTACACATGTGTGTGGGATGTGTGCTGATTGTGTAATGTGTCACGTACGTGTGACCTGGTTATGTGGGGATTTGAGCAATTGTGTGTGTGATATTTGCGTGCATGTGTACGCTAGTTGTGTGTGTGAGAGAGAGTGTTTGTGAAAGAGAGATGGCGTGACAAAAAAATGTCAAAGTTTTTGCAGATTTTAGAACAACAATCACACTGTGATCAATACTAATAATAATAAATAAATAATATTGTTAATAATAACAATAATACATAATAATAAAACATGATACAATTTATACTTACAAACAAAACATGTTACAATTTTTTTTTTTTAAATAACAGCAGTTTGTGAAAGTATTTTAGAAATATGCAGCAGTTCCCACATTTGCAAAGTACATGCTCAACATGTATATACTTTGTGCAACAATTTTAAAAAGAAATGTAAAATTATCAATTTTAAATTATAAATATTTAATTATTAATTATTAAATGTTAAATTAACGTAGTTGAATTCTGCCAGAGGACTAAGAAAACCATCACACAAGTCACCAGAGGAAGCAAAGCGCAAGACAACATACATAAAAAACCACGACACTGGGTTAACAACCCGGTAACAGTGTGCTGAAAAACGCAGAAGAAGAAATTATCAAGGTGTCATATAAATATACAGTATTGACTTATTAGAGATGAGAAGAAGAAGAAGTAGAGAGAAGAAGAGGAAGACCACGGAGAAGATGGATTCAGGATGTAACTCATTGTTTGAACATGACGGCTGCAGAGGCAGGACATCTGGCGTATAAGAGAGAGAAATTCCGGGGACTGTTGGGGTGGCAAAGTTCTGCTCAGGACAAGCTATTAGATTATGAATGACTCGTTTATCGGTTTTTTTCGGTTAACGTTATTTCGTTACCAAAAACAACAGTTAACTCCCAGTGGACAACACTCTAAACTGCGTGGCTTTGGGTTGAGCGCCTTGTTACAGAAGCCACACTACGAGAAACTAACATACGTTGTAAAAAATGTTATATTTGATGAAACATGTTTTTCATTACACGATGTTGTGTATGGGGTATTTCGGTGTTGGGTCCGTATGTTTCACACAACGGTTGCCTTTACTTTCCAGCGCTTTACCGGTATCCACTTGACGCTGGGTGGAGCCAGTGTTTTTCTGGCACCCACTTTAGGCTGGGCCACTCTAGTACTTTTCTGATACTCACTTAACGCTGGCTCGACTAAGTGCTTTTCTGGTACTCACTTGAGGCTGGGTCGATTCAGTGCTTTTCTTGTATCAACTTGAGGCTGAGTCATCCCAGTGCTTTTTGGTACCAATTTGAGGCTGGTTCGATCTGTGTGCCGTTACGTCCTTTAAACAAACTCCACTCCCAACTGTGTAAATGAACCCGGACCCCACTTCTAAGAATTGAGCGCACTAACTCCTAACCTATCACTCCTAACCTATCACTGCTCTGAACATATCTTGTGGCCACTTAATATTACACTACAATTAAACATTTTTACGGAGATGGCGTTTGGTCTGTTTTTGATAAAGATGAAGAAAAAATGGAGTGGATCAACTGCAACCAAGCGTTGGAGTGGAGATGGCACTTGGTCTGCATGGTTAAAAAATATGAACAATTAAACAGAGTGGATCAACTGCAGCTAAACGTTGGTGTGGAGATGGCACTTAATCAGATCTGATAAACACAAATACAAGTTAGTGTTGCATAAAATGTTGTAAATCCTATGTACATATGTTTTTGGTGGTTCACTTTGTAGTAGTCTGCCAGGACCGGGCACAACCGTTCTCCAACCCCAGGTAGTAGCCAACAGACTAGACAGGTAGTTTAGATAGATAAGTTTGTAGAAATGCATAAGTAGAGACTGTAGTGTTTGCACACCAAATCTGCTCACTCTGAGCAGATTTTAAAAAGTAAAGAGGAGGCGGCGGATGGTGGGAGGCAGAGATTAAACCAATATTTGATATTATAGTCGATAATGTTGTTGAAAATATTGTAAATTAAATTGCAAAAAATGTTGCAGATTATATTGCAGAAATTGTTGCAAAAATGTTTCATAAACCATTTTGCAGAAAAGTTATAAAAAAATGTTGCACAAAGATTTAGCAAAAACATTCCGTAACATTTTTTGCTGAACAAAAAAATATGTAAACTTTATTTTTGTTCTGTTTTGGTAGTGTACTGTTTTGCTTTAAAAGTAAAGATAAGGTTTGTGGAGATGAAGTAGGGAAGAGAAAAGAGAAATTTCATAAAAATATGATAAAGTACCCTATATACAACCCGACGTAAAGGCAAAGAGTACACACAACTTGTCTATACACACTTTGCCATTATCCGACACAATGAGCTGTGTATATCTTTAGCTTCGACATACATAGTCATGGACAATAAACAAACAGATAGAAAAATCTCTGGAGGCCACAGAGATTTGATTTTACAGAAGAATAATGAGAATCCCATGGAGTGCTAAAATGACTAATGTTGAGGTGTTGAATGAGGTCAAGACACAGAGAAAACTTATTATCAATATAAGAAAGAGGTAGTCATCATTTTTCAGGCATGTGATAAGGAGGATGTTTAGAACCATTGTAACAACCAGTAAAATCGAGGAGACGAGACAGAGAAAGATAGAGAGAGAAAATTGTGGATAACCTTACTTCATGGCACGGTAGAGCGTCAACATCTGGGTTGATAGCAAACACCAAAGATAGAGATTTGTGGAGATCCATGATCGTCTACACCAGCCGGCACGGCACTTTATGATGATGACCTTAGTTTCAATCAATCATGATTTTATCATGGTCGTGACCTGCGTTCTGATTGGTTTTAGAATCTTCTAACCCGACATATTTTCCACCTCTTTCATTTGTCTTTCTCTTTGGTTTTATCGTTGTCGCTGTTATTGTTATTGTTATTATTATTCATAGATGCAGGATTTGTGTAAGTAGTTCCGTCACTGTCGACGCTACTTAAGTTCCAGACGTTGAGGCTTCCATCATAAGATGACGTGAAAAGCTTTCCTTCGACCATCTGTTGGAATAAACAAACAAAATACTGTCAAAACTTTGCACAAATCTTCAGATCGATGGACTAATAACATGGAAGTATTCTAGGATTGTTATGAGAGGGCAGTCGATAACTATCCTTCCACTTTCATTCTTTACTTTGATCCTGTTTTCTCGCACAGTGTCAGGATAAGACGAGATTTGAATGACTGTCCAGCATGTTCGTAGCGCGGTGGACGACGGGTAACAAGCCCCCTGTGAGTGCGGTTCAATTCCCTTGTCTGGCAGAAAAGCCACAGGTTCTCCATATTTACGGTGTTTGTGGCAATGAACCGAAAGGTTACGATGTCCATGGCACCGAGCTGAAAGCTCAAGTGCTTCTGGATCGAAGAAAAAAAAAACAAGAAGAAGAGATTTCTAGAACGAGCCCTTGTGTTTACTTCGTAAATAGTTTCTTTCGTCACCTCTGTTATCTCTGAGGTCCCCCTTTTGCGTGGCAAGTCTTTTGCTTTGTATCTATTATATAGGAGCAACATTGCTGTTTGGGGTTCACTGTCTGTTGGTAATCTACTTATGTGGCCGTACCATTTAATTTGTTGTTTCTTGATGAAGCTCAGTACTGACGTTGTACCCACTTTTTTCCTGATGTTTTCATTTCTCAACCGGTCTTTTCTTGTTACCCTCAGAATTCTGCGTAGACACTTCATCTCTGTCGTGACTGGTTTTATTCTATTATTTGATGTCAGCGTCCAGGCTTGACACTGATATCATAATGTGGGGAGAAAGATTGTGTTGAACATTGTTCTGTTGGATTCTTCTTCTTCTCTTCCACCATTGACTTCTTTATAGAAGTGTTGGGGTGAAACGTAGTGATCTTGTGTGTGCTTGTCTTCTCTTCCACCATTGACTTCTTTATAGAAGTGTTGGGGGTGAAACGTAGTGATCTTGTGTGTGCTTTTTGTGGCACTTTGTAAGCTTATATTCATGTTCGTAAGGCTGTTCTTGATTCCGTCACTCCATCTTTTGCGTTGTCTTCCTCTTGCCTTGTACTCATTATACTTTTTCTGTGTGGCTCTCTGTGGTAGGCGATACCAGGGCATTCTGGTCAGGTGTCCAAACCATTTAATCTGTTGTTCTTTTATGAATTGAATGGCTGGTTTCACATCCAGTCTTCTTCTGATTTCTTCATTTCTAATTTTGTCTCTTATTGTCACGCCTGCAGCTCTTCTAAGACACCTCATCTCTGTCGTTATAATTTTCCGCTCATTAGCTGCTGTTATTGGTCAAGTTTGACACTGGTAGCATAGTGTTGGCCAGACTTATTGTCACACCTGCAGCTCTTCTAAGACACCTCATCTCTGTCGTTATAATTTTCCACTCATTAGCTGCTGTTATTGGCCATGTTTGACACTGGTAACATAGTGTTGGCCAGACTTATTGTCACACCTGCAGCTCTTCTAAGACACCTCATCTCTGTCGTTATAATTTTCCGCTCATTAGCTGCTGTTATTGGCCATGTTTGACACTGGTAACATAGTATTGGCCATGTTTGACACTGGTAACATAGTGTTGGCCATGTTTGACACTGGTAACATAGTGTTGGCCATGTTTGACACTGGTAACATAGTGTTGGCCATGTTTGACACTGGTAACATAGTGTTGGCCATGTTTGACACTGGTAACATAGTGTTGGCCATGTTTGACACTGGTAACATAGTGTTGGCCATGTTTGACACTGGTAACATAGTGTTGGCCATGTTTGACACTGGTAACATAGTGTTGGCCATGTTTGACACTGGTAACATAGTGTTGGCCATGTTTGACACTGGTAACATAGTGTTGGCCATGTTTGACACTGGTAACATAGTGTTGGCCATGTTTGACACTGGTAACATAGTGTTTGCCATGTTTGACACTGGTAACATAGTGTTGGCCATGTTTGACACTGGTAACATAGTGTTGGCCATGTTTGACACTGGTAACATAGTGTTGGCCATGTTTGACACTGGTAACATAGTGTTGGCCATGTTTGACACTGGTAACATAGTGTTGGCCATGTTTGACACTGGTAACATAGTGTTGGCCATGTTTGACACTGGTAACATAGTGTTGGCCATGTTTGACACTGGTAACATAGTGTTGGCCATGTTTGACACTGGTAACATAGTGTTGGCCATGTTTGACACTGGTAACATAGTGTTGGCCATGTTTGACACTGGTAACATAGTGTTGGCCATGTTTGACACTGGTAACATAGTGTTGGCCATGTTTGACACTGGGAACATAGTGTTGGCCATGTTTGACACTGGTAACATAGTGTCATGTTTGACACTGGTAACATAGTATTGGCCATGTTTGACACTGGTAACATAGTGTTGGCCATGTTTGACACTGGTAACATAGTGTTGGCCATGTTTGACACTGGTAACATAGTGTTGGCCAGAAAATCGTTCTTATGGATTAAGACGCTAAAATATATGTTGAATCGATCCAACAATTTAAAGAGTTTGAAATAACCCAATGTTAAAATAGAATTGAATTACTGAGGGGCAGAGTAAGGAGTGTATTTAACCCCAGTAACCATCAGTGTGCAACTCTTCGATATCTGTTGGGGCAGACTGAGCACCTATGGGTCTGCCCGGAGTGCAATAACGTCAATTTAGTAAGCAATACCAATTAAATAGTTAGAAATTAATTAGAAATAATATATTATTGGATATTACAGACAATAATAATAATAATAATTCCTCTCGTACTGTTATACGTTACATAGGGTTACAAGTAATTTCTCCATACCGCTCTATCCTGGGCAACTCGCTTAATCTCCTCCATGGAACTGAGACCGATATTTCCTGCCTCTCTCAGCAAAGTTCGTTTCAGTGTTTCCTTAGGTCGACCTCTCTTTCTTGAACCCTTTGCATCCCACTTCAATGCCTGCTTTGATATTCGTTGATCATTTCTCCTCAAGGTGTGCCCAACATATCTCCATCTTCTCTTTCTTATAACAGTTGTCACTAGTGGTTGACCAGACATTTCTCTGATTTCATCACTTCTCCTGAATTCGTTTAATTTTATATTCATTATTTTTGCAGACATCTATTTTCAAATGCATTCAACTTGCTTTCAATATCTTTAGTCATTTTCCAACTCTCGCTGGCATATGTTAGATTGATACAACATTTGAATTAAAAATTCGTAATTTGTTTTAACTTGCAGTTCCATATTTTATTTAGACTTTTAAAAGCTGATGTTGCTTTGCCAATTCGTATCATAATTTCTTTTAACATTTCCTGTGCAATCAAAATTGCTACCTAAATAGGTGAACTGCTCTGTTATTTTATCATTTTAGATTCCAGTGTGATATCTGCATTACTTGCCATAGGTGTCTTCATTATATTTTTTTTTATAGCTTATCTGCAGTCCAACTTTTGATGCTATAGATGACATAGTTGTCTGTTTGTCTTTGCATATCTTGGTTGTTTATACTTAACAAGGCAATATCATCAGCAAAATCCAATCTTCTAGTTGACTATTTTCTACCAAATCGATGCCATTTTCGCCCCTGCAACATTTTCGCATCACCCAGTCAATGGCCACTCTAAACAATAGCGGAAATAGAATACAGCCTTGCTTTACTCCGGTTTCAACCATAAACCAGTCGCTGTGTCCACCATCAGGGCGAACTGCACACTGTTAACCATCATAGAGGCTCTTGATAATGTTTATGATTTTTCTGGTATTCATAGCATCTCAGAATATTCCACAGGAGATTCAGTGTAGACTATCAAAGGCTTTTTAAAATCGATAAAATTTAGTATGAGTGGTTGTTGCTTCTCAATATGTTCCTCCAAAATTAGTCGTAGGGTAATTATTTGGTTTAAGCAGCTTCTCCCAGGTCTAAAACCAGCTTGTTCTTCTCTCAGGTTATATCCACTGCTACTCTGGTTCTATTCTAAGACCACTTGCTGCTATTAAAAGCAGAGATAAAGCCCACCATGAGTCTAACGTTCGAGACGAACAAAATGTCATCAGTTTGAATATTATAAATAATACATGTCAGTGTTCTCTGTGGCGTAGAGGTTTTCTTTTTGTTTTTTGTTTTCTTCTCCGATCCAGACGCACTTGTGCTTTTCAGCTCTTCGGCTCGGTGCCGTGGACATCGTAACCCTTCGGTTCGGTGCCACAAACACCGTAAATCTGGGGAATCTGTGGCTTTTTCTGCCATCCCGCGGAATTGAACCCGCACACACAGAGGGATAGTCACCCGCAGTCCAACGCGCTATGAACACGCTGGACAGACGGGCTGGTGTAGAGGCTTGGTTCTCGTCTCTCGTGCCAGAGGTACCAGGTTCGCTCCCTCGTGGCGCCATCTGGATATTTTTCCAGAGATCCCTGATCTCAGTGTAGATGAGATCGAGTTCCTAGTCCTATCGGATACGGACGATAAAACGTATGTCCCGTGTTCAATTTAAGCACATAAAAGAACCATTGGCAGTTCAAAATCGAGAAGAGCAGGCTAGAAAGCCGCTGCCGAGATTTTACTAAATTAATTAGTAAAATAGTAAAAATAAAAATACCTACATCATATCTTCCCTATCTTAAAAATTACATCAGCGACCCTCACCGGTGCTACGGAGTTTGTGCACTGCAGCTGAGATCTTCATGTGTAAGAAAGAGATCGGAACACACCTGGTTACTCACTGAAGTGCGATGATGATGGTCCTATCAATCAATCAATCAATCCATCAAATAAAACATGGACAGAAGGATGATTTATGACAAAAAAAGCAATATAATTATTACAATATTGCACACCAAAAAAAACACGTAATGCAAGCTGGTTAGTCACAACATCCAGATATGTCTACAAGAAACAGGTACATTATGCACTTAAAATAACATCAAGCGAATAAATAGCTTACAAATTTACAAGTTCATTTTGCCTAATAAATTGTTATTTACAAACGTATACACACTACCCACACACACCCACAGAATGTAAAAAAAAAAAAGTAAAGGAACCCTTTCATACCTCGTGGTATATAGGTCAATACAGTGTTAGGCCTGTATTTTCATTGACCGTCGGCACACGATGGGTGATGTGGTCAGCATCACGCCGGCCGCCTTTACTTTCCCAGAGCATGTCTGGTACCCAGTTGAGGCTGGGTCGACCTGAGAGCCGTCGTGGTCGGGAAAATTCCACGCGCATTGCGGAGATGAACCCAGACCACCAGCCTTGCGAAGCGAGTTTACTAACAACTACGTTACAGCGGCTCACCCACAGAATGTACATAAAGTAAATCAATGCCCACCTGCCCAGCGTGTTCGTTGCGCGTTGGACTGCGGGTGACTAGCCCTCTGTGTATGTTGGTTCAATTCCGTGGGCTGGCAGAAAGCCACAGGTTTCCTAGATTCACGGTGTTCGTGGCACTGAACCGAAGGATTACGATGTCCATGGCACCGAGTCGAAGAGCTGAAAGCTCAAGTGCTTCTGGATCGGAAAAACAAATTATATCAATCAAGTGCTATGACTGCCAGCGTAGGCGATCATGTCTCTCCACAATTTTCTCTCTCCCTAGCGCAGTTAATCAGTTCTGGCGCCGATCTTTTGGCGAACCACGATGTCAGGATCATCCACCATCCTTTCCCCTATGCAATTTCTCCATCCCTGAATTTTACCCGTTGCCACCAAATGTTCTAAGCCTCATTTTCGCTTTTTTGGGATCTCTGGGACTTCATTTACTGGGGCAGTTGTTGTATCTGACTCTCAGTCGATGCTTCACAAGATCCAGAAGGGCAGGTTTCGGTATGAGTGGATGTCTTCTATAGAAGTTTCTAACCTCCAGCGGCTTACGTGGATATACTGTCCTGGGCATACGGGTGTTTACGGTAATGAGAGAACGGACAGGCATCGATTGTTGGGGAGTTGAGGATGGATAAGGGGATATTCTTCGGTCTCTTTGCGACTGCCTGTTGGATGAGGACACTAAAATCAATGTTGAATCGATCAAGCGATTTAAGCAGTTTGGAGTTACCCGTTGTTCAAGTCGAACTGGATGCCTGAGAGACAGAGTGAGAGGTGTGTTTAATCAGCGAGCCACAGCAACCATCAGTATGCATACTCTTCGATATCTGTTGGGGAGACTGAGCACCTATGGTCTGCCCGGAGTGCAATGACGTCAGTTTAGTAACCAATAACCGCTGTATGTGCCTGAAGAACATTGATTGTCTGATTCTTGTTCTTTTGATAATATTTCTTTGCTCACAACCTATTTTAAAACCTCATAATTTGTTTTCTTCGCTGTACATAGAATTTTCAGCATTCTTATGTAAAAACCACATCTCTGTGGCTTCCAGCGAGCTTATTGATTGTTTGTTCATTATCCATGAAAATAGCGAAACAATCATTAAAATAGTGCACACGAAACAATCATTAAAATAGTGCACACGAAACAATTAATGCAAGAAATGAATCACAACAACTTGACATGTCTACAAGAAACAGGAACGTAATGCAGTTAAAATAGAAATCAAGCAGATAAAATGCTTCTTATTTCTTCTTTTGTCGTCACACTGCTACCAGGTTGTTGCCCAGTGTCGTCCCACTGCTACCAGGTTGTTGCCCAGTGTCGTCACACTGCTACAAGGTTGTTGCCCAGTGTCGTCACACTGCTACCAAGTTGTTGCCCAGTGTCGTCACACTGCTACCAAGTTGTTGCCCAGTGTCGTCACACTGCTACCAGGTTGTTGCCCAGTGTCGTGGTTTCTTCTTCTTCTTTTGTCGTCACACTGCTACCGGGTTGTTGCCCAGTGTCGTCACACTGCTACCGGGTTGTTGCCCAGTGTCGTGGTTTTCTGTTTTTGTCTTGCGCTGTTCTGGTGGCTTGTGTGATTGTTATCTTTGCTCTTTCACAGGATTCTGCTACGCCATCTAACCATCTTTTCCGTGGTCTTCCTGTTGCCTTCTTTCCCGATGTTCTGTTGTAGAAGATTCTGTATACTGTTGAGTTTGGATGCATTCTTATTATTGGCTATACCACTTCATTCGTTGTTTCTCAATGTAATTCAAGCACGGTTTTGTGCGAACTTTCTTTGGATAAAATGCTTACATATTCAAAAGTTCATTTTATTTAAAGGGTCACATGACAAACAATTCATAACTTCTATAACTACTGGATTCTCCGAAAGGAGTTAATTTTTATTTTTCATGTTTGTTGGCCTACACGCTCTGATATAACCAATAATAGGTTCGCCTTAGGTTGAAAGAGGGCGCGCCTCGGCTTAAAGAGGCTTTAATCCACTACTAAACAAACAAAACAAACAATTCCTAACTCTCTTATTTCTCAGTCAAATTTAGATAATACTTAACAGGTAGTACCATGAGGTTAAGAAGTACATAACTTTGACATTATTCTTCTTCTTCTTTGCGTTCGTTCTTTGCGTCCAATTTAAATCACTCTTTGTGATATGTTTGATCTTTGCCAAGAACGTATATACGTTGCACAGTAGTTTGGTAGGCCCCTAAACGCATAGACATCTACACGTTTAGGACACATGCAACCGATTTCATCCAAACCTCCTTATTCGCCTCTAAACGAATCCCCGTTAACTACTAGATTACAAGAACTGGGACTGAAGATTGGAGTGGCCAGAAAAGAACAGCACAACAAATATATGAGTTGGCTCATCATTTAAAATTGAACTGGTACGGTCAGTCGCTGGACGCTGTTGGAAATATTGAGAAGGCATAGACTTCACACGTTTAGGACACATGCATCCGATTTCAGCCAAACCTCAGACGCCTCTTACGACATGCACGACAGGTAACAGTGGTTCTATTCTTTCACCCCAAATTTGGGCCCCGGTAACCACTCGGGCAACTTTGACATTATAAACAACTCTGGTTGCCATGGAAATGACGGCCATGTTGAATTATAAACACTGTTTTAAAATCTAAAACTAACAGAATATAATACAATTAAAAAATCGATTTTCGGACAAATGTAAAGTCATGTAATAGAAGTTTTCGTTAGTCCTGTATCTACTTAATACATAATTATTTCAAAATGACATGATCGCCTAGGTCGGCAGGCATGGCACATGCTTGATTGCATTTATGTAGATTCTGTGGGCTTGTGTGTTGTGTAAGGACCTTGTAAGTTTATAACAATTTATTCAGCAAAATAAACTTGTGAATTTGTAAGCACACCCTACTATGCACAAAACGCAACAAAATCTGCATAAAAGCAATGCTATTGACGACAGTTGAAATGAATCTAAATTATAAATGTAGTGATCGTTTTAAAAAAAAAAATATATATTATTGAACTACAGCTTAAATTGAAAAATTTGTGATTTGATGAATTGAATTAGAAAGTGATTTAATAGATATTCAAATTTATTTTGTGGGAAAGATGGAAGCCTTGTTTTAGATGTACATTTGTGGGCAAGGGCGCAAAGGGACAACGGCGCGCCAGGATTAGTGAGCTGGCACGATTAGTGATGATGATGATGATGAGGATGATGATGATGATGAGGATGGTGATGATGATGTTGAGGATGATGATGATGATGATGATGATTAAAAAATAATATGTAAACCTTAGAAACAAAAGGTCATGTGTAGTACTACGAGTATAATATCATTACGCCCTCTTCTTCTTCTTCTGCGAACGCCAGCTTTCAATTCAGGTGGTAGATATGACATCTGATATTGCGCTTCTGACTGAATTTTGTGTGAGGCCTGCTTACCGTTTTACCAGTGTCCCTCACCATGCGGCCTCCCACGCCGTCTTCAGAGGTACTTGGAGATTAGATCCTTCAAGTGTGATCCTTACAAGAAACCTGTCGTCCACGAAACACTTGCATTGAGTCCTCGTACCATCGGTACTTTTATGGCTGGTTTTGATTAGTAAAGTACGACTTCTCTAGCCGTTTTCCTGTCTTTTGTGAGTTCGTTCCTTACACATTGTATGAACACACTCTTTCGTATCACCTTTCACCCTAGGAAGTACAGGTCCTCAACCAAGGCCTTCCAATCCCTCCCATCCAAGGCCATCTCTCCACTCTTCTTCCATTCCGTTTCCAACTCCTGCCTCCAAGTGTTCCTGAGTCTTCTCTTACATCTACTACCCTGGGGGTTCCATCTATGGGCCTGTCTCGTGATGCTGTCAGAAGGTCTACTCAGTGTGTGTCTTGTCCATCGCCACCTTAGCCCCTTATCTCTTGTTCCGCCTGTCATTGTCCTGTTCTATCCCAGAGTTCCATATTTGTAGTCATGTCATACCATCGCAGATGGAGTAACTTTTTGGTGTTCCCTTAGTTGTTCTCCATGTCTCCGCTCCATATAGAAGGACAGCCTTGACATTTGAGTTAAATATCATTATCTTAGTTTGATTCCAAGCGTGATCTAACTTCATGCGGCATAGACAAAAACACTGGGAGCGGCTGGCCAAAGACAGGCAAGCATGACGAGCGGCAGTGAGGGGCGGCTCAAAAGAAAAGAAGAAAAACAACATCACATGTGGAGGCAAAGAGAGCACAGAGAGCAGAGAGAACATCCCATGCATCGGCTCTAGTCTCCAGTTTTACCTGCAGCAACTGTGGCAAGGATTGCCACTCCAGAATAGGCCATTACAGCCACATGAAACGTTGTGATTCAGCACAAAACATACTACGTGACGCAACACCTATTGTCTCCTTAGACAAAGAGGCCAATGATGATGATGGAGTTTGATTCCACTTCATTCTTGAACTCCAAATGTTGAAAACACTCTTTAATGATCTATATTGCTATCATAACGCCCTTATCTCCTCTAAAAATTATTGATTTCAACAAATCAATCATGAAGAGGAAGACAATCAATAATTTACGTTCTCAATGAACCGTATTCTCTCTACGTTTGGATTCTTTAAATTCAGATCAATCAATTCTTTTTTTTCTAAACTCGTTATAGATTTGCTTTCTCTGTTGCTAACAAGCAAAGTTGAACTGAAAGAGCCTTTAAAACATTGTATTTGTTCTTTGGTTATAGCATAATGATGTTCCTAGTTTTTATTTCTTCGGTGGATTTTGACACGATAGTCTACGTGTAAAGTAGTCGATAATCAATAATGAAAGAAAACAGAAATGTCGATAATTTAAATATAAACTAGTCGAGGGATAAATATTTGGTTCATAACATGTCGATAATTTGTCTTTCTCTCTCTCTCTCTCTCTCTCTCTTACGATCTATCTATCGATCTATCTATCTATCTATCTATCTATCTATCTATCTATCTATCTATCTATCTATCTATCTATCATCTATCTATCTATATATATATCTATCTATATATTTATCTATCTATCTATCTATCTATCTATCTATCTATCTATCTATCTATCTATCTATCTACCTATCTATCTATCTATATATTTATCTATCTATCTATCTATCTATCTATCTATCTATCTATCTATCTATCTATCTATCTATCTATCTATCTATCTATCTATCTATCTATCTATCTATCTACCTATCTATCTATCTATCTATCTATCTATCTATCTATCTATCTATCTATATATCTATCTATCTATCTATCTATCTATATATTTATCTATCTATCTATCTATCTATCTATCTATCTATCTATCTATTTATATATATATATATATCTATATATCTATCTATCTATCTATCTATCTATCTATCTATCTATCTATCTATCTATCTATCTATCTATCTATCTATCTATCTATCTATCTATCTGTTAACGGAAAGGGCCAGAAACATGGAATGGCCGAACTTAATGGTAACAATATATCAACTCAATCTTGATGGTGGCATGTTACATGTTTATTGATATATCTGCGTGAACGTTCTTGAATAGGAACATGTCCGTTCATCAATCGTGTCTTCTATCCTTTCTTATTCGTTACTAACTGAGTCACTCCTAACTACACAAGAACGTCATGTCTCGTTGTTATGTGTTGCGCCTCTGCTTAGAGAGTGCAACACATAGTCTCAACTATTAAATATCTAATTATACCACCTATCTATCTGACTAATTGTCCATTTCTCCGCTGCCGCTGCCACCTGGGGGAGGGAACTATGACATATCTATCTATCTATCTATCTATCTATCTATCTATCTATCTATCTATCTATCTATCTATCTATCTATCTATCTATCTATCTATCTATCTATCTATCTATCTATCTATCTATCTATCTATATATCTATCTATCTATCTATCTATCTATCTATCTATCTATCTATCTATCTATCTATCTGTCTATCTATCTGTCTGTCTATCTATCTATCTATCATCTATCTATCTATCTATCTATCTATTTATCTATATATCTATCTATCATCTATCTATCTATCTATCTATCTATCTATCTATCTATCATCTATCTATATATCTATCTATCATCTATATATCTATCATCTATCTATCTATCATCTATCTATATATTTATCTATCTTCTATCTATCATCTATCTATCTATCTATCTATCTATCTATCTATCTATCTATCTATCTATCTATCATCTATCTATCTATCTATCTATCATCTATCTATCTATCTATTTATCTATCTATCTATTTATCTATCTATCATCTATCTATCTATCTATCATCTATCTATCTATCATCTATATATCATCTATCTATATATTTATCTATCTATCTATCTCTAGCACTCTTCTTCTTTTCTAAAATAGAACAATGGGTTCAAGCTGAACGTTTATATTGATTTATGAATTTAATGTTTCTAGTAGAACATCATCATCATCAAGTGCCTTGTCCTGTGCAGAACAATGCAACCATAATAGTCCTTCGGAATTTCTCTCTCTCTCTTAAGCTAGTTGTCCGACCTCTGTAGCCGTTATATTCAAACCATCAGTTACATCCTGAATCAGTAGTCTCCATGGTCTTCCTCTTTTCCTCTTTGCCAGGATGCCGCCTTCCACGGTAACCTTATCCAACCCTTCGGGTCTCTTTATGTGTCCAAAACACATTAACTACCAAATGCCGCAGTCTTCACAAGTTGTCTGTCTCATTTGACCATGTGCTGCGGACTGCGTCATTATTTGTTTCATTGTCAAAGTAGCTATAAATTTATGCTAATTCATTCTGATAGTTTCTTGTACTTAGTTTACTCTTTCGCATTCTGTTAGGTTGTGGTAAAATTACATTCATTTATCTATTTTTAAAAAAAATAATATTAGAATCCTCAAACTTTAGTCATTAAGGGGAGATTCTGGCCAGGAAATTTGTTTCGTTGTTTTCATATTAATGTAGAATTTGTATAACAATTTTGAGAGATTATGACTTAGAAGAGTAGAAAAGGTTAGTTGACAAAAATATGTCAAAGTTGCAAATGAAACTATCCAAAATGGCTGCCAAACACAAAATTAAGAAAAATTCAGCTTAATTTGTACATAAACTTTTTGAATATTAACAATACGGCAAAATATGAACAACAAATTAATTATGCGGCAACTATGCTGCAAAGATGGCCTGGAAAGAACAACAATACTAGAGGACAGGGTCCCAGGACGCAGAGGCAGAGGCAGACCAAGAAGAAGATGGCTACAAGATATTAAAGAAACCATGAACATGACCATCGACGAAGTGGGTGAACTGGTAAGAGACAGAATGAATTTCAGATGTTCTGCAAAGAGAGCAACGTTTTATAAAGGATACGCACCTTGATGATGATGCTGTAGTTAATGTGCTATTTTTTGTGAAATTGTCCATGATTCACAACCATATATTGTCATATGAAACATGTATATTTCCAGAATGTTTACTTGTGTGAACAATTCAGACGCAGCTAAGCGGTAATTGATGTGTTATTGTTTTGTTTAATTGACCATGCAAATGAAAAACACACTATGCGTGAATTCACTACTAATGACACTGCGGAAACAAGTACTCCAATGCTATATTGAACCAATATTTATGTATGGTAATGAATCATGGACAATGAACAAACAATCAATACGATCATTGGAAGCCACAGAGATGTGGATTTACAGAAGTATGCTGAAAATTCCACGGACAGCGAAGAAAACAAATGATGAAGTTTTAAATCAGACCTGCACGCAATGAAACCTTATCAAAAGAATAAGAATCAGACAATCAAGGTTCTTCGGGCACATAATGCAAAAAGGAGGCTTAGAACATTTGGTAACAACAGGTAAAAGTCAGGAAAGAGAATCGTGGAAGACAGAGGAGAAGATGTTGTAGATCTGACATCGTGTTTCGACAATAGATCGACATCAGAACTGATTAACTCCACCAAGGAGAGAGAGTTGTGGAGAGACATGATCGTCTAAGCCGGCAGGCATGGCACTTTATTGATTGAACATGCTGCCTTGCAGGTCGGCTGGAGGCAACCAAAGACTGACGGAGAGCGAACCCAGTAAACTCCAAATGGTGCTGAAGATGTCACGAAACACATCAATGCAAAGGCTGCATGAATCAGATATCCAAATGAATGAAATTTATGGGGAAATCTGGTACATCGGTCTGGGCGGTGAGAGAGAGAGAGAGAGAGAGAGAAAATTTATTGAATTGTCCATGATTCACATCCATATATTTCCATAAGAAAAATACATATCCTTAAGAGTTAGACTTGCAAGAACAATGTACATAAGCATGCATGATTTACTGTGATTCATGCTCTATAGGCACCAAACTAAAGGTGAATAAGCACTCAGATTTACCTGTATACCTGTAATTAAACAGGTATGTCCTATATATGAACCAATAAGAGATGCTGTTCGGGCATCGAATCTTCTTACCGTGCCGTCACCAGAACCTGAATACACTGTGGTACAAGAAAATGTTAATAAAATTACGTCCACTAAAGATAAATCAAGTTGGTTTCTTTTTTTTCCCTAAGATAATCCTTCTTCATTGTCTTCTTCAATGATCCAGACTTCTTGGGTTTCTTCTTCTTCTTCTTCTTCACCGTTCAACTTCAAACGTAGCGTACGTCTTCAACAAACTTCTTCCAGTTCTTCCTCTCTCTTGCCATCCCTTGCAATTCTTTCCATGATTTATCTATCCTTTTCTCCTCCTTCTTCTTTGCGTTCGTTCTTTACGACCAATTTTAATCACTCTTTGTGATATGTTTGATCTTTGCCAAGAACGTGTATATATTGAGCATTGGTTTGGTAGGCCCCTAAACGCATAAGACTTCTACACATTTAGGACACATGCATCCGATTTCAGCCAAACCTCCTTAGTCGCCTCTTACGACATGCGTGGCAGGTAAGAGTGGTTCTATTCTTTACACCCCAAATTTGGGCCCCGGTAACCACTCGGCGCTCTATCCTTTAATATCAGTCTCTAGCTCTCTTCTCTAGGTATTTCTAGGTCTGTCCCTACTCCTTTTTCCCTGCGGGTTCCAAAACAGTGACTGTCTTGCAATGTCTCCGTTCGGTTTTTGGGTTTCTTAACTTTAACCTAATGTTTGATGATATTCCCATTTCGGTGCCACAAACACCGTAAATCTGGAGAACCAGCGGCTTTTCTGTCAGCCCACGGAATTGAACCGCACTCACATGAGGCTTGTCACCCGTCGTCCAACGCGCTACGAACACGCTGGACAGGAGGGTCAATGTTTCTCTTCAGCGTCATTACTTTCTTGAAGCATTTTGCTCCGAATCCAATATAGGCTTTATGGTTCTTCAATCCTTTATTATTAGCGTACAGTTTAATTTAGTTTAGACGTCGGATCATCATCACTGCACATCGAACCAATTAGTTCATAAGTGCTCAGATCTCCTCCTCAGTATGTCTCTCAGTTTAGTTTAGTCATCAGATCATCATCACTGCACATATAACCAATTAGTCCTAATGCTCAGATCTCCTCCTTAGTATGTTCATCATCTGTTGCAACTAACGACAACGGTTCTTTGTTGGTTTACTATTCTTCTTTGGCTACCAGCATAATGTTCTTGTCTAGCTCCACCACACTTAACTTGGAGTTCTTGCAGTCTGGTTAGTGTTGTAGATTCATCACTATTACTTGAATCATTTACACGTCCTATCTCAATTAGGAAATTCAAAATATCAGCCTGGTCCATTGCTCGCCCGCTTTTTACAGCAGCCATACCTGCAAGCCTCTCTGCGAGTTTACTTCCCCTTACATATGTATATCCTGGCTCCCAAAAAATCACTAATTATTATCAGAGTATGCTCAGCATATCTCCTTCTTCTCTGTTTTATATCTGAGGTTACTAATGGTTGACAAGACATTTCTCTGACTTCATCACCTCTTCTGAATTCTTTCCATTTTATGTTCATCATCGCCCGAGTGGTTACCGGGGTCCAAATTTGAGGTGTAAAGAGTAGAACCACTGTTACCTGCCAAGCAAGTCACAAGAGGCGCTAAGGAGGTTTGGCTGAAATCGGATGCATGTGTCCTAAACATGAAGAATTCTTTGCGTTTAGGGGCTACCAAACCAATGTGCAACGTATACACGTTCTTGGCAAAGATCAAACATATCACAACGAGTGATTAAAATTGGTCGTAAAGAACGAACAGAAAGAAGAAAAAGTTCATCATATTTCATAGACATCTATTTTATATCTAAAATATGAAAAGAATGTGTTTAAAAATGATTAAAAATACAATAGAATGTTACTCAGCAAAAGCAGGATATCTGCAAAAACAACGCATAAATTTTAACTTTTAGAAAAACAAATATATAATCCACATAAAAATTAATATTTATAAAAATTTAGAAAATATTTCAGGAATTACAAGCAAATAAAACAGATTTCAAAAAATAGGAATTTTACAAAGGCATATACATAATTTGGAAGCACGTCTAGTTTTTTTTTTAAAAACAAGTAAAAAATACTGCAATATGAAATATTGTTGTTTATAGACCTGTATTGCAGTTACTGTGCTTGAATGACCCGACATTGTTCTGATTAGTGATCCAGATTTAGCGTCGAAAACTCGAACTTTGGCATCACCACAAGCTGTGTATACTGCACGACAATTTTGACAGACAGTAAGAAAAAAATATGTATATTGATTTTTCAATTAAGTTAAAACTAATTCACGAAAGATGAATATCTGTGTTACCAGTGTCAGACATGGGAACTGACAAAAGAACAAGAAAGAAAAATTACCATCTGTGGAATGAGATGCTTGAGGAAAGCAGTAAATAAAACAAGAAGAGAGCATATAAGAAATGAGGAAATTAGACGAACAGTCGGAACAACACCTGTTGTTAGATTCACTGAAAAACAGAGACTCAAATGGTTTGACCACTTGGTGAGAATGAACTAGAATACACCAGTTGTACAACCTGAAAATGGAATCATCAAGAAGAAGGGGCAGACCAAGAAAAGATGGATTGATGGAGTAACAGATATCTTAAAACTCCACAAAACCACAGCATACCAAAGCGACCGAGCGTGCACTATCTCGGAACCCGATTATCAGCTAAACCTGCTAAGCTTTACGGCAAAAAAAGCAGAGAGGGACAAAAGAAGAAAGAAAAGAATATCATTTCGTGTTTTAGATATCACATCAAGTGTAAATATTTTAAATAAACTTTAACAATTTCACAAAAAGCATCATCATCAAGGTGCGTATCCTTTATAGGACGTTGCTCTCTTTGCAGCGCATCTGAAATTCACTCTAGCCAGTTTACCCACTTCGTCGATGGTCATATTCATGGTTTCTTTAATATCTTGTAGCCACCTTCTTCTTGGTCTGCCTCTGCGTCCTGGGATTCTGCCCTCTAATATTGTTCTCTCTAGGTCATCGTGACGCTTGATGTGACCAAAGTATTTAATATTCCTGTATAGTATGTTGTTTATCAGCCAATTCTCTTTAACATTCAGTTCTTTCAGGACATCAGTGTTCTTTATTTTTCTGTCCATGGTATTCGTAGGATCTTTCTGTAGCATTTAGTTTCGAAGGACTGGATCTTTGTTCTTAATTTTTGTGTAATAGTCCATGATTCAGAACCATAAGAGCCACTGAAAAATACATGTTCTCAATATTTTAATTTTAATATTTTACTGGTGCTTTGCCACATGTTCTTCATAGTGTTTAACTTCTTGATTGCTATTGCCAGTCTTCTTGAGTTCTCTTTGGAGACTTTTCTTTTGAATTCGTCCCATTTTATGTTCATTATTTTTCGCAGACATCTATTTTCAAATGTATTCAACTTACTTTTTTTTTAAAAATCTTTAGTTATTTTTCAACTCTTGCTGGCATATGTTAGCATTGAAATAACATTTAAATTGGACATTCGTAATTTAATTACACAGGGTGTTCAAGATAAATGCAGCCCCATTGACAAATCGAAAGTTGCCAGCTACACAGTGAGTGGTGTTTATCTACTATTTAAACCGGTTCTGACTAGCTCGTTCTACGTCACATTTGTTCATCGCCCCTTCCCGCACTACAATTACATACCGTCACATAACCTTGACCTATACTACGTCATAACTGAACCTTCTCATTTTCATACATATATGCCAGATTGACTCCATTCACAGGCTGCTATTATCTTGAACACCCTGTATAACTTGGAGTTCCATATGTTATTTAGACTGTTCTTCCTCTTCTTCTTCTGCGATCAACTTCTATGCGACTACTCCTGTGTGTGCTATCAACAGGGTGGTGCGCTTGAGGTCTTCACCGTTCTCCAATAGTTTGTTTGGTAGGGTTGTTTCTGTTGGTCAGATCTACATTCTCACACTGTTCCCACTGCTCAGGCTATGACATTCTTGCAGTATGTGCTCTGTGGACTTCTTTGGTGCTCCACAGGATTTAGACTTTTAAAAGCTGATTTCGTCCGAGTGGTTACCGGGGCCCAAATTTGGGGTGTAAAGAATAGAACCATTGTTACCTGCCACGCATGTCGTAAGAGGCGACTAAGGAGGTTTGGCTGAAATCGGATGCACATGTCCTAAACCTGTACAAGACAATGTATTTAGGGGCCTACAAAACCAATGTGTAACGTATACACGTTCTTGGCAAAGATCAAACATATCACAAAGAGTGATTAAAATTGGTCGTAAAGAACGAACGCAAAGAAGAAGAAAAGCTGATTTTGCTTTAACAATTCGTAGCATAATAGAAGGTACATGCATATTGTACAATAGGGCATATATTTGTACAGATTAGCTTCTGATAAAGTTTTACAATTATAAATCTCTACTTTTGAGTACCACATCGCCTGAGTGATAAGTAAAGAAGTAAGGAAATCCTCGAGGTATATTGGGTACTACGGTGTTTGTACTATATTTTTTCTTGAGCACACGATGGGTGATGTGGTCAACATCATGTCGTTCTTCTTTACTTTCCAGCGCTTTTCCTGGTACCCATTTGAGGTTGGATCGACCTGAGAGCTGTTCATCATCATCAGGTGCCGTCTCCACATCGAAGGTTGGCTGCAATGAGTTTCCAGCATCCTCTGTCTTTCGCCTTGGTGTTGCACACTGCCAGACTGTAACCTGTCCATTTCTTAAAGTTTCCCTCCCACTTATCTCTCGGTCTTCCTCTTGCTCTTCTCCCCTCAACTTTCCCCTCAAGTAAATGTTTTATCATGGTGTCATGTCTTTTATGTGCCCAAAATACTTTACTTGTCTGAATTTTATTTCTCTTAATAATTGTTTCTTCATGCCTAGTTTTCCTAAAACGTGTTTATTTGTCTGTTTTTCTGTCCATGAAACTCTGCTTATTCTTCTATATATCCACATCTCAAATGCATCAATTCTATCTTCTAACTGCTTGTTCATTGTCCATGTTTCCGAGCCATACATTAATATAGGATATATATAGCATTTGATCATTCTCATTTTTAGTCTGTTTGTAATTTGTTTGGATGTCAGTAACTTTCTCATACTATTGAAATTATTCTTGGCCATTCCTATTCTCTTTTTAATTTCTGTTATACATCTGCCATCATCCGTTATACATCTGCCATCATCCGTTATACATCTGCCATCATCTGTTATACATCTTATATCATCTGTTATACATCTGCCATCATCTGTTATACATCTGCCATTATCTGTTATACATCTGCCATCATCTGTTATACATCTGCCATTATCTGTTATACATCTACCATCATCTGTTATACATCTGCCATCATCTGCCATCTTCTGTTATACATCTGCCATCATCTGTTATACATCTGCCATCATCTGTTATTCATCTGTTATCATCTGCCATCATCTGTTATACATCTGCCATCATCTGTTATACATCTGCCATCATCTGTTATACATCTGACCGAGATATAAGAAACTGTTACAATCGGAATAATATCAAACGACCACTGTGGGATTGAACCTGGTCCACTAGTCTAAGAAGCGAGATGACTAATAACTACACCTCTGCGTCTCTCCTGCTGACTTAAACTAGATAGCATTATATTGTAGCATGTACTGAAGAGAGAGCCGCGGTAGTGTAGTTGTTAGTGAACTCGCTTTGCAAGGCTGGTGGTCTTGGTTCAACACCCGCAGTGCGCGTGGAATTTTTCCCAACCGCGACGGCTTTCAGGTCGACCCAGCCTCAACTGGGTACCAGACATGCTCTGGGAAAGTAAAGGCGGCCGGCGTGATGCTGACCACATCACCCATCGTGTTCAGACGGTCAATGAAAAATACATGCCTAACACTGTCTTGCCCTATATACCACGAGGTATGAAAGGGTTCCTTTACTTTACTTACTTATGTACTGAAGAGATGTTACGCTGATTAATAATGTCAGTTCTTAACCGTCATAATTTCTTCTTCTTCATCTGACGCTCCATATAGACCACTTGTTAACCCCTCTTTGTGATTTGTACTTGATCCAAGCCTAAGAGCGATTGTACGTTGCGCCTACAAGTAGATCAGCACATCCGATTTATGCGACGTATTTTCTTTACTAGGATTGCTTCCTTAGTCCCGTAATATTATCTATGCCATTATCTGCAAGCGGTGCAACAAGGCCTATATTGGGGAAACCGGCAGGAGACTCAGTGACCGATTCGCCCAACACTTGCACGATATACGCCAATGCTCTGTGACCCTGTAGCTACCCATTTCAATGATACTGGCCATTCAGGAGCTTGCGATGTCCAGGTCACAGCCATCCGATCATGTTCCTCTGATGATCGTAGTCGATTTGCTCTGGAGAATCGGTTGATTTCTTTGTATGGTACCTTGAGACCACGCGGGCTCAACGTATTACATTCTTATGCTTCTTAGTACTTTCTCTTCCCATGCTTTGTAATCTATATGGGTATATGTTGCATGTATTCAAGTTATATATTTACTAGATGTTTCATTGTTTCTTTTCCGTTCTATTTCTAGTTTTTATGTGTGTTTTTGTGTTACATTTATTTCGTTATTCGTTTTTATTTCAGATTTTCCTTAGATACGTTTGTATTTGGTCGTCCATTTGTGTTTCATTTTAATTTGTCACTCCTGTTTGTTCGTTTGCTTGATAAAGGCCTTGTTGGTCGAAACGTTGCTGTTTATCGTCACTGTTTCTGTATTTTGTAAAACTATAGTACTTTGTTTGTACGTGTTTCACTATTTACCAAGTTTTACTGCAGTCTTCCCTAGTTCGATCTTCCTTAGACCCTACCTTAGTCGCCTCTTACGACATGCCTTGTAAGTCGCAGTGTTACTATTCTTTGCTTCCTGGCAAGCCCCGGCAATACACCGGCGAACCGTCAGAACTGACTTACTTCCTTGCTAGCCTCGGCAACACACCGGCGAACAGTCAGAACTGACTTACTTCCTTGCTAGCCTCGGCAACACACCGGCGAACAGTCAGAACTGACTTAGTTCCTTGCCAGCCCCGGCAATACACCGGCGAACCGTCAGAACTGACTTAGTTCCCACAAAAAATCAACTTACCAATTCCGTTGTAGATTTTAATAACGCTAACGGTATGTTTATGTCCCTTGTAAACTCTTGTACAATCTCCAAACTCTGCAACCCAGGCACGTCCAGTGTGGTCTGAGCTTCCACTGTAGATGATTTTGTTTACAATCTGTTAAAAACACAAAAGCATGTATCACATACCAACATTAAACAGCAACTTCATCAAGAACAGCCTTAAGGGGAGACTGGACAAACGGTTGCTAACTTCCATATTTCTCTGTCAAATGAGGTAATATTTATCATGTAGTACCATAGTGGTCTGAGATGAAATAGTATATCTTCTTTCTTTCTCTTTCTTTCTCGAATCCTGTTTGCCTCACAGCGTCAGGTCAGGAAGAGATTTCTAAAATGGGCCCTAGTATGCGCTTTATAAATAGTCTCTTTCATCGCCTCTGTTATCTCTGAGGTCCTTCTTTTGCGTGGCCGGCCTTTTGCTTTGTACCCATTGTATCGGAGCAGCATTGCTCTTTGAGGTGCACTGTCTGATGGTAATCTGCTTACGTGGCCGAACCATTTAATTTGTTGTTTCTTGATGAAGTCTAGTACTGATGTTGTGCCCACTTTTTCCTGATGTCTTCATTTCTCAACCGGTCTCTTCTTGTTACACCCAGCATTCTGCGTAAACACTTCATCTCTGTTGTGACTAGCTTTCTTCTATCGTTTGTTGTCAGCGTCCAGGTTTGGCACTGGTAACATAATAGTATATTATTTTTGCAAGAATTACTTGTCGGGTTGCCATAGAAATGGCGGACACGATGGATTATTAACACTGTTGTAAAGTAGGTAATTACTCACAGCTAGCTTTTTTTTTTTTTTTTCTTTCGTCCGCTTTCAACTCAGACGAAGTTCCATCTCTGAAACTGATTTTTGCGTGAAAATCCGTTTTTCCAATTTCTTACAATGGCAGCAGCGTGCACATTGTAAATTACTTTACACTGGCAGCAGTGTGCTCAATGTACTCGTAATTAGTATTCCTCGCCATACAGGCAGATTTTCTCCGACTTCAGAGGTACTCAAGTTATCGTCCTGAGTGAGACCAGGGGACTCGAACAAATGCCGGACAGTAGGTTCGAACCCGAGCTATGAGGCGTCTCACAGCTAGCAGGCAGAGCTACTATCATCTACTCTAGGCAGTCCCCCAAGCACAGCTAGCTCATATTATTCTTTTGAGCCAATGACTAACAAGTTTACAAAGCGCCTTAGAAGAAGCACGCACAAGATCTCTAAACCTCTTCTCCCCTCCCCTTCCTCCCTACTCTATAAAAAGTAAATAGTGGAAGAGAAGAAGACAATATATCAATATTAACAAATACTCCGAATTAAAACACACAAAAAATCGACTGTGTTGTTCTGGGACCCGCAAGGAAAGGAAAAGAATAGTACCACTGCAACCTACAAGGCATGTCGTAGAGGCGTCTAATGTAGGTCCTAGGGATGCTACCCTATTAAATAAAAAGCAGCGCAATTATTGGATGTGCTGGCCTACTTGCAGGCGCAGAACCGGCACAATGCACAATCGTTCTCCGGCTCAGACCACATACAAATCACACAGAGTGGTTTAACAAGTGGTCGATATGGAGCGTACAAAGAAGAAGAAGAAGAAGAAACACAAAAATATCAACTAGCTTACAAAAATGTTATCAAATAAGTTAAATAGCAAATTATCTTCCTCTTCTTCAACGTGTTTTGCCAATCAAATAGTTTTACTGCAGTCCCATCTATTTTGTGAATATTCCACTTCTTCGAAAGCTCCATATCGACCTCTTGTGAAACCACTATTTCTTATATGTATGTGATCTGAGCCTAAGAGCGATTGTACGTTGTGACAGTTATTCGAATACTAGTAGAAGCAAATCAAAAGGTTATGGCAAAATGTAACAACAAATTCACGTAATTCTTCTCTATTCTAGGCTGTTCTCTGTATTGTGTTCCAACTATGAATCATTGAGCGAGTTGCCCAGGATAGAGCGGTATGGAGAAATTACTTGCAGGACCTATGTAACGTATAACGGTACAAGGGGAATTATTATTATTATTTATGAATCATTTCTTTCAGTTCTTGTTCTACTGTTCTCCTCCAGGTTGTTTTTGGTCTTCCTCGTTTTTGTTTACCCTCTGTTGTTCATCTCAGTGTAATTTTCCAGACTGAGTTGTCATAATGCGTATCACATGTCCGATCGTTCTCCATCGTCTCTTTTAGATGTTGCTGTTCACATTCTCTTGTTGGCACTGTGTAAACATATCTTTGGGGTTGTTTTTTTTTTTTTTTTTACCGATCCAGAAGCACTTGAGCTTTCAGCTCTTCGGCTCGTGCCACGGACATCATAACCCTTCTGTTCGGTGCCACCAACACCGTGAATCTGGTGAACCTGTGGCTTTTCTGCCAGCTCGAGGAGTTAAACCCGCACTCACAGGGAGCTTGTCACCCGTAGTCCAACGCGCTACGAACACGCTGGGCAGGCGGGCAACATATCTTTGTTAAAGATAGTATTTGGCCAGAACATGATTTAAATCTTTCGCAGACAATTTGAATGAAAGATATAACGTATTTGTACATATATTGTTCTGTCACTCTTCAGAATTCGGATCCACGCTGTAAAGTTGCTAGCAAACAGCTAAATAAACAATGATTTTTTTTCTTTCTATAAAATAGTGTTTTGTCTCACAACGTCAGGAGATAAGAAGAGATTTCTAGAAAGGGCTTTTGTGTACACTTCATAAACAGTGTATTTTGTCGCCTCTGTTATCTCTGAGGCTGCACACTTCATAAACAGTTTATTTCGTCGCCTCTGTTATCTATGCAGTCCATCTTTTGCGTGTCTGACCTTTTGCTTTGTATCTACTGTATCGTAGTAACATTACTCTTTGAGGTGTACTGTCTGTTGGTAATTTGCTTTGGTGGCCGAACTATTTAATTTGTTGTTTCTTGATGAAGTTCAGTACTGAATATGTACCCACTTTTTTCTGATGTCTTCATTTCTCAACCGGTCTCTTCTTGGTACTCCCAGTATTCTGCGTAGACGCTTCATCTCTGTCGTGACTAGTTTTCTTCTATCATTTGATATCAGCATCCAGATTTGGCACTGGTAGCATAATGTGGTGAGAAAGATTGTGTTGAACATTGTTCTTTTTTGTTTATGGTGAGGTTTGAATTTTAAAAATGGTGCAGTTTGTCTTATTATTTGATTTTCTTTGTTGAATTATGGAGAGATAAACAGTGATAAAACATCAAAAGTCGAAAACAAACATTAAAAAGACCCCAAAAACAACAACCCCCGAAAAAGGACAAAAAGACAAAAAAACAAAAATAAGACAAAAAGACACACAAAAAGAAAAAAATGCTTACCGTTATGCAAATGACAGATCCTTGATGTCCTTCAAATACTTTCAGTGGTGCCCCCTTGTGTATGTTCCAGCTACGGATTGTAAAGTCTGTACTTCCAGTAAACAACACATGACCACCCTGGTCTACGGACATACACGTGACCGCCCCTGTGTGACCTTTCATAATTTTAATCACGTGTCCAGTCTCAAAGCTCCAGGTTCTGGCTGTAAAGTCTGCAGATCCAGTTATCAAGATGTCTTTGCACGTGTCTGGATCGAGGTCATCATCTTCGTCCTCTTCGGCAGGAATGAAAATGAGTGGGAAAACACCACGTTTGTGGCCCCGGAATAGGCGTACACATTCACCAGAGTCGAAGTCCCATGCTCGTGCGGTTCTGTCGTATGAACTGGTGAAAATGAAATCTCCCGTGCATATCATCCTGTTAGAATAACATGTTTTAAAATGTTAATACATAAAATGTTAAGGCACCCAACATTTCATTGACAGCTAAGCAACAGATGATCAACAGCATTTTTATACCTACTTTGTGTTACCAATGCCACACATGGACAATGAGCAAAGCGCAGTCACAAAAATAACTACATGTGAAATGCGTTGCCTGCGAGAAGTTACCAACAACACCAGAAAAGACAGAGTCACCAACATCAGCATAAGAAGAAAGTTGGCACAGAAGCTTGCTTGAATTATATTGAGAAACAAAGAATGAAGTGGCTTGGCCACTTAATAAGAATGCATCCAAACTCCACAGTATACAGAGTCTTCTACAACAGAACATCGGGAAAGAAGGCAAGAGGAAGACCACGAAAAAGATGGTTAGATGGTGTAGCAGAATCCTGTGAAAGAGCAAAAATAACAATCACACAAGCCACCAGAACAGCGCAAGACAAAACAGAAAACCACGACACTGGACAACAACCCGGTAGCAGTGTGACGACAAAAGAAGAAGAAGAATACATAAAACATAACTTCAACCAACCATTAACATTAACATTAAGAACGTCATCTTCGATATGAATTGCAATTCAGGTGATGAACAGTTTTTTGTTGACACTTTAGCGACGTCCATATGCATTTATGCGGTGCAGGTTGTGTTTTTTTTGTTGGCGGTACGGCTGTTTCCATTTCTGGAATTAGTTCACACAGGAGACAGTTCACAGTTGTTAGCATTTCGAGTGACTTTCGTTGGCACAGGAACGGAACACTTATGGGGTGACCCCTTGCAGTGAAGTTGGAACAATTTATATGAACTATGAATTACGAATTACAGAGATCATATCCGACCATATCATGATGGATTCAAAGACATAAAGGAGAGAGATTTCGAAGGACTGCTAACAACGAAATTCTTGGATTCTCCGAAAGGAGTTATCTCTTATTTTTCATGTTTGTTGGCCTACATTCTCTGATATAACCAATAAAAGGTTCCACTTAGGTTGAAAGAGTATGCATCGGCTTAAGGATGCTTTAATCCCCTATATAACAAACAAAGGACTGGTGGGGTGGCAAAATTATGTTCAGTACAATCTATTTGACGATGTTGATGGTATTTGACTTACTTTAGGAAATGGAATTTGTAGAAAATTGCTGCCTATTCCATAACTACAGAAACATTTGTAATTCTCTTTGAGAAATGTTTTTTTGCTTCTCTCAGTGAGATTCTGTGGTATAATTGTTCCTTTTTGTGCATGATGTCACGCCTATGTGTTGCCGTGGTCGGCAAGGGGAGCAAAGAATAGTAACACTGCGACCTACAAGGCATATCGTAAGAGGCGACTGATCTAGTACCTACGGAGGCTACCCTAATAAATAAAAGCCGCCCAGTGGTTACTCCCAAAGCCGCCCAAATTTAGGGTTTAAAGAATAGAACCACTTTACCTGCACACATGTCGTAAGAGGCGATAAAGAAGGTTTGGATGAAATCGGATGCACGTGTCCTAAACATGAAGAATTCTTTGCGTTTAGGGGCCTACCAAACCAATGTGCAAGTATACACGTTCTTGGCAAAATCAAACATATCACAAAGAGTGATTAAAATTGGTCGTAAAGAACAAACGCAAGAAGAAGAATAAAAAGCGTAGCAGAAATCGTATGCGCTGTCCACTTCTAGGCGCATAACTGGCACAACGTACAATTGCTCTTATGTTCGGATCACGTACAAATCGCAAAGATTGGTTTAAGGCGGGAGACCCACCCAGAAATAGGGTTGTATTTTTAAAATTCACAGAAAAAACTACCAAACATATTGTCATCAATTTGGCCACCTATTGCAAAACGCATCGTTTTCGATGATAAACACCGTTTAGTGTATGTACTCTAATTAGTTATTTAAAAAATAATTAATTTTCTTGAAAATATATTGTAAAACACCCCCCTGCATCGGGGAGAGGATTTCATAAACATAAGAAGTGCAAAGAACGCCAAACTGGCATATGATGTACATATCACCAATAGTTATAGCGTGAACCTCCAAAAATGTCTAACTCAATTGGTTTTGTAGATATGGTTTTGCAATGTAACCCTTCCAAATAAAAAAAATTCAAATTAGAAAAGCAATATCTCTGCTTATATACAGTTTAGACAAAAGTGGAGGTTCACGCTATAACTATGGGTGATATGTACATCATATGCCAGTTTGGCGTTCTTTGCACTTCTTATATTTGTGAAATCCTCTCCCGATACAGGGGGTTTACAAAATATTTTCAAACAATTAATTATTTTAAATAATAACTACAATACATACACTAAATGGTGTTTATCATCGAAAACGATGCGTTTTAACAGGTGCAAAATGTATGACAATATGTTTGGTGTTTTACTGTGAATTTAAATAACGCCTTATTTCTGGGTGACATCTCGCTCTTAACAAGTGGTCGATATGGAGCGATCGAAGAAGAAGCTAGTTATCGGCTGCTACATCCTTCCTTCCTTTCGTTCGCTTGAAATATGTGTATATATTCAATGTTGTCTCTTGTATGAACTTCACTGTCTTTTGTAGCTCACACAGAGGTCCGTGTAGTTTTCTGTCGAGTGTTGTTTCGTTAGGCCAGTGAGTTTGCCTCAGTGTATCATATTTGGGGCAGTCTTGAAGTATGTGCTCTGCCTGGATACCACAATGTTCAAGAAACACTTACAAACAGAAACCAGAATTTATAAAATAAACAACGCAACTTAACAAAACGCACGTACCATTTTGTCAACATTAGTAAAGCAAATATGCAGAGAAATATTAAGAAGATGATGAAAATTGTATTTGTTTTTAAGCGAATTTTCTATTTTCGAACTACGGACAATACTTGAAAGTTGCGGACACAGAACTCATTCACATGAGATGAGATACATTTGGGTATCTGTGGCGAAGTGGTTAAGACGGCTGCCTTGTGTTCTGAAGGTTGGGGATTCGAATCGAGATCGCGTAGTTCAGTTCACATGTTGATTTATTCTGGAGATTCCTAGGATTACTGCTAGAGCTACGGAGTTCGGCTTTGTGGAACATGCTCGTCAGATGCCTCGCCATTTTATTCCCGAGAGAGACGGAGCAATATGGGAAAACCCGTTTCAATTAAGGCGATCCCTCGCTTTTAGATCTAAAGACATTTGAGATCTATTTTGAATTTTTACAAGCAAATCAAAAATGGTTATAACAGGAAATGAAGTGACAAGTTGCAGCAGGGACGGCTCGTCATTAAGGGCCAGTGAGACTCGGCCACACCAATAATCAAAAGGGGGAATAACTTCCCGAAATAGTAAATACTAAAAACCATAAATTTTCCAAACATTTGTTACTGGCCCCACCAAGAAAATGACCACGGGCCGCCACTGAGTTGCAGTATGAGTAGATGTCGTTTATTGACGTTTGTAACCTCTAGAGGCGTACGTTGATCTACTGCCCTGGGTATTGTGGTATTTCCGGTAAGGAGAGAACTGACCGGCCTGCATCAATACCATTGATTGTCGCGAAGTTAAAGAAGGGTAAAAAGTTTGTTCTTTGGTCTCTTCATGACTGCCTGTTGGATGAAGGCAGGATGTTGAATCGATCCAGCGATTTAAAACGTTTGTTGTTACGCGTTGTACAAGTAGAACTGGATGTCTAAGAGGCAGAGGGAGAAGTTTAAAAAAGGGTTTAAAAGCCGAAGGATTGACTTCATTGTACCGGGTTTTACCCCATACGGCTCGGTCCCTCTCCACAGAAATGGCACGCCACCTGCCGAGAGTATTGCACAAAGCATGAACTCCGTAGCTCCAGCAACAATCCTAGGGGTCTCTGGAAAAACTGCACTCGTGAACAGAATGGCGAGGTTTGGACTCGAACCCACGAATTTCGACTCACAAGGCAAAGGGCTTAACCCCTTAAGTGCATAAGCAAGCGAGCGACAGGAACAATCAGTATGCATACCCTTCGACAATTATTTGGGCGTCCTGGGTACCTATGGATCTACCTGGATTGCAATGACGTCGGCTCAGTAACCAATAACCAATGACGTGATAACTGTTTATCAGGTGCGACCAGGCGGAAGTGAACGCATTGATAGTACTCAGAAGATGGAGTTGGATGAGACACGTATTTAGAAGTGATCCATACACCTTCACGAGAACTGAAATGCAGTTTATCACAGAGTCAAGACGACGGCCACAAGAAACGTTGTGATTCAGCGCAGAACATACTACGTGTCGCAAGACCTATTGTCTCCTGAGACAAAGAGGCCAATGATGATGATCAAGACGAAGATGAAGCAGACTAAAAACAACCTAGCGGAGAACAGCTAAGAAGGACATGGAGATGATTGTGTAGGTCAGTTAGGAATCTCCCTGCGAAGGATGGTCACTTATGGAGCACGATGGAGAGATTGTGTTGATGATGATGATGACGATCATCTATCACGGGTGATGATGACCACCATTTTTTATCTAAGAGAAATGAAAGAATGACTCACGCGATGATTTGGTTTAAAGTGAGAAAGAGTTTTGCAGTTCGTCGATCTCACTCTCTCGCCGAATTTCTTCTATGTCCAGTGACAGAACAAATTCCAGACGATGTATGCGCTCACAAGTATGCCAGCACATCCGATTTCTGCGACGCTTTTTATTTACTAGGGTAGACTAAAAAGGATCCCAGGACGCAGAAACAGAGGCAGGCCAAGAAAAAGATGGTTACAAGATATTAAAGAAACCTTGAATAGGACCATCGACGAAGTGGGTGAACTGGCTAGAGACAGAGAGAATTTCAGATGTGCTGCACAGAGAGCAACGTCCTATAAAGAAAACGCACCTTGATGGTGAGATTAAAAAGATACGTTTATCAACGAAGAGAAAGTAGAAAATGTGAACAGTTTTGAATATCTTGGTTCACTGCTAGCAACAGATGGAAATGGGATGAAGGAAATTAAAAGAAGAACACGCCCGAGTGGTTACCGGGGCCCAAATTTGGGTGTAAAGAATAGAACCAATGTTACCTGCCACGCATGTCGTAAGAGGCGACTAAGGAGGTTTGGCTGAAATCGGATGCACATGTCCTAAACGTGTAGAAGTCTATGTGTTTAGGGCCTACCAAACCAATGTGCAACGTATACACGTTCTTGGCAAAGATCAAACATATCACAAAGAGTGATTAAAATTGGTTGTAAGAACGAACGCAAAGAAGAAGAAGAAGAAAAGAAGAACAAACATGGCTTTACCAAAACAATTAAACAACTAAATACAGTATGAAGCGGAACTGATAAGAAAACAGATATCAGAATACTAAGAGCGTGCATATTCCCAGTGGCAACATATGGGTGTGAAGCATGGACATTTAATAAAGCAGTGAAAAAAACATATATGTGCTTTCGAATATAAGTGTTACAGAAGAGTCCTTCGTATATCATGGACAGAGAAGAGAACAAATAGATCTATCCAGAAAGAACTCAAAATCAAAGAAAACTGGCTGATGCTACGAATAAGAAAGAGAAAAATTAAGATATTTTGGACATATAAAAGACATGAAGGGCTGGAGAAGACCATCATGGAAGGAGGCGTACAGGCAAAGAGAAGAAGAGGAAGACTACGGAGAAGATGGATTCAGGATTTAACTGTTGGTTTGAACATGACTGCTGCAGAGGCAGGACATCTGGTCTATGAGAGAGAGAGAAATTCCGGAGGACTGTTTGGGTGACAAAGTTCTGCTCAGGACAAGCTATTTGCTGATGATGAGCTTAGCTAGGCCTCTACAAGACGTGTCGGTCGCTTACAACTTTTTGTCGGTTCATATCTGGTTACTGGTTATTGAACCAAAACTCCGGGGAGATCCATAGGTGCTCAGTCTACCCTAACAGATTTCGAAGGGTATGCATACTGATCGTTCCGTGGCACGTTGATTAAAGGCATTCCTCTCTCTCTCTCTCTCTCTATCTATCATCTCTCTCATCTCTATCTCTCTATCTCTCTCTTTATCTCTATCTCTCTCTCTATATCTATCTCTATCTCTCTCTATCTCTATCTCTCTATCTCTATATCTCTCTATCTCTATCTCTATCTCTATCTCTATCTCTCTCTCTATCTCTATCTCTCTTTCTATCTCTATCTCTCTCTATCTCTATCTCTCTCTATCTCTCTCTATCTATCTCTCTCTATCTCTATCTCTATCTCTCTCTATCTCTATCTCTCTCTCTATCTCTCTATCTCTCTCTATCTCTCTATCTCTCTCTATCTCTATCTCAATCTCTCTCTCTCTATCTCTATCTCTCTCTATCTCTATATCTCTCTCTCTCTCTATCTCTCTATCTCTATATCTCTATCTCTCTCTATCTCTATCTCTCTCTATCTCTCTATCTCTCTCTCTATCTCTATCTCCCTCTCTATCTCCCTCTCTCTCTCTATCTCTCTCTCTATCTCCCTCTCTATCTCCCTCTCTCTCTATCTCTCTATCACTCTCTATATCTCTCTCTCTATTTCTCTCTCTATCTCTCTCTATCTCTATCTCTCTCTATTTCTCTCTCTCTATCTCTCTATCTCCCTCTCTCTCTATCTCCCTCTCTCTCTATTTCTATCTCTATCTCTATCTCTATCTCTGCCTCTCAAGCATCCATCTCTATTTATATAACATGCAATTTCATACTCCTTGAATGACTGGATAGATTTAACATTAATGTTAGTGTCCTCATCCAGCATCCAGCAGTAAGTCTCCAAGAGATCGCTGAACATGCCCCTTATCTATCTTAAGCTCCCCGACAATCGATGCCTTCGATGCAAGCCTGTCTACTCTCTCATTACCGCGAACACCCGCATGTCCAGGACAGTAGATCCACATGAACCTCTTAAGGTTGAAAACATTAAAAACAACATCCACTCATACTACACCATGACATTTTGAACCTTCCATAGAATGAAAGTCAGATACAACAACGGTCCCAGTAAACTGAGTCACAGAAAGTTACTGAAGTAGAAAAGAATATCGAAAAACGTAAAAAACAAAATACTGCAGTTTTACAAAATACAAAACTAAAACAATACAAAACAACGTTTCGACCAAAGGTCTTTATCAAGCAAAGAATACAAGAGAAGTGAAGAATTTCACCTCTCGCATATGTTGATTCTACATGTTGTATCCTTTGCTTGATAAAGGCCTTTTGGTAGAAACGTTGCTGTCATTGTTATTGTTTTTGTAGTTTCAAAACTACAGTACTTTGTTTTTACGTGTTTCGCCATTGCTTCATAGTTTTACTGCAATCTTATTTGGAAAAGAAGGCAAAGAAGATAGAAACTCACCTGTAAATGTCACGACTATGGCCACTCACCTGTAAATGACACTGCTATGGCCACTCACCTGTAAATGACACTGCTATGGCCACTCACCTGTAAATGACACTGCTATGGCCACTCACCTGTAAATGACACTGCTATGGCCACTCACCTGTAAATGTCACTGCTATGGCCACTCACCTGTAAATGACACTGCTATGGCCACTCACCTGTAAATGACACTGCTATGGCCACTCACCTGTAAATGACACTGCTATGGCCACTCACCTGTAAATGTCACGACTATGGCCACTCACCTGTAAATGTCACGACTATGGCCACTCACCTGTAAATGTCACGACTATGGCCACTCACCTGTAAATGTCACGACTATGGCCACTCACCTGTAAATGTCACGACTATGGCCACTCACCTGTAAATGTCACGGATATGGCCACTCACCTGTAAATGACACCACTATGGCTACTCATCTGATAATGACACCACTAAGGCCACTCACCTGTAAATGTCACCACTATGGCCACTCACCTGTAAATGACACTGCTATAGCCACTCACCTGTAAATGACACCGCTATGGCCACTCACCTGTAAATGACACTGCTATAGCCACTCACCTGTAAATGACACCGCTATGGCCACTCAGCTGTAAATGACACTGCTATTACCACTCACCTGTAAATGACACAGTTATGGCCACTCGCCTGTAAATGACACAGGTATGGCCACTCACCTGTAAATGACACTGCTATGTCCACTGAAAACCATAAGACATTCACAAGTCCCAACGTCCCATTTTCGCAAAGTCTTATCGGCACTGCCGGTTAAAACGTAGCAGTCTTCAATCAGTATACAGTTGATATAGTCGGTGTGACCTCTCAAGATTCCAATACATTCACATTGATCAGTCTGAAATGCATAAGTCATATTTTAGTTGCTTTTGTAGCTGTTTTCGCAGCTGTTTTTGTAGCTGTTTTTGTAGCTGTTTCCTTAGTTCTTTTATTAGTTCTTTTCGTAGTTCTTTTCTTAGTTCTTTTCTTAGTTCTTTACTTAGTTCTTTCTTAGTTATTTTCTTAGTTCTTTTCTTAGTTCTTTTCTTAGTTCTTTTCTTAGTTCTTTTCTTAGTTCTTTTCTTAGATCTTTTCTTAGTTCTTTCATTAGTTCTTTTCTTAGTTCTTTTCTTAGTTCTTTACTTAGTTATTTTCTTAGTTCTTTTCTTAGTTCTTTTCTTAATTCTTTTCTTAGTTCTTTGCTTAGTTCTTTTCTTAGTTTTTTCTTAGTTCTTTCATTAGTTCTTTCATTAGTTCTTTACTTAGTTCTTAACTTTGTTCTTTTCTTTGTTCTTTTATTAGTTCTTTCATTAGTTCTTTTCTTAGTTTCTTTTCTTAGTTCTTTACTTAGTTCTTTTCTTAGTTTTTTTCTTAGTTCTTTTTTCGTAGTTCTTTTCTTAGTTCTTCTCTTTGTTCTTTTCTTAGTTCTTTACTTAGTTTATTTTCTTAACTGGGTCTGAGAATTGGTGGAGCTAGTCCAGATAAAATGTTAACAAAAGAAGAGCTGGAAGAAAGTAGAAATAAAATCTTCAATGGATGATACATTCGTTTTCTCTCCAGAATAACGGTATCTCGAGAATGCCTTCAACATCGTCATCATCTTCACCATCCTCATCATCATGTTCACAATCATCATCAACATTATTCTCATCATCATCATCTTCATCCTAATCGACATCATCATTCCCATCATAATCATTAATCAGTATAAAATCATCATCATTATCATCATGGTCATCATATTCGCCATCAGCATTATCATCTTTATCAGCATCCTTAATATTATCTTCATCCCCATCATCCCTCTCATCATTATCATCCTCATTCCCATCATCATCTTTATCAGCATCCTTAACATTATCATCATTCCCTCATCATCACCACCGTCATCATCATCATCCTCATTACCATCATCGTTGTATATATGTGGAACGGAGCGGCGCAACACTTATAAAGTTCACATTTCAAATCAAACAAATAAGGGTGTATGGGCTGAATTCAAATAACCGATGTTCCCCAACTGAGAAATCAAACTATCGTTATGCTGATCAAATAAATGTCACTAGGAAATGAACTGTTCCGCTCTACCTCTGCATGCATGGAATGTAAGTCTATTTCATTCTAGCATTCTTGCAACGGCTACGGAAGATTTCAGCAGCCTGTGGTTGTGGTTTTAATTGAATCGTTCCAAGTAGTTGGTTGTCTATCTATTGTCTATTGTCTATTGTCTATTGTCTATTGTCTATTGTCTATTGTCTATCCCCAGGTGGATGATGGAATTGGTTGTCCCCTCTTGCCGTTAAGGAGAGCCGCTGTAGCGTAGTTGTTATAGGGGGAAGACTGCATTGCATGTTTCCGTTATCGTCCATTTGTAAGTGTTCTCTATAATTCGTCACTCCTGTTGTGTCGTTTGCTTGATAACGGCCTTTTGGTCGAAACGTTGCTGTTTATCGTCACTGTTTCTTTATTTTGTAAAACTATAGTACTTTGTTTGTACGTGTTTCGCTATTTAGCGTAGTTGTTAGTGAACTCGCTTCGCAAGGTCTGGGTTCAGCTCCCGCAATGCGCGTGGAATTTTTCCGACTGCGACGGCTCTCAGGTCGACCCAGCCTCAACTGGGTACCAGACATGCTCTGTGAAAGTAAAGACGGACGGCGTAATGATGACCACATCAACCATCGAGTGCCGACGGTCAATGAAAAATACAGGCCTAACACTGTATTGACCTATATACCACGAGGTATGAAAGGGTTCCTTTACTTATTTACTTTTTTTTCTTGCCGTTAAGCGTAGGGGTGGGAGCTTTAATTTGCGTTCTAGGGCCAGATGAGTCGCTCTTGTGTTATATCCGTGTTTATTTAGTGTGGTCTTGAGATTGTCTATCCATCTTTTTCTTGGTCTTCTCTTAGCTCTAGTATCTGATCTCTTTTTATTGTATGCTGTTATTGGTGGTTGGTTGTATTTCATTCTCATTAAATGTTCAAACCATTGCATTTGTTGTCTTTCAATGTATTCGGTGCATGAGGTTATGCCCACTTTGCTTCTGATGTCCTCGTTTCGTAGTCTATCTTTCCTGTTGACCCCCACTGCCTTCCTCAAGCATTTCAGTTAGCATGTGGTGAGTTTTCTGTGATGTGTTGCTGTCAGGGACTTCTGCACCTGTGAAGCATCAAAGCAGTCCCCAGAGCACATCCTGCAAGACTGTCCCAGCCTAAGCAGTATGAGAATGGAAATATGGCCAACAGAAACAACCCTACAAAACAAACTATGGGTGACCGGTGAAGACCTCAAGCGCACCACCCTGTTTATGACACATACCGGAGTAGTCGCAAAGCAGAAGTTGATCGCAGAAGAAGCACAAGAAGGAGCTGTAAAAGACCAAGTCTGACATTGGTAACAAAGTTTTGATTAAAAAATACTTTTATCATCTATCTTTTCACTTCCATCTTGATCTATGGGTGTTGTTGGTTGTCATCAAGGCTTAGTCCCTCTTCTTCCTGTGGTCGTACAGGGTGTTCAACTTAAAAGCAGCCTGTGAATGGAGCTAATCTGGCATATATTTATGGAAATGACAAAGTTCAGTTATGACGTAGAATAGGTCAAGATTGTGTGATGGTGTGTAATTGTAGTGTGGGAAGGGGCGATGAACAAATGTGACGTAGCTAGTCAGAACCGGTTTAAATAGTAAATAGACGAGATGCAATTCGTACCTGGCAAATTTATATTTATCACTGGGGCTGCTTTTAAGTTGAACACCCTGTATATTAATTGTTCCCGACCAGACAAGTTCCCATGATACTGTTGAAACCCTTCATTTTCCTATTGAAGTGTGTAAGCAAATACAGTGGTTCGGGAAGTTAATGAGAATGATATACAACCAACCACCAACAACAGATTACAATAAAATCAGAACAAGTAGTAGAGACAAGGAAAGACCGAGAAAAATATGAATGGACAATATCAAAACCTTGAGGAGAAATGGTCAACGAATATCAAAGCAGGCATTGAAATGAGATGCAAAGGGTTCAAGAAAGAGAGAACGACCTAAGGAGACCCCGAAACGAATAATGCTGGGAGAGGCAAGAAATATCGGTTTCAGTTCCATGGAGGAGATTGAGCGAGTTGCCCAGGATAGAGCGGTATGGAGAAATTACTTGCAGGCCCTATGTAACGTATAACGGTACGAGAGGAATTATTATTAATATCAAAACCACACTAAATAAACACGGACATAACACAATAAGAGCTTCTTCTTTGAACGCTCCATATCAGCCACCTGATAACCACTCTGTGTGATCTGTATGTGATCTGAGCCTAAGAGCGATTGTTCCAGTTAAGCGCTTACAAGTAAGCCAGCACATCCGATTGCTGTGACGTTTTTCTAATTTACTAGGGTAGCTTTCCTAGGCCTCCACCTCAGTCGCCTCTTACGACATGCCTTGTAGGTGGTAGTGGTACTGTTCTTTAGGTCCCTTGCGGGCCCGGCACCACATAGGCGACAACAAGTGCAAGTCATCTTGTCATGGAAAGGAAATTAAAGCTCCCCGCCTAACTGTCAGCGACCCCACGAAGCAGTCATGTTGCAGGCAAAGTGCTGAGGAAAGAAAGGACGTTAGAGAAAAACTCTGAAGCGAGCTTCATAGAGAGAGTCAAGAAATATCGCGTTTGCTTTTTGCACACTGAAAGAATAAAAAACAAATGAACTCACCTTTGTGCTCCATAACCTTGCTGTTTTATCTTCTCCGCCGGTGGCTAACACTGACCCATCCTCGCTGACTGCCATACAATTTATACCGGAATCATGCTCGTGAAGGCTTTGCAGTAGATAGTTCTCTTCCACTTTTCTCGATTGAAGGCATCCCATGGTGAAGGTTAGAGGTGAGAGGTTAGACTAACTTAATGTGAAGGTCCTTTCTATTTATAATCCCACCAATCAATGAGGTTAAAGGTGAGAGGTTAGACTAACTTAATGTGAAGGTCTTATCTAATTATATTTCCAGAATTTAACTATTGCTTTATTATTTTCTGCAATATTGATAGAATATTATAACAATTATATTCATTTAATCCTTGAACTGTGTTTTTTTTTTTATATCTCCAAGAAAAATTGGCCTGAGCGTCTTCAGAAACGTATATGTTTCTCAAGTGTTGGTGATATTAATCTGAAAAAAAAAAAAAAAAAAAGTTAGTGATTGAGTTATTAAGAAACAACAGGTCAAATAATTCGGACACGCATCAAGGTTACCATAAAACACTCTCCCACTAAGAGCACTAGCACTCCGATACAACGGCAACAGATCCAGAGGACGACAACGTAAACCATGGATAGACGGAATATCTGAAGCCAGTGGCGTCTCGTGATCGTATATGTTTGTGGTAAAAGGTAAAGGAACCCTTTCATACCTCGTGGTATATAGGTCAATACAGTGTTAGGCCTGTATTTTTCATTGACCGTCGGCACACAATGGGTGATGTGGTCATCATCACTCCGGCCGCCTTTACTTTCCCAGAGCATGTCTGGTACCCAGTTGAGGTTGGGTCGACCTGAGAGCCGTCGCGGTCAGGAAAAATTCCACGCGCTTTGCGGGAGCTAAACCCAGACCACCAGCCTTGAGAAGCGAGTCACTAACAACTACGCTACAGCGGCTCTCCTATGTTTGTGGTACAAGACATAAATTTTCGAGAAAATCATGGCTTTGGGTTAAGTTATATTTTAATTAATTAAATAATAAATACGTGTTATACATTATTTTTGGTGGGGGTCTTGCCCCTCTGGCCCTTAATGACGAGCCGCCACTGTCTCAAGCACTATATTCTACCTAACAAAGATTTATTTCGTTGTGGCTAAATGGGAATCATAACCTGAACAGCTTCGTGGCGACTGTACTAGCCTTGCGGACAAATTCATCAGGCTCCCGTCCCACCTGTTCTACACCGCCCTACAGACAGTAACGACAAAACGCATAAAGAGGTTCGCTCCAGGTGTATCTTCTTACCTGACGCCGGAAGGTAAAACAGGGATAGAAAATATTTAAAATATCTCAGTCAGAATTTGAGGATCTCTATGGATCGCTTTGGCATAGAGGTAAGTTGCTTACCTCTCGCTCTAGAGGTACTCGGTTCGTTTCAGTGTGCAAAGATCTGGATGTTCTTCAAATAATGTAATGGTAGGTGAGATAGTGTTCCTAGTCCTATCGAAGATGGTCAACAAACATATGACGTGTTATTATTTTGAGCACATGAAAGAACCCTTCCTCTTCTTTCGTCCCACTGTTACATTTTTTCAAGTATCTGGTTATCGGATCGACATCACAATGTTCTTGATACACCTATAGGTGCTCAGTATACTCAAGCAGATGTGGATTGGAATATATGCAGATAGTTTCTACGATTTTTCTTGTTAATACATTGACTCATCATCATCATCAAATAGCTTGAACGGAACTTTGCTACCCTAGCAGTCCTTCGGGTTTATATCTCTCGTATACCAGATATTCTTCAACTGCGATCATACTTATCTTTTTCTTCTTCTTTGCGTTCGTTCTTTACGATCAATTTTAATCACTCTTTGTGATATGTTTGATCTTTGCCAAGAACGTGTATACGTTGCACATTGGTTTGGTAGGCCCCTAAACGCATACTTCTACACGTTTAGGACACGTGCATCCGATTTCAGCCACACCTCCTTAGTCGCCTATTACAACATGCGTGGCAGGTAACAGTGGTTCTATTCTTTACACCCCAAATGTGGGCCCCGGTAACCACTCGGGCGCGATCATACTTAAATCATCAGTCACATCCTGAATCCATCTTCTCCGTGGTCTTCCTCTTCTTCTCTTTGCCGGGATGTCTCCTTCCATAATGGTCTTCTCCAGCCCTTCGTGTCTCTTTATATGTCCACAATACTTCAATTTTCTCATTCTTATTTGTAGCATCAACCAGTTTTCTTTGATTTTTAGTTCTTTCAGGATAGATCTATTTGTTCCCTTCTCTGTCCATGATATAGAAAGGACGCTTTTGTAACACGTATATTCAGAAGCACATTTATGTTTTTTTCCACTGTCTTGTTTCCATGTTTGTTCTGGCATCAAGCGCAAGAGCTTGTCCTGAGCAGAACTTTGCCACCCCAAAAGTTCTCTGGAATTTCTCTCCCTCATAGGCCAGATGATCAAACCATCAGATACATCCTGAATCCATCGTCTCCGTGGTCTTTCTCTTCTTCTCGTTGCCGGTATGCCTCCTTCCATAATGATCTTCTCTAACCCTTCGTGATCCTTTATGTATCCAAAATACTTCCATTTTCGAATTCTTTTTTATAGCATCTTTCAGCTTTCTTTGATTTTGAGTTCTTTCTGTGTATATGTGTGTTTCTCCTCTTCTCTGTCCATGATATAACAGAAGACTCTTCTGTAACACTTATATTCATAAACAGCCCGTCTGCCCAGCGTGTCCGTAGCGCTTTGGACTACGGGTGACTATCCCTCTGTGTGTGAGGGTTCAATTCCGCGGATGGCAGAAAAATCCACAGATTCCCCAGATTTACGGTGTTCGTGGAACCGAACATAAGGGTTACGATGTCCATGGCACCGAGCCGAAGAGCTGAAATGCTCAAGTGCTTCAGGATCGGAAAAAAAATATATTCATAAACACATTTCTGTTTTTCCATTGACTTGTTTCCATGTTTTTTGTGTACTCATTCCACAGTTTGTGGCTGAACAGTTGCAGTAGATTTAACTTGTTTAATTGTCCTATATAAATAGCGCGCTTGTTGTGTTTGTAAAAGCATTGGTATTGCTGGGCTAAGCAATGGGTGTCATAAGAAATAAAGGTAAATGGTTCGAATCCTGTCTTTGGTAGTTTGTTTTTTCGGAGATTTCACATACCTGGGGAGCATTTTTCAGCAAATGGAAGAATAACTAATGAAATTCAACATAGATGCAACAAAGCAAATCAAATGATAGGGCAAATGGTGCCAATTTTAAGATGCAAACACGTCACCATGAACACAAAAAGAGCAATGTTCAACACAATCTTTCTCCCACATTATGTTACCAGTGCAAACCTGGACGCTGACAACAAACGATAGAAGAAAACTAGTCACAACAGAGATGAAGTGTCTTCGCAGAATGCTGGGTGTAACAAGAAGAGACCGGTTGAGAAATGAAGACATCAGGAAAAAGTGGGTACAACATCAGTACTAGACTTCATCAAGAAACAACAAATTAAATGGTTCGGCCACGTAAGCAGATTACCATCAGACAGTGCACCCTAAAGAGCAATGCTGCTCCGATACAATGGGTACAAAGCAAAAGGCCGGCCACGCAAAAGATGGACCTCAGAGATAACAGAGGCGACGAAAGAGACTATCTACGAAGCGCATACTAGGGCCCGTTTTAGAAATCTCTTCCTGACCTGACGCTGTGAGGCATACAGGATTCGAGAAAGAAAGAAGCTAATACTTGTACTATCTTTTTGATCATATTCTTTGCTTCCGTTGCTTCCTCTGGGGTTCTTACAAAAACTCCTTCTCATCTTTAATGAGCCTAATAGCCCGTTTGCCCAGCGTGTTCGTAGCGCGTTGGACTACGGGTGACTAGTCCTCTGTAAGTGCGGGTTCAACTCCGCGGACTGGCAGAAAAGCTACAGGTTCCCCAGATCTACAGTGTTCGTGGCACCGAGCCGAAGGGTTACGATGTCCATGATACCGAGCCGAAGAGCTTTCAGCTTCTGGATCGGAAAACAATTTTCCTAATTAGAACACAATGGAACGGTTTAGCGGAAAGAGTAGAGCAATCACTTTCAAAATAGTTGGGAATCATTTCCCGCATATGACGTTTCACAAATGAGAAAAGGAATTGCCCTCCTACCACCTAAATACTTGAGTCGGGAGATGTGAAGTAACAGGAATTTTATATTATAAGGAGTTTGGAATTACACGTTGTACAAGTAAAGCTGGATGCGGGAGGGGCAGAGTTGGAAGTGTATTTAACCAGCGTGCAACAGGAACCATCAGTATGCATACCATTCGACGTCTATTGGAGAGACTGAGCACCTATATGTCTGCCATGAGTCATGTGATGTCAGTTCAGTCATCAGTAACCAATAACCAATATTCTACTCAGGCACTGTTTTGGAAACCCGCAGGGAATGAGGAGTAGGGGAAGGCATAGACAGACCTGGAGAAGAGAGCCGGAGGCTGATATTAAAATGATAGGTAAAACATGGAAAGAATTGGAGGAGGTTGCAGGAGAGAGGAAGAGCTGGAAGAAGTTTGTTGAAGACCTGTGCTCCGTTGGGAGCTGAAAGGTGAAGAAGAAGAATATTCTATTATCTGCAAAGGCTAGGGTTTTTTATGGTCATCATCATCATCAGGTGACGTGCCAGCTGGCGTAGGCGATCATGGATTTCCACAAATCTCTGTCGTTGGTGTTTGCTATCAACTCAGATGTTGACGCTCTACCGTGCCATGAAGTCAGGCTATCCAACATTTTCTCTCTCTCTTCCTCTGTCTCGACTACCCTCGATTTTACCGGTTGTCACAATGCGTTCTAAATCTCCCCTCCTCATCACATGCGCGAAAAATAATGACTGCCTCTTTCTTATACTGATGATAAGCTTTCTTTGTGTCTTGATCTCATTCGACATTAGTCATTTTAGCAGTCCATGTGATTCTCATTTTTTATGGTACATATACACACAAAAAATCACAAAAGAGCCGATGGCCGAATTATTCAATGTGGTAGGATTTCCTGAAGTAAATATCCGTGTTCAACATCACGGTAGGCTCAACAGTTTTGTGTTTGTCCTGAACATGCGTGGTGTCAGCCTCGGGCAACAGGATTTAATTTCTTAATTATTATAAATCCGTCAGAGTACTCCCAGAAAAATCAGAACAAATGAGCTGTAAAAAATGTTCACTACAGAATTATAATGACGCAGTTAGCAGCTAAAAGCTTTAGTATCCTTTGGTGTCTTGTATCCTTTGTTCGATAAAGATTTGTTAGTGGAAATATTAATATTTTCCCTGGGTTTTATTTGGGTGCTTTCATAGCAACTTTGCTTTGCTTGAACTATATAGCGAAACAGAGAATAAAGTGGTTTTGCCACTTAGTAAGAATGCGAACAGACCAAACTGCCTATGAAGCAGTCCACAACAGAATATCAGGAAAAAGGCGAGAGGAAGACCGAGGAAAATGTGGATAGATAACGTAGTTGAATTCTGCCAGGGAACTAAGAAAAACCATCACACAAGTCACCAGAGAAGCGCAAGATAAATACATAAAACTACGACACTGGGTTAACAACCCGGTAACAGTGTGCTGACAAAAGCAAGAAGCGCAAGCAAATACATAAACTACACACAGGTTAACACCCGAACAGTGTCGACCAGAGAAGCACAAGACAAATACATAAAACTACGACACTGGGTTAACAACCCGGTAACAGCGTGCTGACAAAAGCAGAGAAGCGAAAGACAAATACATAAAACTACGACACTGGGTTAACAACCCGGTAACAGTGTGCTGACAAAAGCAGAGAAGCGCAAGACAAATACATAAAACTACGACACTGGGTTAACAACCTGGTAACAGCGTGCTGACAAAAGCAGAGAAGCGAAAGACAAATACATAAAACTACGACACTGGGTTAACAACCTGGTAACAGTGTGCTGACAAAACATAAGAAAAAGCATAAAAACGACTTTACCTCATGGTATGTTACTTCTTCTGCAAACGCTCCATATCGATCACTTGTCAACCACTCTGTGTTATTTGTATGTGATCTGAGCCTAAGAGCGATTGTACATTGTGCCAGTTATGGCGTACAAGTAGACCAGTACATACGATTTTTCGCTGATTTTTATTAACTAGGAAGCATCCCTAGGGCCTACATCAGTCGCCTCTTACGACATGCATTGTATATTGCAGTAATACTATTCTTTGCTTTCCTTGCAGGCCCCGACACCACACTCGTATGTTTACAAACAATATGTCACTATAGCGTGCAATGAGGGTTCTATGTAACTGGGAGAGCTATAGCATGCAAATGAGGGTTCTGTAGTGTAGACAATTGTAGAACTATATTGATTGCCAAGAAGGTGTTTCTATAGGTGAAGACTAGTAGTGTGCAAGAAGTGTTCTATGTACTGTAGAAGGCTGAAAGTAGCGTTTCAATGAGGGTTCTGTGTAGGTAGACTATATGTGCAAGAAGTGTTCTATGTGACATGTAGACTATAGGACTATGGTCAATGAGGGTTCTGTGTAGTGTAGACAATATTGTGCAAGAAGGATTCTATGCAGCGTAGAGGCTACGTGCTCGCCTCTCGTTCCAAAAGTACTTGATTCGCTCCCTCGTGGAGCTATTGGGATATTTTTATAGAGATCTCTGATCTCAGTTTAGGGGAAAACGAATTCCTAGTTCTATCGGGGTCGGACGATACAAGTAGGTCCCGTGTCAAATTTGATCAAGTAAAAGAACCATCAGCAGTTCAAAATCCAGAAGAGCAGGCTAGAAAGTCGATGTACTTTCAAATTTATTCGAAAGATTAAAAATAAATTTCTACAAAATATTTTCCCCATCTTCAAAATTACATCGGGGACCCTCGCCGGTGCTACGGAGCTAGCGTACTGTGTATGAGATCTTCCTGTGTAGGAAAGAGATCAGAACACACACGTTTACTTACCGAAGTGCAATGATAATGATCAATAAATCAATGGGCAGGAACGGACACGTAACAATAAATCAGTCAAAAACACGAATAGAAGCTGAACTTTGACGCCACTAATAGATGACAGTAGAACTAAACACTGCATGTTAAACACGGAATGGGAAGCTGAACTTTGACGCCACTAATAGATGACAGTAGAACTAAACACTGCATGTTAAACACGGAATGGGAAGCTGAACTTTGACGCCACTAATAGATGACAGTAGAACTAAACACTGCATGTTAAACACGGAATGGGAAGCTGAACTTTGACGCCACTAATAGATGACAGTAGAACTAAACACTGCATGTTAAACACGGAATGGGAAGCTGAACTTTGATGCCACTAATAGATGACAGTAGAACTAAACACTGCATGTTAAACACGAATGGAAGCTGAACTTTGACGCCACTAATAGATGACAGTAGAACTAAACACTGCATGTTAAACACGGAATGGGAAGCTGAACTTTGACGCCACTAATAGATGACAGTAGAACTAAACACTGCATGTTAAACACGGAATGGGAAGCTGAACTTTGACGCCACTAATAGATGACAGTAGAACTAAACACTGCATGTTAAACACGGAATGGGAAGCTGAACTTTGATGCCACTAATAGATGACAGTAGAACTAAACACTGCATGTTAAACACGGAATGGGAAGCTGAACTTTGACGCCACTAATAGATGACAGTAGAACTAAACACTGCATGTTAAACACGGAATGGGAAGCTGAACTTTGACGCCACTAATAGATGACAGTAGAACTAAACACTGCATGTTAAACATGGAATGGGAAGCTGAACTTTGAAGCCACTAATAGATGACAGTTGGACTAAACACTGCATGTTAAACACGGAATGGGAAGCTGAACTTTGACGCCACTAATAGATGACAGTAGAACTAAACACTGCATGTTAAACACGGAATGGGAAGCTGAACTTTGATGCCACTAATAGATGACAGTAGAACTAAACACTGCATGTTAAACATGGAATGGGAAGCCAAGAAAGAACGCTGGCAGGAACTATATATCAAACTTGGCGGAAACGGCTCTACGTGATAACACATTGGGAATCAAACGTGATCATTTTTATCAATCCATTTTAACTTCCTGCGTGCATTGATTTCTATGCTCCGTGTTCGATTTTAGACAATATAACCACCACAGTCTACGGTATAACACGCGTGTCTAATGCAAGGAGACTACAAAGAGATGTGTCGGTGATTGGGTTATTTTTTGGTGTGTACTTAATTGCTTGATAGGATCATCATTATTTCCCTTCGGTGAGTAGTTAAGTGTGCTCCGACATCTTACTTACACAGGAAGATCTCTGCGACAGTGCACGATTTCCGTAGCACCGGCGAGGGTCCCCGATGTATTTTAGAAGATTGTGAAAATATTTTGAAGAAATTGTATTTTTTAATCTTTCTAATGAATTTTTTCCAGTACAGCGGCTCCCTAATCAGCTCTTCTCGATTTTAAACAGACAATGGTTCTTTTCACTACCATCACGTGCCTACAATAATCGACACTCAGGGCGCAGAGCACGAGGCAGGCCAAGAACACGATGGATAGATAACATCTCAGAGTCCCCGCGAAAGCATGGACTGACAACGTCAAGCGCAACACGCCTGGCACAAAATAGAAACTAACTCTCCCCACGCCGCTTCACGGCAAATGTGGTTAAGATAACATAAGATAAGAATAACTTGTACTGAGTAGTACAATATCACACTAACAGTATTTCATAAATTCTCTCTCTCATAGGCTAGATGTCTCGCCCCTGATGCCGTAAATTGTCTGATAAGATAAGATAATGGTTCGTTTACATGCTCATATTGAACATGGAGCCTACGGTTTATCGTCCGTCTTCGATAGGACTAGATACTCCATCTCAGCTACACTGAGATCGGTGATATAGAAAAATATCCAAAAAGCTCCATGAGGGAGCGAACCTCGTACCTTTGGCATGAGATACAAGCACCTAATCTCTACGCTACAGAGACCAGTGATGAAAAAATAACAAAGCAGGCATTGATTGGGGAAAGAAAAGCTTCAAGAAAGAAAGGATGAACTAGGAAACCGTGAAAACGAACTTTACTAAGAGAGGCGAGAAACATCAGACTCAATTCCGCCCGAGTGGTTTCCGGGGCCCAAATTGAAGTGTAAAGAATAGAACCACTGTTACCTGTCACACATGTTGCAAGAGGCGTCTAAGGAGGTTGGGTGTGGGGCTAGCAACCCCACACCGTAAAATACACTAGATGGCTACAGAGAGCGAGAGAGGCGAAGACTCCGAGAGTAAACGCTGGATGAAACCGGACACATCGCCGAAGGATAAGCACCAGAGCTCCAAATGGTGCTGATGATGTGACGTAAGATACACCAATGCTAAGGCTGCGTGAATCAGATTTCTACATGAATAGAATTTATGTGGAGATCTGATACATCGGTCTGGGTGGTGATCGCAAGAGAGAGGAACAATTCCATAGTAGAGATTGAAAGAGTTGCCAGGATAGTGCTGTAGAGAAATGTTTTGCTTGCAGGCTTTATGTAACGTAAAACAATGCGAGCGGAATCATCATCAAGAGCTTGTCCTTCGATGACAGCAGTCCTGAAAAACTCTCTGTTCTGTGCAAGTTAACCGGCGTCAGCAGCAATCATTCTCAGATCGTCAATGATATCTTGCACCTATCGTCTTCTAGGTCTTCCTCTCATTCTTCTTCCAGGCACCATTCCCCCCAAAATTATCTTCTCTATGCACTCATGTCGTTTGATGTATCCCAAATATTTAATTTGTCTTGATTGTCTTGATATTTGTCCTTCGAAACTAAATGCTACAGAAAGATCCTACGAATACCATGGACAGAAAAAGAAACAACACTGATGTCCTGAAAGAACTAAATGTTAAAGAGAATTGGCTGATAAACAACATACTATACAGAATAATTACATACTTTGGTCACATCAAGCATCACAATGGCCTGGAAAGAACAATACTAGAGGGCAGGGTCCCAGGACCAGAGGCAGACCAAGAAGAAGATGGCTACAAGATATTAAAGAAACCATGAAGATGACCATCGACGAAGTGGGTGAACTGGCAAGAGACAGAGTGAATTTCAGATGTGCTGCAAAGAGAGCAACGTCCTATAAAGGATACGCACCTTTGATGATGATGATGATTGTATGCACTTTAATAGCCAACTATCTTTAATATCAAACTGTTGCTTTGTGTGGCGGTACGGCTGTTTCATTCTGGAAATAGTTCACGACTGTCGGACACAGGAGACAGTTAGCATTTTGAGTGATTTTCGTTGGTAATTATGGGGTGACCCGTTGCAGTGAAGTTGGAACTGTACATATGAACTATGAACTGTTGCAAAACAGAATATAATATATAATTCGACTTATAGATTTAGTTTTAATAAACGACCGAGTGGTTACCGGGGCCCAAATTTGGGGTGTAAAGAATAGAACCATTGTTACCTGCCACGCATGTCGTAAGAGGCAACTGAGGAGGTTTGGTTGAAATCAAATGCACATGACCTAAACATGTAGAAGTCTATGCGTTTAGGGGCCTACAAACCAATGTACAACGTATACATGTTCTTGGCAAAGATCAAACATATCACAAAGAGTGATTAAAATTGGTCAAGAATGAACGCAAAGAAGAAGAAGATTTGCTATTATTATTTTTTTCAAGAATGTTAGCAGGATTCTTCTTCTTCTTAATATAAGAGAAGACTGCAATAAAACTATGTAGCAATGACGATATAAGGGAAGACAGCAATAAAACTATGTAGCAATGACGATATAAGGGAAGACAGCAATAAAACTATGTAGCAATGACGATATAAGGGAAGACTGCAATAAACTATGAGCAATGACGATATAAGGAAGACAGCAATAAACTATGTAGCAATGATGATATAAGGGAAGATACAGTAAAACTATGTAGCAATGGCGATATAAGGAAGAATACAGTAAAACTATGTAGCAATGGCGATATAAGGGAAGACTACAGTAAAACTATGTAGCAATGACGATATAAGGGAAGACTGCAATAAAACTATGTAGCAATGACGATATAAGGGAAGACAGCAATAAAACTATGTAGCAATGATGATATAAGGGAAGAATACAGTAAAACTATGTAGCAATGGCGATATAAGGGAAGAATACAGTAAAACTATGTAGCAATGGTATATAAGAGAAGACTGCAGTAAAACTATGTAGCAATGGCGATATAAGGGAAGACTGCAGTAAAACTATGTAGCAATGGCGATGTAAGGGAAGACTGCAGTAAAACTATGTAGCATTGGCGATATAAGGAAAGACTACAGTAAAACTATGTAGCATTGGCGATATAAGGGAAGACTACAGTACAACTATGTAGCAATGACGAAGCACGTAAAAACCAAGTACTGCAGGTTTAGAAAGTACAAAAACAATACACAGAGAAGTTTCTACCAAAAGGTTTTTATCATGACAAGGATCCCGTCTGCCCAGCGTGTTCGTAGCGCTGACTACGGTGACTATCCCTGTGTGTGCGGTTCAATTCCGCGGATGGCAGAAAAAGCCACAGATTCCCAGATTTACGGTGTTCGTGGCACCGAACCGAAGGTTACGATGTTCATGGCACCGAGCTGAAGAGCTGAAAAGATCAAGTGCTTCTGATCGGAAGGAAAAAATCATGACAAGGATAGAACAGAAGCGAAGTAATTTAGACTTCTTGCACGGCAGACATAACATATACACTCACACAGTCGCTCGCCCGTGTGTTGCTGGGACCCGCAAGGGAAGCAAAGAATAGTACCGCTGCGACCTACAGTGCATGTCGTAAGAGGCGACTCCGGTAAGGACCTAGCGCTTTCCACGCTTTAAGCCGCACACTGCGCCATAGAGTTGCTTCCTTATAAGAAGTCTTTCTAGTTTTACTTCTACTCTTTTACTTCTACTACTTTTTAATATTGTTATTCTATTAGGTTGTCCAGTTTTCTTCAATTTAGTATATAATATATATATATATGTTTATTTATTGACAAGTAGTTGGGATGGTTTTTTTTTTTTTTTTTTTACTTTCCTTGAATTAACTGCTTAAAAATTGAGGAAATAACTGTGCATGGAAAGAGCTAGGAAAGCTACCCTAGTAAATAAAAAGAGTCGCAGAAATAAAATGGAGTGGCCTACTTGTGGGCGTATAACTGGCACAACGTGCAACCGCTCTTGTGCTCGGATCACATACAAATCACAAAGAGTTGTTAACATGTGGTCGATATGAAGCGGTCGAAGAAGAAGATGACATAATAACTGGTGAAGATGTTATATCTGCCGTTCAAGAAGTCTAAATTTCTCCGCCTCTGTTGTAACCTTGACAAAAGGCTTATAATCGAAAATTCTTTGTATATTGTTATTGTATTTTATAAGAACGATTTTATGGTCAACACTATGTTACTATGATGACACAGGTCAAGAGGAGAAGATGGCGATGGATACGCCATACCTTGCGGAAGACACAGTCGAGTGTCACTAGACAGGTGCTCGAGTGGAACCCGCAGGAAAACGAAAAAGAGGACGCCCTAAGCAGACTTGGAGACGAGGTCTTACTGGGGAGCTGAAGAGTGCTCAATTGACCTGGGAGAACATAAAAAGAACAGCCAGAGACCGAGAAGAGTGGCGAACAACTGTTGAGGCCCTATGCTCCACGAGGAGCGGAGAGGATTAATGATGATGACTATGTTACCAGTGTCAAACATGGCCAATAACAGCAGTGACTGAGCGGAAAATCATAACGATGGAGATGAGGTGTCTTAGAAGAGCTGCAGGTGTGACAATAAGTCTGGCCAACACTATGTTACCGGTGTCAAACATGGCCAATAACAGCAGTGACTGAGCGGAAAATCATAACGATGGAGATGAGGTGTCTTAGAAGAGCTGCAGGTGTGACAATAAGTCTGGCCAACACTATGTTACCGGTGTCAAACATGGCCAATAACAGCAGTGACTGAGCGGAAAATCATAACGACAGAGGAGGTGTCTTAGAAGAGCTGCAGGTGTGACAATAAGTCTGGCCAACACTATGTTACCAGTGTCAAACATGGCCAATAACAGCAGCTAATGAGCGGAAAATTATAACGACAGAGATGAGGTGTCTTAGAAGAGCTGCAGGTGTGACAATACGTCTGGCCAACACTATGTTACCAGTGTCAAACATGGCCAATAACAGCAGCTAATGAGCGGAAAATCATTACGACAAAGATGATGTGTCTTAGAAGAGCTGCAGGTGTGACAATAAGAGACAAAATTAGAAATGAAGAAATCAGAAGAAGACTGGACGTGAAACCAGTCATGCAATTCATTAAAAAAAACAGATTAAATGGTTTGAACACCTGACAAGAATGCCCTGGTATCGCCTACCACAGAGAGCCACACAGAAAAAGTATAATGAGTACAAAGCAAGAGGAAGACCACGCAAAAGATGGAGCGACGACATCAAGAACAGTCTTACGAAAATGAATTTCAGCTAACAAAGTGCATTAAAACAAGCACACACAAGATCACTACGTCGCCACCCTCCTTCCCAACACTTCTATAACGAAGTAAATGATGGAAGAGAAGAAGAATTAGAAGAGTACTTTGTAAAACTACAGTACTTTGTTGTTATGTATTTCATGATCTTATTAAACATTTATACTTAAAATAATAACTTGTAACATTAACACTGTTGTTTCGTAATCCATATAAGCTCAACATTTGTTTATAAAACAGTTGCAATGTTGAACTTGTCCAAGAAATCATGAACACGTACCTTCGAAAACGATGAACCGCTTCTAAAATGACGAAAGATATTTTTCTTAACTTAACTCCTTCGTCAGGGATGCTAGTTCTGTCCGCAGATAGCGTGATTATCGCCTGGCAACGCGTAAACATTACCAATCACAATGGCGTCGGTTAAACAGTAAAGACAAAGGAACAATGTATGTTGATGCTACACTCAATCGTACTGAAGCCCTCCAGTAATAAACACACCCAGTCATTCAGAAATGATATCGATCTGTGTGTTGTATTGATTTCTGAAAACAAAATAAGGAAGATGGGGACAGGAAGAATAGGTAAACACGTAAAAACAAAGTACTACAGTTTTACAAAATACATAAACAGTGACGATAAACAGCAACGTTTCGACCAAAAGGCCTTTATCAAGCAAACAATACAACAAGAATGACGAATTTCGAGGAACACTACAAATGGACGATTACATGTGGAAACATAAACCTATCTGATGAAAATCTGGGAATAAAAACGAACAACGAAATGAGTGCAACACAAAAACCGAGAGTGGAAAAGGAGAGGAACAATAAACAATATAGTGGATAAATGACACATATATGGAGCAAACACACATATAGATAACAAGGCACGAGATAAGACAGTACTAAGAAGCATAGGGATGTAATGCGTTGAGTCCAAGAGGTCGCAAAGTGCCATAGAATGAAATAAAACGGTTCTCCAGGGCGAATCGACTGCGATCATCGGAGGAACATGATCGGATGGCTGTGACCTGGACATCGTCAACTCCTGAATGGCCAGTATCATTGAAATGAGTGGCCACAGGAGTCACAGAGCATTGGCGAATATCGCGTAAGTGTTGGGCGAATCGGTCACTGAGCCTCTTACCGGTTTCACCAATATAGGCCTTATGGCATCGTTTGCAGGTGATAGCATAGATGATATTGCGGGACTCACACGTGAAACTGTCTTGAATGGTATAGGTAGCTTTTGGAAAAGAGACAGTACGGGTCTGTATTACATATGCACATGTATTACAGCGCCGACGGCCACATTGGATGGTGCCAAAGTGACTCTGGATGTTAGGCTTGAGGCGACTTTGTACCAACAAATCCTTGAGGCTTCTGTCCCGTCTGTACGCCACCAAAGGATAGTGTTGGAAGACTGAACGTGTCTCAGGATCAGACTGAAGAATAGGAGATGATGGAATAAGACCTTTTTCACCAGGGAACTATGAGGGTGGAAAGTTAAGATAAGTTTAACCCTGTCAGACTTGGGGGTTCTAAGTATGTGAGAGAGGGCCTCTTGGCGAGCAATTAGCTGAACCCGATGCATGGCAGATGTAAGCACATTCTCCGGGTATAGGCGCTGGCGGAAGAAATCAAGCATCTCATGAGCTCTATCAAGAAAATCGTCGTCCTCGCTGCAGAGGCGACGAAGGCGTAAGAGTTGAGAGAAAGGTAAAGAGTCACGACAAGCCTGGGATGGGAAGAAGAAGTTTTACTGTAAAGCTTGAAAACGTAGCGAGTTATCAAGGTAAATACAAATAAGATTCAGACCTTCTTCCACTTTGTCTGGTTTCTGTGGATAGTTTTCTTTATAGCTTCCCATGGCAGCTCAGCAACCTTCAGCTTCTCAAGAATGCTACAGAGATCACTGATCTCAGTGTAGGTGAGATCGAGTTCCTAGTCCTATCGGAGACGGACGATAAAACGAAGGTCCCGTGTTCAATTTAAGCACGTGAATGAATCTTTTGCAGTTCAAAATTAAGAAGAGCAGGCTTGAAAGACACTGCCGGGGCAAATTTCATTAGAGAAAACATAATAAAATTCCTAGAAAAATATATTCAAAAATCTTCAAAATTACATCGGGAAACCTCGCCATTGCTACGGAGTTCGTGCATTGCAGCTGAGATCTTCATGTGTAAGAAAGCGATCGGGACACATATGATTACTTACCGAAGTGCAATAATGAGGGTCATGTCAATCAATCAAACAATCAAGAATACTACAGTTCTGGTTAGTATGTTCTCTTTTCCGTTTTCCGTGCGGGCTCGACTCAAGTGCTTGTCTAGTAACACTCGATGGTGTCGTCCACAGGGTATATCCGACCATCACCATTTTGTTTTATAGATAAGTGTTATCATGGGTTTCTGTCCTGTTCTCATTCACAGGGATGTGTTTGTCACCCTGTCATACCATCTTAGTCAGGGAATACTCCAAAGGAGTACGTTGATAAAAGTATAAATCTCATGTGTATTTGACTTAGTGACTCGCCATGGTCACTGACAATAAATGATAGAAGAAAACTAGTCACGACAGAGATGAAGTGTCTACGCAGAATGCTGGGAGTAACAAGAAGAGACCGGTTGAAAAATGAAGATATCAGGAAAAAAGTGGGTACAACATCAGTACTAGACTTCATCAAGAAACAACAAATTAAATGGATCGGCTACGTAAGCATATTACCAACAGACAGTGCACCTCAAAGAGCAATGCTGCTCCGATACAATGAGTACAAAGCAAAAGGTCGACCACGCAAAAGATGAACCTCAGAGATAACAGAGGCGACGAAAGACACTATCTACGAAGTGCATACAAAGGCTTACGTGGATATATGGCCTGGGCATGCGGGTGTTTACTATTATGTTACTAGTGGTTTACCATACATTTCTCTGATTTCATCACTTCTCCTGAATGGACAACATATACTGAATTCAAAATTTTTTATAAAAATTTAATTTGTTCTAAACTGAAGCAACACCGGAGCATATCCTGCAAGACTGTCCTCTCCTGGATGAGCTGAAAAGCAACATGTGGGCACACCCAGTCGACCTGAAAACTAAGCTTTGAGGTAACCTGACAGACCTGAAGCTGACCGCCTAGTTTGTGGTTCACAGTAAATTAAGCGCATGACCAGAGATCGCCGAAGAAGAAGAAGTTCTAAACTGGCTAGATCGGCGTTTCAGCAAAAATGTCTTTATCAAATAAAAGATATATAAGATATACTACGTAAAATAAAATACATAACAACATACCGCTGTCTCTAGAAATTAACAAACAGCCTTACCGTAACGGACAGAACACTACCAGTAATCGGCTATTCTAATCAATACATCGATAAATCGTATTCGAGGTGTACACATTGTTTCTTGCTGGCTGTTGTATTTTTTTTTTATTATTATTGAGTCCTTCGATGTTATTCGATTCCTCAAAGTTCTTGTTCAAACGCAGTTTTTTTCTATGGAACAAAACAACTGTTTGTTGTTGGTACACAACTGATGAGTGATGTACTTAGTTATCGTTTGCTTTTCTGATGTTAAATGTTATATATTTCATTTGTTAT